>JAJOZX010000902.1:0-485259 GCA_023014485.1 Bathynomus jamesi | reverse complement strand
AATATTAAAAAAGTTACAGCTACTTAAAATTTTCAGTACCATTTTGCGTCTGGCAGCGTTGCGTGGGTAGTTTTAGTTCCAGTGTATTGTGAATCATGTGTGAAGGTCCAATGTATTGTGAACCATGTCGTGTGAAGGTTGTGAGATTGCACACACATTTGGAAAGAGGAGCTGAAACTACACTAGAAACAAAAAACAGAAGTGGGGGGGGGGGGTCACTAGTTGGGTGCTAAACGACAATTTTACCTGTTTATTTGTTGCTGCTTAGACCTAGTTTAGTTTGACTATTATTTGTAGTGTGAGCATGTGATAATGCAGTGCTGTGATCTATCTACTTGTGAGTTGCCCCCGGTTAATTGAATGCCAGGTTAGGGCAACTGAATGCCCGGTTAGGTCGGTTGAATGCCAGGTTAGGTCAATTGAGTGCCAGTTTAGGTCAACTGTACGGCCTTGACGATTGGCTAGGTTGTCATGATATTTTCTTTAGTTTTAACGAAAATATCGGGTAAACTTTAAATAGCTGTAACTTTTTTAATATTTATTTGCGACAAATTTCGATTGCACATTTGGAAAGAGAAGCTAAAACTACACTAGAAAAAACAACAGAAGTGGGGTCACTAGTTGGGTACTGAACGACAATTTTACCACTTCTTCTAGTGAGTTGGCCCATGTTGTTTGGAGTTGTCTTAGCTCATACTGGAGTAACTCCAGATATCGCTGCCTACTCATCACTGGAGAATAATTGTAGGAATAATTACCACGTGTTTGTAAATATTGTAAATATTAGTAATGTAGTAGTAGTAGTAGATTTTTCTTTATTTGAGGTATTTATATCTCTGGTCCTTCGGATTAGTATTTTGGATATTTTTTGTTATAACTAGTATGGGCGCAAAAGGAGAGAGTGCAATGCAATTGCAAATGTTGATCAGTGTTGCAAGAGTGCCAGCACCAGTGCCAACCCCCTTGTTGCAATGCACCCCCCAGGGTGAGGGTGTTGTTGCAAGAGCAACAAGGGTTATGCAACTTGGAGGCGGAGTTATCCCCCAAGAGAAAGAGAGGAGAGAGAGGAAGAGAGGTGTTCGCCTGGCAGGAGCCAAGCGCATATTAAGACTTCAGCCGAGCGCACGCTACCTTATAGGCCCCTAATCAGCCAGTTGGCTTAATCAGCCAGTGCCTCCAGGCACTATCAGCCAGTTGGCACAGTGTATACTTCGTTTTGGCACGTACACACCCGTCTATACGCCCATAAAATATTACGCACACACGATTATATGCGCCGGGTTCGAGACACGCTGGCGGCGCGTCCTTCCACGGTTGGTAGATAAATGGGTAACCAGGGTGCCCTAGCAGAGATATCTCTCTCGCGCTCTCTCTTATAAGCACACCGGACAAAAAATTAGTCACCCTAATAGCACCGATAGTAGGAAGTTCAAGGTCACACAGAGGGCGCTGATGTAGCATTGGTAAGTGACAAGTAGCGGTGACGTAGCACACAGGATCAGATCTGTTTCGTGAGGTGGTGAAGAACAAAGTGTGTGTTGGATATAGTCTGCAAAATGGGTCGTGAGGCAGACGTTACTCAGTGGCAAAAAGGAGCCATCGTGTTTGGCATAGCCCACGGACACAAAATGTCTGAAGTAGCCCAATTTGTTGGTGTGTCAACGCGTACTGTCCAGCGAGTTTACAAAGAGTGGTGTAGTTCGCAATCAACTGACAATCGACGGCGTAACTGTGGCCGGAAAACAATTCTCGACAATAGGGGCCGCCGCCATGTTTCTCGTCTAGTAACTGCAAATCGTTTTCAAACCAGAGAACAATTGCTCCAAGAAACCAATGAGGTTCTCCAGCGACCAATTTCCGAACGGACATTGCGACGAGAACTGCATGCGATGGACATCTGGAGCAGGGTACCACGGAAGAGGCCGCTGTTAACAGCAAGTCACAAATTGGCACGTTATAAATGGGCTCAGAGGTACAAAAACTGGACTGCGGCAGATTGGAAACGTGTAATTTGGTCCGATGAGTCCCGTTTTTGTTTGTTCTCCAATGATGGGAGGCGACGAGTACATCGCAGGTCCAATGAAGCCTTTAATCCTGAATGCGTCGAAGGTGTTGTTCAGGCTGGAAACAGAAAGTGAAGCGCAGGACTCTGGCGGAACTTCGGGACCGGCTGATGAACGAGTGGCAGCAAATCGATGTTCAGTACATGCACAACCTCGTAGAGTCTCTGCCTCGCCGGATTCGTGCGGTTATCAAGGCCAGAGGCGCCGTCACACGTTATTAGGTACATTCTGAGAGGGGTGACTAATTTTTTGTCCGGTGTGCTTATATACACCACGTTAAACCGTAGGTCTTGGGCGGGGCGAAAAGTTTGGCCTTCGCCAGAATGAACAATTCGGGCCGAAGCCATTGAAAGCAAAGGTTGTCCTATATATGTACAATTCTCTCTCTCTCTCTCTCTCTCTCTCTCTCTCTCTCTCTCTCCGAGGGGTATAAAGGTTATGCACATTTCTTCTGGATGTTGTAAACTTTATACTTGGGGTGTGACAGCCCTCCGGTCCCGAGTCGTGGGATTCTAGAGAAATTGGCTGCCAGTTCCTTTAGGTTCTCTTCTCTTTCGGGAGGGCGGGTGAAGTCTGTTGTACAATCCTGTCCCGTGGGTTACTAGGACCCCATCCCATCCCTACTCTGTCCTTTTAGCTTACGTTAAGGATGTTCTCCTCTGACTGCAAAAAAAAAAAACTTTCTTTTAGTATTAAGTCTTTTTCTCTTCTTTTACTATTAGGACCCTACTGCTACCTCATGCGTGGGAAGAGAGGCTTTGGAACCTCTATAAATAACACCATTTAACGCTCGTAGGTGTGAGAGACTGGGATGGAGGGGTCCCAGGCGTAGGGGCGCGATGAATGGAGTGTGGCTAGTGCCCCGTTAAGCCCATTCCTAACGCGTAATGGCCTGACCAGCCCCCTGCGACCGTTCTTTGGTGACCAATTGATGGTGCTTGGCTGTACTGCTCTTAGGTGAGAGAGCTTTACTGCCCAGCTGGCTGCCAGGCCAGCGTAAACTCTCGGGCGTAGCCTCTGGGTCTGGTGGGATATCCCTTGAACACTGGATTCTAAGAGTCTGGCCGCTTGTGAGTGACTAGTAAGACTTAGTAAGGGGCTGCATCTCGCTGTCGCTCCTGGCGGGAAATCCGTGACGCCTGCGTCGCGAGTGTTTGTCAGTTGGTAGCTGCGACACGTTTGGGACTGTCCGGCCCTGGGGAGACCTTGGTCGGTGCGGCAGCAGCGAGAGGTGTAGTCTTCTGGATGGGATGAACGTCACTTGCAATAGGGATGCGTCTACGCGCGGGAAGAATTCACCCCCCCCCTCCTTTTTTATATACTGGTCAGAACGTTTTTGATAGTTTTCATTGCTAGAACGCTTTATCTTATTCAGTGTATTCAGAGTTCGAAAAAAAAAAAAGTTACAATGACTGGACCGCAGAAACTGAAGGCTGAATGTGCGAGGTGTGAGTAAACCAGTGGGAGACGAACTTCAAAGAAGCTGCTTCGAGAAGATCAACCACTCCAGCATGTGCCGCTTTTGCGAACTCATGCAGTTTTACGAGAAGCTAGAGGAGAGGGTCCGGCGGCTCGAGTCGTCCAGATCGGCTGTTGGAGGTGCGGCGGTCACTGACGCGGCTGCGCCCTCCACCCGGAGCTCATTGATAGGATAGCTGCCTGGAAAGGCGGTCCAGCGATGGACTGGACAGAGCTCGGGACCGCGGAGAAAGGGTAGAGGTGCAACCGGGGCTAGGGTACAAAATCAGTGTCAGGAATCGCCAGCGACCCACGTGGAATGCACGGAACCGCGGCGCAAGGTGGAGGGCGCAAAGAAGGGGCCGATAGAGAAGGGTGGGAAGGGGCCGATAAAGAAAAAGGGTGGGAAGGGGCCGACTGATGGCACAAAGAAACCGAAGTATGTAGCTGCCGGTCGGGGTGGGTCGGGTGGTGTAAGTGCGGCTGAGTCTATGGGTGGTGACGTGTATCGAAAGGTCTCGGGCAAGAAGGCTGCGAAGCCGAAGCCTGAGACCCCAGTTGCCCCTGTCAGGACCTCCAACCGCTTTATCTCCTGTGCTCGAAGAAAGAAGACACCGTTTTGATTGGGGACTCGCAGATCAGGGGCCAGGAGAAGTACTTTGCTTCTGCAAACCAGGACAGGAGGAAGGTAAGATGCTTACCTGGGCGGGGAACGGCGCACTTAAGGAAGGAGCTAGAGAAGCTGCGCGTGGCTAGTCGGAGGACTGCGATCGTTGTCTACGCTGGTGGCAATGACCTATTCCTCAAAGGCGGTAGGGTAGGTTTTACAGAAGGGATCATCATCGAGATCATGTCTGGCGGATGATCTAAAACTGAAGAGAGACAAGGGAATGTTGATGGGTATTTTACCGCGGATGAATGCCAGTGACCACGCTCAGTAAGGTCATTGGCATCAACGAGAGGGTGCAAGACTTGTGCGTCCCGCTGGGCGTGAGGTTTGTTGACCCGTTCGACGCGTTTTCGGGTAGGTGGGACCTGCATCAGATGGATGATGTCCACCTCAATGTTAAGGGTAAAGGTGTGCTAGGTATGCTGCTTGACCGGCACCTATACCGTATGGTGAGGTCAAGCCCGGGGATTGATAATGGGCCCCCACCCGTGAGAGATGATGTTGAGCCGGTGGCGGACGTACCTTCAACTGAAGGGTGCGTCCATGTACAGGTGGGTGACCCCCCTTCCCCGTTGGAGGGGGCTCAGCCTCCTGAGGAAGTTGCCCCCTCGTTGGTGAGGGGCTCTTCAACTCCCGACAGCCCTGGCTGTTCGGGAAACGGGTCGGGCTAGGGGGCGGTCTGAATAGGGAAAGCTCCCTCCGTGCAGTGCTTCATAATGCTAGGTCGATTAGGAATAAGTTTTGCGAGCTACGGTCGCTCTTAGCATCAGAATACCAGGATATCGTTGCTATCACCGAGTCCTGGATTCATACTGATCGTAGGGACTACGTTGGGGACTTCGAGATTCTCGGGTATAGAATGTTTCGCAAAGACCGCACCCGTGGGGAGGGGGGAGGAGTACTAATATACGTGAGGGACACGTTGAGTCCGGTTGACTGCCAGTTCCGATCGGAACGGGAGCTGCTTGGCGTCGATCTGAACGTGGGAGGGACGAACTACAGGTTAATCTTGGTGTACAGACCTCCGCATCTCCTCCTCGAAGAGGATACAGCCCTGTACAACGAACTCCGTAAACTGCTAGGGGACAGGGTGCGTGTAGTTTTAGGAGACTTCAACTGACGCGGCATAAAGTGGGAAGACAGGACTGCTGATGCCGAAGGGAGGAGGATAGTTACCTTTGCTGATGAGGACTTCCTCTCTCAGTGGGTCAATGGGCCTACACGAGGCGAAAGCGTTCTAGACTTAGTGTTCACGACCGAAGACAACCTCGTCACTGACCTCACCGTTGACGAATCGTTGGGCGGGAGTGATCACGGTCTGATTAGTTTCTGTGTCTGCGTCCCTCGGGTGAGGCGTAGTGACTCTAGAGGCAGTAAGCTCGATTTACGGCGGGCGGACTTTGTTGGCCTCCGGGATAGCGTAGGTGAGATGGGGTTAGAGGTTGGTCGCGATGTTGAGGAAGTTTGGAGTGCATTCCGGGACCAGTTTATGGTGCTGCAGTCTGCTGCCATACCCTCAAAACCGGTCACCTCTGCTTCAACGCAGCCTAAGTGGTTCAGTCGTGACATCGCTTTGGCTATCCGAAATAGGAAAGCTGCGTATAGGAGGGCGAAGGCCAATCGTTCCCATGAGAACACTGAGTCGTATGTCCGCCTGTGCAGAGAAGTGAAGGCGAAAGTTAGGCTAGCGAAACGAAACGAAGAACTCCGGGTGGCAAACCTCTGCAAGGGGAACCCTAAGGAGTTCTTCAGTTATGTTAATAGTAGAAAGCCCATTAGAAGCATTAAAGGACCGAAGCGGCGTTCTGCGAACCTCCAACGTGGACATCGCTAATGTGCTAAATGAGTACTTTGCGGGAGTGTTCACCAGGGAGGACACTCGCGTCATCATCGAGCCAGGCGTGAGGCACGAAGGTGCTGGCCTGGATAGTGTTCGGTGTACCGCGACAGTCGTTGCCGATAGAATAGACAAACTGAGCGCGTTTAAGGCTCCTGGGCCAGATCAGTTCCTCCCCAGAGCGTTGCGGGAGGTGCGCGACCAGGTGGCTCCCCGCCTGGCTACAGTCTTCAACAAATCGATGGAGACGGGCCAGGTGTCTGGTGACTGGAAGGAAGCCAACATGACCCCTATCTTTAAGAAAGGGGATCACGAAAGTCCAGGGAATTATCGTTCCACTAGCCTCACTTCAGTTGTAGGTAAATTATTAGAGGGGATAAGAGCGGATAGGATCGTTGACCATTTGGATTCCTACAAGCTGCTTGGGGACTCCCAACATGGGTTTAGACAGCATAGGTCGTGTCTCACCAACTTGCTCGAGTTTTTCCACGTCATGTTGAGTGAGTATGATAAGAGTAGGGCGATTGATATACTTTATCTCGACTTTCAGAAAGCCTTTGATAAGGTACCTCACCCCTGCTAATGGCCAAAGTGCGCGCGCTGGGTGTTGGTGGGGAAGTAGGTAGGTGGATTGAAAACTGGCTGAAGAATAGGCGGCAGAGGGTTGTAATTAAAGGGGCTAGTTCGGGTTGGGCCTCGGTTACTAGCGGGGTTCCTCAGGGTTCGGTTTTGAGGCCACTGTTGTTTATCATTTACATAAATGATATCGACGGTGGCATCGTCAGTAGGATCGCCAAATTCGCTGATGACACGAAGCTTGGGGCCAATGTTGGGACGCCCTAAGCGATCGAGCAACTGCGTGCGGACCTACGTAGGATAGGAGAGTGGTCCGAAAAATGGCAAATGCCGTTTAACTTGGGTAAATGCAAGGTGATGCACATTGGCTACGCCAATCCCAAGTCGGACTACTCGATGTTGGGGAGTAATATCGAGGCCACTGATTTGGAAAAGGACTTGGGTGTGCTAATTAGCAGCGACCTTAAGTTTACCAAACAGTGCGTAGAGGTGGAAAAGAAAGCCCAGAAGTTGTTGGGTTATATCAAGAGGCAATTTCGATTTCGGAACAAGGAGATTGTGCTCTCTCTGTACAATTCTCCTGTTCGGCCGCACCTGGAGTATGCTGCGGAGTTCTGGTCGCCCACCCTCAGGAAAGATATTGAGAGGCTGGAGCGAGTCCAGGCGAGGGCCACAAAGTTAATCCCTTCCGTTAGGCATATGGTCTACAATCGACGCGCCCTGAACTTGTTTTCGCTGGAAACTCGGAGGCTGTGCGGTTAACTCATCGAGGTTTTCAAGTTCTTACGCAGGTTCAACAATGTCGACTTTAGAAGCATGTTTGGTTTAAATGATAACCCAACTCGCAATAATGGTTGGAAGTTGGATTTGAAACGGTTTAGGATTAGTGTGTGTGGGAATTACTTTACGTATAAGATCTGTGACACATGGAACAGGCTACCTTCAGAAGTTGTGAACAGTTCTTCTGTGGATCTGTTCAAGAAAAGGTTAAACCGAATCTTCCACACTATTTGAGAGTGTATGAATTTTTCCCTGGCACCCGTTGCCATTGGTACCTCCTCGGTATGGGCCGTAAGGCCTTTTGAGGTACTACTTTTCCTTGTAACTCCTTGTAACTCTCTCTCTCTCTCTCTCTCTCTCTCTCTCTCTCTCTCTCTCTTTATATATATACCCGTTGAAAAGTAGGTCTAGGGCTGGATGAAAAGTTTTACCTTCGCCAGAATGAACAATTCGGGCCGAAGCCATCGAAAGCAAAGGTGATCCTATATATGTACAAATCTCTCTCTCTCTCTCTCTCTCTCTCTCTCTATATATATAGAGAGAGAGAGAGAGAGAGAGAGAGAGAGAGAGAGAGAGAAATTGTGTTTGGCGCAGAAGTTTATGATATCGAAATAAACTTTGGCGTTTAATGATCCGCATCGATCACATCTCTTATTTTTTTTTTAATTTATTTATATCGAACGCGAATTCTGAGGCCCAAACAAATCTCTCTCTCTCTCTCTCTCTCTCTCTCTCTCTCTCTCTCTCTCTCTCTCTCTCTCTCTCTCTTGCTATATATATATATATATATATATACACAATTATGTTAAACACCGTCCTGAAATTGTGTTTGACACAGAAGTTTATGATATCGAAATAAACTTCGGCGTTGAATGATCCGCATCCATTACACATTTCTGCTATTTTTTTAAATTTATTTATTGTATCGTACGATAACGCAGAGATACAATAAACTTTTACAGATAGGAGAGCGAGCTTCGCGCACTGTTGAATTTAACTTCATGGATAATTACCTTCCAGTTTGAGACGTTTTATATTTCAGAGGCAATAAATTTTTTCCCATCCTATTTTAGATAGGGCACCATAAATAAATTCACAAACCATCCTCGTCAAGTTCCTCGTCTCTCTCTCTCTCTCTCTCTCTCTCTCTCTCTCTCTCTCTCTTTCTCTCTCTCTCTCGGGGGCAGAATACAAAACCAAAAACAACGCATTTCTCTCTCTCTACGAATGGGAATATCTGACACGCCCCAGATTTCACGAAGGAGCCAATCACAGCCCTGTGGGCGGAGCCCAGAACCTATGTTTGGCTGCTATGCGGGCCTACGCGTCAAGCCCCGCCGAAAATTCACTGATAGCCAATAGGAAGCTCACGTTTCGTGTGTTGTAGGTTGATCATGAACCCGTTTATAAAAGGGAACACTTTCATCTCAGGACCTCATTTCAGTAGTTTTCTCGCTCAGTGCTTTTGAAATACCAACCATGAGTCAGTTACACAACTCTCCCGAATTGTTTGAAGATGAAGATTTCTACCCAGCGGCTGCGCTCCACCTTTTCAACGCTGTTGACCAGAATGAACTTCTCTCAACGCAGGTTTTTACAGAAATTTGTGGCAGCAAGAACGATTTTCCCGCTAACGACTTCGCAGAGATGTAAGTAATTAATTTGTGATTATGTACTCCAGTTCATTCATTGCATGTATTATAATTTTTAAAATTCGTGATTAAGCGAAGTGATAGGATATCTGCTATGTGATTACAATTTGCCAGGCGTCCTAATCGGGGTTTTTCCTTATTGTATCTCTTTTAATTATTGTCTCATTCTCTGTCTCTTTTGCGGTTATTTCGGCATATATACAGGGCGTCCCAAAAAAATGTATACACACTTTAAATAATTATAAAGGCAGTGTTTATTAAAATACATTTCATTTTCAAAATGTAATAGAATCTACAGACATTATTTAATTGTTTTGTCAACGCCTGTTTTCAAACTGACGTCCGTTCTGGTCCAGGCACTGCTGATAACGCGAAGCAATGGAATCGCAAACATCACGAAACATTTCGTTTGGTATTTGTGTGCATTCTCGTTCAATGGCTGATCTCAATTCAGCGACTGTTGTAGGTTTTATAGCGTAGACTTTGTCTTTTAAGTATCCCCATAAAAAAAAGTCTAGTGGTGTGAGGTCTGGTGAACGCGGAGGGTATTCTACGAAACCCCTTCGTCCAATCCACATCCACATCGTGCCAAGTACCACTCGCAATACTCCACTCTTCGGTCCGGATCATCTTCATTAATAGCATGGACTAATCTTGGAATGTAACTTTTCCATTGACAGCGCTTCAAAATGCGTTGGACAGACGATTCTGAAATTCCTACCTCACGACTCGCTTGCCGCACAGATTTTCTTGGACTTTGGTGATACGTTTCCAGTACTCTTTCTTGCTTTGTGGGGCTTGTCGATGTCCGTGGTCTTCCGGAACGCTTCTTGTGGACATTCTGAACAGTTCCATCGGCTTCAAACTTATCTCTAATTCGAGTGATGGTAAGTCGCGTTGGTGGATCTGTTTGAAACTCCCTCCTAAACTGTCTTTGCACTTCAACTGCGTTTTCACACTTCCAGTAGCATTTTAGAATGAATTTCCTTTGTTCAAAGCTTAGTCTGACTGCCATTATTAATTCTAATGGGTTTAACTTGGAAAGAAAGAAACATCAATTGAGCTATCACTGTTAAAGTGTGTATACATTTTTTTGGGACGCCCTGTATATATATATATATATTATATATATATATATATATATATATATATATATATATATATATATATATGTATGTATATATATATATATATATATATATATATATATATGAAAATTATTTCACAAAAGTAACACGTGAAAAATATTTATGATGAATAAAACCACGAAGGAAAGGAAACACAGAATGGTGCTCAAGCGCTTTCGTCTAATGACATCCTCAGGAACACTGAAGTACATAGAGAGTTACAGCCTATATATAGGTTACAGAAAAAAAAATAATAAAAATATATATACACATACATATACAATAAACGGAGAAATAAAATTAAAAAAAAAAAATTATTAAAAATTAAAAGATTGTGGGAGGGGCATACAACTTTGTAAGGAAACACTATCGATTTTTAGCACAAGATCAAACTACCGAATTTTAGCACAAGATTAAATTAATTGTTTCCAACCAATATTATAAAAAAAAAAAAATACAAATTTATACTGGAAATCTGCCCGGGTTTTATCACTCTACCCTGTATATAAAAATAAATTTAAAAATAAAAGTTATTAGAGTGGCATACAAGTTTACCAAAGATTTAGCGTTCTACCCTTCTTATCTAAATCTTTTCTGAAGGAATTCGAAACAACAGGATCGAGTTGAAAAAGACCTTTGCTTATGTTGAAGTTATTTGTAAGTTCGATAATGGCAGACTCAAGAATATTTCTATTAACAATGTTGCTAGAGTGAAATAAAACTGAAGCATTATTCCAATCAATACAGTGGGATAACTCTGACAAATGGACGAAAAGAGCACTGGACGACTGTCCTGTTCTAACGGAATATTGATGCTGTTTTATACGTGTGTGCAAATCCTTTCCCGTCTGACCTATGTAAAAGGAATCACATTGTTTACAACCAATTTTATAGATAATGCCTGAATTATTGGTAGGGCTATTTTTTACAACGATATTTTTCACAATATTGTTATATGAAAATACTACATTAATATCCAAAAGTTTAAGTACATTAGCAACAGTGTTGGGCACTAAAGCGTTAATCCGATAACAGTTAATTAACGAAGTTAACTTTTTTAAAGGACTATTAACGGAAGTTAATTTCCATTTATCGTTATCGGACCAGTTAACTTCCGATAACTCGATATTTAGTCTGTTAAAGTCCGTTAACACGTTAACTGCGAGGAGTCATTCACGGAAGATCACCGCTCCGCGAATGAATTCAAACCGCCATAACTTCAGTCTGCCAATTCCGTCCTCTGCCGCACTGGAACGGCTCTTCTCTCTCGCAAGGACATCCTGAGGCCCAAGAGGTCAAGACTGGCAGTTGGGCCTAACTTTGAGAAGTTGGTCTTTCTGAAGGGCAACCAGCACATTGTGTCAGTCTTTAATAAATGCGCCTAAAATTTAATTTTACCTTTCAGTTCCCGCCATAATAATTCTCTGGTAAATTAAAATTTAGTTAATGGTTAGTGGTTACAAGGGTTTCAAAACATGTAATCAGTACATTTTTTATTAAAAATTTAAAAAAAAAGTTAAGCAAAAAAGTTGCAAAATTTGATAAAAATAGTTAAATACCTAGTTACTGTTGGATTTTGCATAAATAAACATTTTCTATGGGTTTTAAAGCTTTTTTCCTAAATTTTTTTAAATGTTAGTAAAGAAATAGTTATCGTTAACGGATTATCGTTAACTTCCGTTAACTTTGTAATAAAATTATCGGATTATCGTTATCGGAGTTAAAAATTGGGGTTAACGGCTTATCGTTATCGAAGTTAACTTTTTGGTTAACGGTGCCCACCACTGATTAGCAATGCCTAAAAAGCCCGGAAAAGTGGAAGTACTAAAATATTTTTTGACAAAGTACGAGTGTTATTATTGCCCCGGCGAATAGTAGTTACGAAGATAACTTTCCTAAACTTTTTCGCAATAGCCTCTCACAATTAAAAAAAGATGGGGAGCTCCATATTACTAAAGCAGACAAGGCTAACACCATAGTTATTATGGACAAAGTGGACTACCTCAGAAAGATGAACGAGCTTCTGCAAGACCCCGCCACATACAGCAAACTTAGGAAGAACCCGCAGGATGACGTCATCAAATCATTTAATAGTGGCTTGAAACGCATTCTCAAAGATCATAAGGACTTAATTCCGCTTTTCATGTCCACTTCACCTTCTCTGCCCTACCTTTACGGTCTTATTAAAACCCACAAACCTGGCAACTAGGGTTTCTTTACCGGGATCCCGGTAGATTTTTAGCTAATTTAAATTTCCCGGGAAATTCTCCCTGTCCCGGGAAATCCCGGGATTTTCTTAAAAATTTAATTTTGCTTATTTTGTGTTAAGACTGGGAAATTTTGCTAATAGTAAGTTTAATTAACCCATAACTTGTCAGAATACGTTTGTATTTGTTAGTTTTAAGCTTGCTTAGTTTTTTGTTTTTTAATTTCAGCTTGTTATGGCATGTCACAGATTGTCACTACTTGTCAGGACCTGTAATATCTTGCGTAATTGCGCTGATGCTGTCTTAATTTGTCACTACGCTTAGTAGCTCCAGTAACTGCATTACACCAGGTTGTGCATTGTGCAAGTGTCACACTTCCTTTATATTGTGAGTATTTGTGACTCAAGATTCTTTGTAGTTCCTATAATAGCCTAGTACTATATATATATAGTATGTTTTAATTTATTTTGTTCGAAACGAACCCCTTCAATCAAGAATGTCAGAATCATTTGCTCGGAAATATTTCGTGAAGGATTCGAAACTAGAATTTGCAACCTGTAAAGAATGCAAAACTCAAATAAAGTGTAAAGGTTGGTCTACAAGCGGTCTTATCAGACATTTGCTTAACAAGCATAATATTAGCAAGTTATCTGTTACTAATGCTAAGCGCACAGCCGAGGAAAATGGAGCAACTAGTAGCAAGCGACAAACCTCTCAACAAACCTTAACATCGTTTTTCATTAAGAAAGAAACATGTTAAGAAATAGTAACAAAACTAGCCACTCTAGATGGCATCTCTATCAATTCTATTACAAAAAGTGAGTTCATCAGAAAATCATTGACAGACAGAGGATATACTTTACCAAAAAATCCATCACATGTAATGGATCTCGTTCATTCGCAGTACAAACAAATAAAAGAACGCTTAAATTCTGAAATTACCAGCCAAATAAATGCAGGATCAAGGTTTAGTTTATCCTTAGATGAATACACCTCACTAAACAATCGCCGGTATTTAAATATTAACATACACAAAACTGACGGAACATTTTGGAACTTAGGAATGGTGAAGATTTCTAGTACTCTACCTGCTGAAACTGCTGTTGAAGTAATCAAAGAAAAGTTAGAGGAATTTCATATTTCTTTAGAAAAACATGTGGTGGCTTGTGTTACTGATGGTGCAGCTATGATGGTGAAATTTGGAAGGCTAATTGAATGTGAGCATCAATTGTGTTATGCACACGGAATCCACTTAGCGGTATGTGATGTTTTGTACCAGAAGTCAACCTCTTCACTTGCAATCACTCTTTCTGAAGAAATTCAAACTGAAGATGACGAACATAATGACAACATAGATGAAGATGGAGAAGATTTCAATCATAGTATTGATTTTGAAAGTGTTTTGTGTGAGCGCTTTGATGAGGATCCGTTCGAGATAGATATTTCATTTGGATCGCACGACACTGTAGGTAAAGAAATCAACGTGTCTCAAATCATCAATAAAGTCAGAAAAATAGCAAAAAAAATTCGCAAATCACCTTTAAAGAATAACATCTTACAAGGATATGTTCAACAGGAACAAGGAAAAAGTTTGCATCTATTGCTGGATTCCAAAACCAGATGGAATAGTCTTTTAGCCATGCTGGAGCGATTTATCAAAATAAGGTCATCCGTATCGAAAGCTCTCATCGACTGCAATAAAGATATGGACAATTTTGACCTTGACAAACAAGAAGTTGCTGTAATTCGTGACATTGTGGCATCGCTGGAGCCATTAAAAGTTGGAGCAGAAAAGCTGGGCAACAGAGAATCGACTTTACTTTCATCAGAAGGTGTTTTTTCTTTCATTTTGAACGAACTAAATCAACTAAACACACCTTTTTTCAAAAAAACTAAAGGAGTCGTTCATTCGACGCATAACAGAGAGAAGAAATGAGAACTTGACTGGCCTCATACAATACCTCAATAGCGGAAAGAATTATAAAAAGGTCGCAACTTTCGCAAGTGACAGAAGTTTGCCAGCCTTACCAATCAAGTCTATGTTAATTTCATCAGCAAAGCAGATGTTAGATCGCCTTTTTGGAGTACCTGCTGATTCTACCTCTAGTGAGACAGATGAAGATAATGATGTGCAAGAATCAGCTGTCCCTCAGTCATCTTCGATGACTCTAGCTGAAAGGCTTGATGCAGCTATTAAAGCAGCCGAGGTAGAGAAATCAAGAACACTAGACAGCAAAGCAAGCGCTGCAAAGCACCTTAAAAAGGAATTAGAGATCTTCGAGGCTACGGGCGAAAAAACGCAGAACATCTCTCTTCTCTTGAATGCATTAAAGACGACTCCACCCACGTCAATAGAATCGGAAAGGGCATTCTCAGCAGCAGGACTTTTCGTGACTAAAATGAGAACAAGATTGAGTGATCGAAGTATTGACCATCTTTGTTTTTTGAAATCGTACTATAAAAATTCACAGTGGTAATTTTTTGGTTGAATTCACTGAAGTTCTTTGCAATTTGAAGGTAATTTTTATTTTTTCTTTAAATTTTCTAAGCAATTCAAAGGCAATTTTTTTTTCGTTGTATTCATTAAGTTTTCAATGAAACGGAGCAATTTTTTTATTTGTGAAAATTTTCTATGTAATTCAAAAGTATTTTTTTTAATACACATTTTTCACAGCAATATTATTTTATTTTGCCCATCATGGAGATTGCAGAACTTATTAAATGACTAAAAAAAAATAAAAAATGATTATACCCCTCTTTTCTAGGTTAATTTATTTTATAATATATTTTAAATATAATTAATTATATCCCGGGATTTCCCGGGATCCCGGGAAGGGAATCATTTTTATCCCGGAATCCCGGGATAAGCAAAAGGCCGGGAAATGAGAAACCCTACTGGCAACCCTATGCGCCCTATTATTAGCTCGGTGGGCTCTATTACTTATAAACTCTCCAAATGACTTGTCAAAGTCTTGTCCCCCATTCTCGGAACTATCTCTGATTCACATGTAAAAAATTCCATGGATCTTACTGAAAAATTGAATAATGCACGTACTGAAACTAACGAGAGATTGATCAGTTTTGACGTTTGTTCATTGTTTACAAAAGTGCCGATTGATGATATGCTTGACTTTCTCTCCCAAGAATTACATAAGTATTACCTGCCACTACCTTCACACATTGTTTTGCAACTTATTAAGCTTTGCATCAAAGACTGTAAATTCACTTTCAATAACGAGTATTATCAACAAGTTTTTGGGATGGCCATGGGCAACCCCTTGTCGCCCCTCCTCTCCAATATTTATATGGAGTTTTTCGAAATTAATTACATTCCGAGAATCCTGGGGGTTGGCATCCCTTGGTTGCGGTACGTCGACGATATTTTGTGTTTCTGGCCCATGAATCGTGACCTGGATAACTTCCTCCTTCAGTTAAATGATCAAGTCCCCTCCATTAAGTTTACTTTAGGAGTGGAACAAGACAATTCAATTCCGTTTTTGGATGTGCGTGTACATAGGGAAAGCCCAGGTTTTAAGTTCAGTATCTATCGGAAAAAAAAAAACAATTTGTCCTACGTACACTTTTACTCGGGACATGACACCCCCACTAAGAAGGCCATTTTTTCTTCAATGTTTCTCCGCGCCCTTAGGATCGCCAGTCCGGAATACATCGAGGCCGAATTAGAAAAAATCAACGGTATTGGAAGTGATCTGTGTTATCCATCTGCGTTTATGGAATCTTGTCTCAACAAGGCAAAACGAACTTTCTATCGGGGCAATAATAACACTCGTACTTTGTCAAAAAATATTTTAGTACTTCCATTTTTCCCGGGCTTTTCAGGCATTGCTAATGTACTTAAACTTTTGGATATTAATGTAGTATTTTCATATAACAATATTGTGAAAAATATCGTAGTAAAAAATAGCCCTACCAATAGTTCAGGCATTATCTATAAAATTGGTTGTAAACAATGTGATTCCTTTTACATAGGTCAGACGGGAAAGGATTTGCACACACGTATAAAACAGCATCAATATTCGGTTAGAACAGGACAGTCGTCCAGTGCCCTTTTTGTCCATTTGTCAGAGTTATCCCACTGTATTGATTGAAATAATGCTTCAGTTTTATTTCACTCTAGCAACATTGTTAATAGAAATATTCTTGAGTCTGCCATTATCCAACTTACAAATAACTTCAACATAAGCAAAGTTCTTTTTCAACTCGATCCTGTTGTTTTGAATTCCTTCAGAAAAGATTTAGATAAGAAGGGTAGAACGCTAAATCTTTGGTAAACTTGTATGCCACTCTAATAACTTTTATTTTTCAATTTATTTTTATATACAGGGTAGAGTGATAAAACCCGGGCAGATTCCAGTATAAATTTGTATTTTTTTTTTTTTTATAACATTGGTTGGAAACAATTAATTTAATCTTGTGCTAAAAATCGGTAGTTTGATCTTGTGCTAAAAATCGATAGTGTTTCCTTACAAAGTTGTATGCCCCTCCCACAATCTTTTAATTTTTAATAATTTTTTTTTAATTTCATTTCTCCGTTTATTGTATATGTATGTATGTATATAATATATATATATATATATTATATATAATATATATAATTTTTTTCTGTAACCTATATATAGGCTGTAACTCTATGTACTTCAGTGTTCCTGAGGATGTCATTAGACGAAAGCGCTTGAGCACCATTCTGTGTTCCTTTCCTTGGTGTTTTATTCATCATATATATATATATGAGAATAAAAACCCACTCTAATAGACAGAGTTTATTTCCACGACAGTTTCGACGCCCACTGGCATCCTCCTCGGGTGGATACAGAAACACAAATGAAACAAAACAAGAGGGAAAAACAGTTCAGGGATCGACCGTTAAGAAATTCGCACCTAGGTTGGATTCCATTCTCTCGAGACAGGAGGGGCATTTTCATTAAGTACATTCGCACAAATTTTTTTTTAAAACTATCTTCCTGTTCTAAACATACAGATTCTATTATTTTTACATAATTATTACATTTATAATTAAATTTATTACATTTAATATTGCATAATTATTAATTACAGAAATTATAAATTTATTATTACATTGGTTATTACATTGTTGTTTATTATACAGAAATTATAAACCGAAAAACGAATGAAAAAAGGCGATTAGGAAATAATCCAGAGACCATTGAGAAATTCGCACCTAGGTTAGATATCGTTCTCCCGAAACCAGAAGGGCATTTTATTACAGGGTCAGCTTATAACTACATTTCCACAAATTAAAAATATCTTCTTGTTCTATACATACAGATCCTAATGTTTTGACATAATTACTGCATATATTTATTTCCACATTAATTACTTCCATTATTACATTTACTAAAAGCGAGTAAGGAAACATTCCAATCCAGAGACATTTAAGAAATTCACACTTAGGTTCGAACACGTTCCCACGACTCCGTAAGGGATTTATTGACCAAGAATCTCATTAAAGGGTCTAACTTATAAGTACCTTCGCACAAATTAAAATTATCTACTTTTTCTATACACACAGATTCTATTATTTTTCTTTTGACATAATATTACATTTATAAAGTACCTTACTTGATTCCCAATCTATAGCATGATTATTTTGGCTAGCGTGATAAAAAATGGCATTATTAGTATTACAACTTCTGAAGGCATATTTGTGTTCTTTGATACGGGTTTCAATATTTCTTCCAGTTTCTCCCACGTATACTAAATCACAACTTTTACAGGGAATGCTGTAGACACAGGCTTGTTCCTCTTTTGCAACGTTATTCCTAACCAATTTACTTTTCACGGTAGACGAATATTTGAACGCCAAAGCAAACTTAAATTTTTCGTCAACGGTTTTACTCTTTCTAAGCCGGCAATGTAAGGCAAACTCACATATTGTTTTTGGTTAACTGAAGGTTCCCGAGGGGCATAAAAAGATTTTCTGGCTTTAAAATACGCCTTTCTGATAAACCACTCAGGATATTTTAAATCCTTAAAAATGTTCCAAATCTTTGAATTTTCCGATCCAGCAAATGTGGGCTACAAATCCTGAGTGCTCTTAGAAACATGGAAGAAATAATTGAGCTTTTAACCCCTTCATCATGATATGAAAATAATGAATGTACGAATTACAATGAGTAGGTTTCTATAGACCGTGAAATTGGGCTTTCCGCTTTCGTTAATGACCAAAACATCTAGAAAAGGTAATTGTTTGTCGTTCTCCCATTCATATTTAAATTTAATAGAGGGAACAAGATTATTTAATGACTGAAAGAAAGTGTCAAAGTTGTTCCAGTGGTCAGGCCAAAATGAGAAAAATCATCTACATAACGAAACCAAATTAGATTCCCAAAAGATTCCGGTTAGCTTTAGACAAGCTCAGGAAGAATGAAGCAATATTTGTCACTAAAGCGGACAAAAGTAACACTGTGGTTATTTTGGACAAGTGTGATTATAAACAAAAAATGGAAGCGTTACTTAGTGATGAATTCACCTACACCAAAGTGAGATCGTCCCCCCTAAAGCGTCTTTCTGCCGAATTCAACAAAACCATCAGGAACTTATTAAAAGATGTCCCGGCGATTGATCCTAAAAGATTTCTACAGATTAACCCCAAACTCCCCCACATTTACGGCCTACCCAAAACCCATAAGATTAATATACCACTCCGTCCCATTATTTCACACAGGGGTTCCTTTAGTTACAGGTTATCTAAATTTCTTGCAGATAAATTATCCCCATTAGTTGGTAAATTTTCAGGCTCGCACATCACTAATTCCTGTGACTTTATTAACAAAGTTATGTCCTTAGATTTAAAACGGGGAAGAATGATAAGTTTTGATGTTGAGTCCTTGTTTACGAAAGTTCCCATTGATGATGTACTTAGTTTTTTAGATAGAAAATTGCCAACATGTAACGTAGAACTAGGCATGCCCACATCTGTATTTTTAGAACTGATAAAACTCTGTGTCACCAATAATGCCTTCTCCTTCGGTGAAGAATTTTATTTGCAACGTTTTGGTATGGGAATGGGGTCCCCTTTATCCCCAATACTGAGTACATTATATATGGAGTATTATGAGTCGGAATTGTTGCAAACAATATGTCCCAGGAATCTAATTTGGTTTCGTTATGTAGATGATATTTTCTCATTTTGGCCTGACCACTGGAACAACTTTGACACTTTCTTTCAGTCATTAAATAATCTTGTTCCCTCTATTAAATTTAAATATGAATGGGAGAACGACAAACAATTACCTTTTCTAGATGTTTTGGTCATTAACGAAAGCGGAAAGCCCAATTTCACGGTCTATAGAAAACCTACTCATTGTAATTCGTACATTCATTATTTTTCATATCATGATGAAGGGGTTAAAAGCTCAATTATTTCTTCCATGTTTCTAAGAGCACTCAGGATTTGTAGCCCACATTTGCTGGATCCGGAAAATTCAAAGATTTGGAACATTTTTAAGGATTTAAAATATCCTGAGTGGTTTATCAGAAAGGCGTATTTTAAAGCCAGAAAATCTTTTTATGCCCCTCGGGAACCTTCAGTTAACCAAAAACAATATGTGAGTTTGCCTTACATTGCCGGCTTAGAAAGAGTAAAACCGTTGACGAAAGAATTTAAGTTTGCTTTGGCGTTCAAATATTCGTCTACCGTGAAAAGTAAATTGGTTAGGAATAACGTTGCAAAAGAGGAACAAGCCTGTGTCTACAGCATTCCCTGTAAAAGTTGTGATTTAGTATACGTGGGAGAAACTGGAAGAAATATTGAAACCCGTATCAAAGAACACAAATATGCCTTCAGAAGTTGTAATACTAATAATGCCATTTTTTATCACGCTAGCCAAAATAATCATGCTATAGATTGGGAATCAAGTAAGGTACTTTATAAATGTAATAATTATGTCAAAAGAAAAATAATAGAATCTGTGTGTATAGAAAAAGTAGATAATTTTAATTTGTGCGAAGGTACTTATAAGTTAGACCCTTTAATGAGATTCTTGGTCAATAAATCCCTTACGGAGTCGTGGGAACGTGTTCGAACCTAAGTGTGAATTTCTTAAATGTCTCTGGATTGGAATGTTTCCTTACTCGCTTTTAGTAAATGTAATAATGGAAGTAATTAATGTGGAAATAAATATATGCAGTAATTATGTCAAAACATTAGGATCTGTATGTATAGAACAAGAAGATATTTTTAATTTGTGGAAATGTAGTTATAAGCTGACCCTGTAATAAAATGCCCTTCTGGTTTCGGGAGAACGATATCTAACCTAGGTGCGAATTTCTCAATGGTCTCTGGATTATTTCCTAATCGCCTTTTTTCATTCGTTTTTCGGTTTATAATTTCTGTATAATAAACAACAATGTAATAACCAATGTAATAATAAATTTATAATTTCTGTAATTAATAATTATGCAATATTAAATGTAATAAATTTAATTATAAATGTAATAATTATGTAAAAATAATAGAATCTGTATGTTTAGAACAGGAAGATAGTTTTAAAATTTGTGCGAATGTACTTAATGAAAATGCCCCTCCTGTCTCGAGAGAATGGAATCCAACCTAGGTGCGAATTTCTTAACGGTCGATCCCTGAACTGTTTTTCCCTCTTGTTTTGTTTCATTTGTGTTTCTGTATCCACCCGAGGAGGATGCCAGTGGGCGTCGAAACTGTCGTGGAAATAAACTCTGTCTATTAGAGTGGGTTTTTATTCTCATATTTTGACCTTCACGTAAAAAAGTGAAGTTTTTTGCATTTATTATGGATCCCACGATCAGACGCCATCTATTCGCCTTCTTCTTAGTCACCTTTCCCCAACTTATATCTTCCTATCGTCTATATGAAAAAAACTAGTGGCTGTGAAGACCAAGAAGCTGCAACTCAAGTTCCTGCAAGAGTGTTTAGTGGAGCAAGTGTGCCCGAAGTCCTTGATACCGTTTACCTTCAGGAAGGACCATACACCGTTTCCGAATTTTGCCAGGGAAATTTTGAAGGAACGTATTCCATGTGTTAAAAGAGAAATTGACCATACGTATTTCAAACTAAGAAATTGTCTACGCGTCCTTAAATCGCATGTGTCGTGTGAACTACTTGTGGCGCTGTTTGAAACTGCAGATTATAAATGCGACGTGGAGACTAGACGCACTGAACAACGACTTAACAGAAAGCTATCCTATTTATGTGATGAAAGTGCTTGGTCAAAGTGTGCGGTGGAAGGTTCCGTTTTAAATTTATCGACATATGTCTTGTCCAAATCCGAAAAGGAAGTTCTTAATTTAGGGCTGTCGTTTGCGCTTAAACCCGATAAAAACATTGTTTTAGATTTTGTGTCTTCCGTAGTTAATTCCAGGGTGGATATTCCGTGTTTAAATGGTTTGATTCTGAGCAAGTTTCTGGAACATTTCAACTCATTGGACTCTATTCCCAAAAGATTCCGGTTAGCTTTAGACAAGCTCAGGAAGAATGAAGCAATATTTGTCACTAAAGCGGACAAAAGTAACACTGTGGTTATTTTGGACAAGTGTGATTATAAACAAAAAATGGAAGCGTTACTTAGTGATGAATTCACCTACACCAAAGTGAGATCGTCCCCCCTAAAGCGTCTTTCTGCCGAATTCAACAAAACCATCAGGAACTTATTAAAAGATGTCCCGGCGATTGATCCTAAAAGATTTCTACAGATTAACCCCAAACTCCCCCACATTTACGGCCTACCCAAAACCCATAAGATTAATATACCACTCCGTCCCATTATTTCACACAGGGGTTCCTTTAGTTACAGGTTATCTAAATTTCTTGCAGATAAATTATCCCCATTAGTTGGTAAATTTTCAGGCTCGCACATCACTAATTCCTGTGACTTTATTAACAAAGTTATGTCCTTAGATTTAAAACGGGGAAGAATGATAAGTTTTGATGTTGAGTCCTTGTTTACGAAAGTTCCCATTGATGATGTACTTAGTTTTTTAGATAGAAAATTGCCAACATGTAACGTAGAACTAGGCATGCCCACATCTGTATTTTTAGAACTGATAAAACTCTGTGTCACCAATAATGCCTTCTCCTTCGGTGAAGAATTTTATTTGCAACGTTTTGGTATGGGAATGGGGTCCCCTTTATCCCCAATACTGAGTACATTATATATGGAGTATTATGAGTCGGAATTGTTGCAAACAATATGTCCCAGGAATCTAATTTGGTTTCGTTATGTAGATGATATTTTCTCATTTTGGCCTGACCACTGGAACAACTTTGACACTTTCTTTCAGTCATTAAATAATCTTGTTCCCTCTATTAAATTTAAATATGAATGGGAGAACGACAAACAATTACCTTTTCTAGATGTTTTGGTCATTAACGAAAGCGGAAAGCCCAATTTCACGGTCTATAGAAAACCTACTCATTGTAATTCGTACATTCATTATTTTTCATATCATGATGAAGGGGTTAAAAGCTCAATTATTTCTTCCATGTTTCTAAGAGCACTCAGGATTTGTAGCCCACATTTGCTGGATCCGGAAAATTCAAAGATTTGGAACATTTTTAAGGATTTAAAATATCCTGAGTGGTTTATCAGAAAGGCGTATTTTAAAGCCAGAAAATCTTTTTATGCCCCTCGGGAACCTTCAGTTAACCAAAAACAATATGTGAGTTTGCCTTACATTGCCGGCTTAGAAAGAGTAAAACCGTTGACGAAAGAATTTAAGTTTGCTTTGGCGTTCAAATATTCGTCTACCGTGAAAAGTAAATTGGTTAGGAATAACGTTGCAAAAGAGGAACAAGCCTGTGTCTACAGCATTCCCTGTAAAAGTTGTGATTTAGTATACGTGGGAGAAACTGGAAGAAATATTGAAACCCGTATCAAAGAACACAAATATGCCTTCAGAAGTTGTAATACTAATAATGCCATTTTTTATCACGCTAGCCAAAATAATCATGCTATAGATTGGGAATCAAGTAAGGTACTTTATAAATGTAATAATTATGTCAAAAGAAAAATAATAGAATCTGTGTGTATAGAAAAAGTAGATAATTTTAATTTGTGCGAAGGTACTTATAAGTTAGACCCTTTAATGAGATTCTTGGTCAATAAATCCCTTACGGAGTCGTGGGAACGTGTTCGAACCTAAGTGTGAATTTCTTAAATGTCTCTGGATTGGAATGTTTCCTTACTCGCTTTTAGTAAATGTAATAATGGAAGTAATTAATGTGGAAATAAATATATGCAGTAATTATGTCAAAACATTAGGATCTGTATGTATAGAACAAGAAGATATTTTTAATTTGTGGAAATGTAGTTATAAGCTGACCCTGTAATAAAATGCCCTTCTGGTTTCGGGAGAACGATATCTAACCTAGGTGCGAATTTCTCAATGGTCTCTGGATTATTTCCTAATCGCCTTTTTTCATTCGTTTTTCGGTTTATAATTTCTGTATAATAAACAACAATGTAATAACCAATGTAATAATAAATTTATAATTTCTGTAATTAATAATTATGCAATATTAAATGTAATAAATTTAATTATAAATGTAATAATTATGTAAAAATAATAGAATCTGTATGTTTAGAACAGGAAGATAGTTTTAAAATTTGTGCGAATGTACTTAATGAAAATGCCCCTCCTGTCTCGAGAGAATGGAATCCAACCTAGGTGCGAATTTCTTAACGGTCGATCCCTGAACTGTTTTTCCCTCTTGTTTTGTTTCATTTGTGTTTCTGTATCCACCCGAGGAGGATGCCAGTGGGCGTCGAAACTGTCGTGGAAATAAACTCTGTCTATTAGAGTGGGTTTTTATTCTCATATTTTGACCTTCACGTAAAAAAGTGGTTTTTTGCATTTATATATATATATATATATATATATATGCGGTTATTTCGGTGTATATATATATATATATATATATATATATATATATTATATATATAGTGATGTAGCCGATGTCATTTTTTTCACATCCGCGGATGCGGATGCGGATGTCTACATTTTCGTTATTTTTTAGGATATATTCGAGATTTGTTGTGTTTAACGTATATGATAAGTTATTATATAGAGAGAGCTGTAGCTATAATGTAGTATAATTGATTAATTGTACAATAATTGCTGTACTTTTCTCTGAACATATAAAATAATATCAAGCATCTAACTAATATAGAAATCAATCAGTGAATTCGTCTGCAAATAAATTCGTTATATTTTGTTGAGTTTCAGCCACAATTAGAAACCATAATTTTGTTACCAGGATGCGGGACGTGAACCAACCCAACTCAAATGCACCCCACCGACCTCTTTCCCCAACCTCCACCCTTATAGAAAGAGATCTTTAATTAACTTGATAACTATTTATATTAAGTTTAAAGTTTTATTAGGCATATTTATAAATGAGTAATTAAAATAAAGTAAACTAAGATGTTCATCGTTTAATGTTCAAACTTAATTATAGGAAGGTTATGCTTAAGAAACATTAATTTTTCTGCCTTTTCTGCTGCCAGTCTGTTTCTCTTTTCATCATATATTAATCCAGCACTGCTAAATAATCTCTCGCTTGGTACGTTTGTTGGAGGACAGGCTAAATGTTTCCTTGCAAGTTTACTCAAGTATGGATAGATATTCTGCGTATTTTTCCACCAACTAATAGGATTGTCACATGCAGCCAGGCGTTTTTCTTGGTGATAGCTCTCGATCATTTTTACTACATCTTTTGACATCGCGTAGGTCTCGTCATTGCTGCTTGACTCAAGAAACTGAGAGACAGATTCTGGGATAGATTTGCTTGTTGAAGGTGCTGGTTCTGTCACTGAAACTTTTATTCTTTTGGTGGGTGGCGAAGCGACAGATTCAAGAGATTGAAGCTCTTCAACTGCTTTGCCAAGTGATGATTTAACTCGTTCTAATGTACTAGGTGAAAATAACTTAGCTTTGTAACGTGGATCTAAGTAGGTTGCAAGAGAGTAACTTCATACAAGAACAGCCTCTCGTCTTGTCGCTTGCATCACTTTTGCGCACAATGAACTAGTTCTATTAATATAGTAGAATTTGATAATTTCCGCTTATTAATGACGTTTTATCTCAACGGTCCACATCCGCACGACATCCGCAGTCCAAAGTGCGGATGCGGATGCGAGAAAATGTGCGGATGTTCCGCGGATGCGGATGCGGATGTGACCTACATCACTAATATATATATATATATATATATATATATATATGGGAATGAACTCAGAATGGTTCTCTGAGTTTTTTATGATACACACAGACCGTGCATGGAACAAGGAACTCTTCTGGGATAATTAAATCCACTATAGTCCGAATAAGTAATGGTAAATGACAAATACCATAGTTTTTCTTTTTCATGATGCAAGCCCGACGTGGGCAACAGGTCTCTCGCAAAGAGGTCCCATAAATATAGCTTCCCTCACCAGCTATCTGCAAAGCAGACAGGATCCAGCTTTGGGACATGGATCTAGGGTTTAAAGCAGCCTAGCCCCACTACATTTAGACCCTCAATATAAGTAAAAGACTCGTTGCATTCACGTCGGATTGAATAAATCAAAGAAAAAGGGGTAACTATTATATTTTTAGCCAAAACCAAAACTTAAACCTCAACTGGCAGAATTGAGCGTCCACTTTTCAAGGCACATAACATGTCCGTTTCATGATGGGAATGATCTCAGAATGGTTCCCTGAGTTTTTTATGATACACACAGACCGTGCATGGAACAAGGAACTCTTCTGGGATAATTAAATCCACTATAGTCCGAATAAGTAATGGTAAATGACAAATACCATAGTTATGTGCCTTGAAAAGTGGACGCTCAATTCTGCCAGTTGAGGTTTAAGTTTTGGTTTTGGCTAAAAATATAATAGTTACCCCTTTTTCTTTGATTTATTCAATCCGACGTGAATGCAACGAGTCTTTTACTTATATTGAGGTTCTAAATGTAGTGGGGCTAGGCTGCTTTAAACCCTAGATCCATGTCCCAAAGCTGGATCCTGTCTGCTTTGCAGATAGCTGGTAAGGGAAGCTATATTTATGGGACCTCTTTGCGAGAGACCCGTTGCCCACGTCGGGCTTGCATCATGAAAAAGAAAAACTATGGTATTTGTCATTTACCATTACTTATTCGGACTATAGTGGATTTAATTATCCCAGAAGAGTTCCTTGTTCCATGCACGGTCTGTGTGTATCATATATATATATATATATATATATATATATATATATATATATATGGTAGAGCTATGCGGCTCATTCAGTTTAATTAACTTATAAATGGCATGAATGTTTTGAAAATTAGTTTGTGATTTAAGCGGAAGTGTATACACACCTTTACACAATATAGATACAATAGAAATATTAAAAACTATTAAGAATTGTCTGCGGGTTCGAGACCCGTTGCAGGCAGACGAAGCGTAGCACACCCAGCTAATCTTACATTTGAGCTGTAAATTAGCGTACTCGCTTTTAATTATTCTCTGAGGTGTCTTAGCACACCCACCTAATCTTACTTTTGAGCTGTAAATTAGTGCACTTGCTATTAATTATTGTCTGTTTCCTTCGTGGTTATTTCGGCATATATATATATATGTGTGTGTGTGTGTGTGTGTTTTTATTTGTACATTTCGTGATAATTTAAAAATTTACAGAAAGTTGTACAGTAGGGTGGATCGATTTTACATTTCTTTCGATTTCCATATTCTAATAGAGACAGAAACTTGCGCATTCATGAGAAAATAGCCTCTGCAAACTCTTAGCTTAATAGGTAATCATCTTCTGCCCCCGGCATTATTTAAGACAAAGAGTCGATCTGAAAATACAGTATGTATATTATACATATTTTCAGATCGGCTCTTTGTCTTAAATAATGCATTTATATATTTCCCATAGTATTTATATCGTTGCTTAGGCATGAAATAACACACGCAAAATTTTATGACTCTAGGCTAGGGTTTAA
The DNA here is from genome assembly GCA_023014485.1 of Bathynomus jamesi. Lineage (NCBI taxonomy): Eukaryota > Metazoa > Arthropoda > Malacostraca > Isopoda > Cirolanidae > Bathynomus > Bathynomus jamesi. The sequence goes on along the minus strand of JAJOZX010000902.1, from coordinate 457,902 downwards.
AAATACGTTTTTGACTCTAAAATATGATTTTCATCGCTCTGCCGGGGGCAGAAGATGATTACCTATTAAGCTAAGATTTTGCAGAGGCTATTTTCTCATGCATGCGCAAGTTTTCGCCTCTATTAGAATATAGAAATCGAAAACAATGTAAAATCGATCCATCCTATTTTACAGGTAGGATTTTAGAAATATTTAAAAACTTTTAAGATTATCTCGATGCTTACTTTTGAAAACTGTCAGGATGTTATACATCGTTTCATTCAGTGTTAAGTAATTTTTAAAATTCGTGATAAGGCGAAGTGAAAGGATATCTGCTTTGTGATCATAATTTGCCGGGCGTCCTAATCGGGATTTTCCTTTATTGTGTCTCTTTTAATTATTGTTTCATATATATATATATATATATATATATATATATATATATATATATATGGTAGAGCTATGCGGCTTATATTCAGTGTTAATTATCTTATAAATGCCACACGTAACACACCTTTACACAATATAGATACAATAGAAATATTAAAAAGTATTAAGAATTGTCTGCGGGTTAGAGACCCGCTGCAGCCAAACGAAGCGTAGCACACCCAGCTAATCTTACTTTTGAGCTGTAAATTAGCGTACTCGCTTTTAATTATTGTCTGTTTCCTTCGACGTTATTTCGGCCATATATATATATATATATATATATATATATATATATATATATATATATATATATATATATATATATAGTGACTTTAATTGTACATTTCTTGATAATTTAACAATTTACAGAAAGTTGTACATATAGGATTTTAGAAGTATTAAAAACTTTTAAGATTATCATGATGCTTATTTTTGAAAACTGTCAGGATACCTGTTTTGTGATTACAATTTGCCAGGCGTCCTAATCGGGATTTTCCTTTATTGTATCTCTTTAATTAAACTAGTTTAATTTTACTTAACTTTATTTGATTCAGCATGAACTAATCATGTTAACTTCTTATTGGACTGGTGCGGAACTTGATCGTGTTATAGCTACTTTTCGTTTTGATGAAAGGGGAATAAACGATATGGATGTTTTACCGCACAGCCAACCCAGCGACCTGAACACAAGGGTCGAGGTATTGGCTCACATCCGGTCCAACGAATGCCAGGTCATCGAGGAACTAATGTAAATGTTTTTTCGGGGTTAAGAACAAAACACATTGTATTTTCATTTAATTTATTAAATGGTAGAAAACATGTACAAAGCGACAAATAGGCCTTTTCACAATACAAATATACACCTCTACACAATACAGCGGGTGCTAACATATGGAAACCTTTTTTTTATCTGTCTGCATACCGTTTTATCATTCATTTCAGTGTGGCACAAATCGAATAATTTTAAAAAATTTAAATCCCTTCCCACGTGACATTAACATGTGCATGAGAAATGAAATGCAATACATGCCGCACGTGTTACTATAATATCCTTGGAAGCGGTACAGGTTCCATACAATCTCAGGTACATGTATCTGCTCGATTAAATTTACTATAGCAGGATCATTTCAGGGCTGAGTGCCGAGTGAATCAAAACAGTACATTCTTTTCCTATTTTTAAAATAGATTGCCAACCAATGAATCCCCTCACCCCACCACAATGTTGGTGTTCACGATAATCCAGTACCAGTTTCTCGTAGTTGACAATTTCAATATTTCATTCTTCGCAAACACACCGATAAATTTGGAGCGTGCGATTCGATCACTTTTCATTACTCTCTGGAGTGTATTCGCGTCCATTTTAAAAGTCTGCGACCACGTTCCTGAAAGGATCAACTTCTATTAGTGCTTGTGATTCTAGGAACACGAGTACACTAATAGGAGCGTCTATAGGCTTGGCAAATTTCAACCTGACTGAGATATTCCCATTCCGTTGTGGACTTAAGTGTGTATTTACGCCAGCAGACAAGTCATGGGTAAAATCAAATGAATAAATGTTAAATTCTTCGGCAAATTCTTTCTGCGTTACATGAAACCCAAGTTCGTCACATGCCCCTGCATTATGAGCCAGACTACTACAAGCTCTCGTGCGGAGCGGGCACACAGCATCTAATGAATAGTCCGTAATCATAGTCTCTCCCAAAGCGATGCCATTTACGTATAGTTAGATTTTTAAGGCCGAAATTCTCGAATTTAAAGGCACTCTTTTTATATTTTCCATTCGTCGAGGCGTGGTCCTGTATTCCAATTAATATCCTTTTAGGTAGGACTCCAAGGGCCACGTTTTCTAGTTGCTTCGAGGCCAACCCGGCGGGCACCGTGTATAGTTTGATCTGTACCCTGTTAATTGGGTATTTTACTGTGGCGTGTATTAAGTGTTTCTCAACTTCTATTTGTTTTCGCGAACTTAATTTCACTCGGCGTATACGCAAATACGTCTCCATGATGTGAATCACAGAGTTTCGCGCCCTCTTCTTGATCAGACCCCAGATTTATGCAGATCTCAGGAATCGTGCGGGCTTAAGTTCATATCCACCTTCATAAGCAGTTTCTCCTGGAATGTGAAATCTGTATGAAGACGTCCAAAACATCGTATATCTTTTTTTAGAATTTTTAAATTTTCCTTTATACCATTTTCATCTTTAGTCTGGTAATACCCTCGGCGGTTAAAAAGGTGTCCTTCGCTTCTTTTGAAAAGTTGAGGACATTTTCCAGATAGGCTCGTAGGTGATAATACCCCGTTCCTGCCGAGATGTTAACCTGATTTAAATACACCTCACACTGGCTGAATATGGAGTGTAAAAAGTTGGTTTCAGGGTAGGAGTAACTATCATCGCAGTCCGTTCCATCAGAATGGGCTATACGCAGTTTAGCGTACATGTGCATGCAGCTCGGGTCAAAAAAGTAAGGGCCTGAGCTGGGTATCACGAATTCTATAGGGGCACTCGGCGAACTAATTGTGTTTAATGGGTTAATTGTAATAAAGTCGCTATGCTCAATAGAGACCTGAGTGGGGGCATATCAAAGAGGGACAGTTCCGATTTACAGCATTGTGAACTACACGGATGGATGAAACGCGCCATGACGAGTCAGAAATAGTGCCACCTCTCTCGACAACTAGTAATCAGCCTATGATTCGTGAGAGTAGTGTCCTCAGCTTATATCAGTTAAAAAATGATCAGCCATAGGTTTCATACGCTTAGAGCACTTCTTTTTTATTTCCTTTTACGTTTAGCGCCACGTGATGGTAACCCCTTCTTCCTGGCAGATCTCTTCTTTCCGCCACCGCATTTTTCTCTTTGCATCTTTGATGATTTCGTCCCGTGTACGTTTTAAATGTTTTTTTAGAGCTTCTTTAGGCTTAGTTCCACCCATTATGTCTTCTGCCGCGTTAAAACCTGTTTGTAACGCCTTCCTCCCTAGGTATGCACCCCTCTTCAACAGTGGGACAGCGGTGCGTAGTATGGATGAAAAAATGGATCCAAGCCCACTCCCACGCTGGTATCTCATCCCTCGATAGACTGTGAATGGCCTTCGGGTCATTATAAACGACGAAAGTGTAGTTTCACTGTTAAGCTCCCATCACCGAATGGGAAATTTTTTCCCTCAATCGTTCTTATATATATCGAGATGTTGGTTAATAGATTAGTCGCAACATTCACATAATGGGGCTTGTCATATGTAATGCTCAAACTTTTCCCTCTATGGTTGGGGATGTGTGCAATGCGCAGCAGGCGCGCCTGGGTGTCCCCAACAAATTGGTGCTCTACGATATTGCTGTAAATATAGCACATGTCTGGGGATGGAGAGCTTTCACCCAATTTCTCCATCTTCAATTGATACATTAAGCTGGACAAGTCATGCTGTGCCTCGTGAAAGGTATCTCTTTGGAGAGCTGCGCTATATCGGCCCTCAGCCACAATTGTGAACAGCTCTTTATCTTTAATATTTCTACTAAGCGTTGATTTAACTTCAATGTGCATGCAGGCGTGTCTATGTTTACGACTTCAAAAAGTAAATCGTTTGTCAGGTACGACTTTTCAAGACTCTTGTTTAACCCCGTCACAATGTCCATGGCTGCATAATGCCGATTCCTAGCGATACATTTGTGCTATAGTAGTTCCTCACCGAACAGGACTGATGCATAGTATTGTCTAAGGTTATGTCTAATTTTTCGCACTCATCGATTCTTCTAAGGATCAGAAATATGATTTGCTCATTTTCAAGAGTTAAAAATTTGGAGACTAACTGGAGTTCACATAAACCCACCTCATACGAATCACGCTCCAATTCAATGGGTCCGTGGAGTTCTGTCACAAAGTTGGCGAGGGTGTTGTTAGGATGTACAGACAGAGAAGAAGAGGACGGGAGTGTGACATAGAAGTGGCTAGGCGCCATGTTGCATACTAATTAAGCTTCATTATTGCAGCAGCTTTTATATAGGTGTTGAAGCTTTCTGGGTAACCCAGCCATTTCACCAGGTACATTTTTCTCTTTCCTGAACCTTTGCTGCCTAAAATTTTTTCAATTTTAAACACTTTTTCCTAAATTAAATGTCACTTTCTGCAACTCCTCGCGGTAAAAGCCTCCAGCGATCTCTTCCCATTCAAATCTTCAACGTAATACATCATTATCTCGCCTTTAGGTCTCATAGCACGAACTTTAAAAATCTCACGTGTCCATCCTTGCTCAAATCCCTTCGCGAATTTATTTCCCGAACGTGATAGCCTTACATAATCATTGATTTTGAAATGTGTAGAGTGTGGTGGCGGTGCTCCATCTCTTCTCACCTCTGGCAGCGCACCTCTTTCTAAAACTTCGTTAGGTGTTGTGCCAATCGTACGGTGGTGTGAACGGTTGTATGATGACCAATGACCGAGAACGTTTATATATCTGTATGTGTTTTTATGTGTAAAATAGCGATGCATGCGTCCTTTATGGTACGTTGAACTCTTTCAGCTAAAGAGGCCTTATGTATAGAACTGCTAGTGTAGTAACTGATATTAAACTCTGTCAGCATGTTCTGAAAAGCGCGACCTATAAATTCTTTCCCCATATCCGTACAAAAATAGCCAGGAACCCTTCTTCTTTTAACATCAACGTTTTGGTCGCTTTAGCAACTGTTTCAGGCGATTTATTTTTCAGTGGAATTAGCCACAGATATCTAGAGAATACATCTATTATGAATAGGATGTAGCGGTATCCGTCATTATACACTGAATATCTTTGCATGTCTGTTAAATCCGCTTGCCAAATAGAGTCAATCGAAGCCGCTGTTGTCTTGGCCGTTTTAAACCTTTTTCTCACCGGTTTATGAAGTGTATAAGCATCCTGTTCCCGCAAAAACCTCTCAACATCTTTTTCCTACTCCGTAAACACCTCTGTACAGTCTATTAACGCACCATAGGAGGCGGGGTTAGAAATGTCATAATAGCGTTTACTTAATATGTTAGCCATTTGCGTATTTTAGAGACACGTGGATAAGGTTGGCCGTTTGTTCTCTTCTTTCTCTTCTTCAGAGACGCTGCTGCTGGGGGCGATGGCGTACTCAGTTGTGACACATGCGAGACTTGATCCAGGTCTTTTAACCTATTCAGATTACCTATCAATGTTTTGGGGACATTTATTTGTTGTAGTCTTGCTTTAATATGCTTCCATCCTGTTGGTGAGGGCTGTCCCACTTTCTCACCAGATCATGAACAATATCAACGATTGGATCCTTGTACCCTTGTTCCTTCAACAATGACCTCGCCTGTATCGGCCCTGTATGATGGGGTCCTCACTCAATAGATTATAAAGACTTAAGCCTTTATTCCTCAATGTATGTGGGAGACTGTTTTTCACATGTTCGATGTGTTGTGTTCCGTTGTTCTTTGGTTGGTCATCTCTAACGTCGGGCCAGGTCCTGTGTCGCCATGCTCAGCGCTACTCGCGCTGTGCCTAATAACCACGGGGATCTGTCGGATTCTTATAATCTTCGTACTCATGAAGAAATTTCTGCAAAGCCTCTTGGTACAAGATCCTTTTCTCATCAGGTGACTTTTCACTGTTTAATAGGGCTAGCAACTCGCTTTCCATTCTTTTAAGCCTACTTTTACGGGGTTCTAGAGCCGTGTCTGGAATCTTTGAACTTTGCAATGAAGCATACACCTCGTGCGGAATCACAACCACCTTCTTCATTATATTAATCTAGTCAGTAAAGGACCCAAAACTGAAAATAAGATGGGTAGGAATGATCCTCCTCTTTGTACAATAATTCGCTTTTTCTTACCCACAGTTTGACTTTTATGAGCGAGCGCTCGTATTATGTTCTTGTAACGACGTAAGCGAGCCTTCTGAGGGGTTTCATTGGCACATTACATTTTATAACATTAAGACAGATTTCACAGATGCATTTTAAAAAGTCGAGTCGATATTTTTAACAAACATCTGTTGCAGTGCCCGGGGCAATCGTTGATAGATTTTTATTAATTCACGATATTTCTTCAGCCTATTTGTCATTCTGGAATATACACCGTTTCAGGTTCGTTGGGAATATATTCGTTCTTAGAAGCACCCTAAACGTGTTTCGCGGGTGAAGGTCACAAAGCAAATATCCATAACGCTGACTTGTGGCTTCTTTATAAACCTCCAAAAACTCCTTACGCTGATTCGGGAACATTTGATTGGCTAATACCCCAATTTGTGACACATCTCTACGTTGTGCGAATAAGACTAGATATTGTGTATTTAGCGACACATCGCGCATGTATCTATTTTTGAAAAATAGATTCTGGTTGATGAAGAATACGCTTATGTTAAGATGGTGGGAAACACTGTAAATGTCTCGGCAAACGTTTTATCCATTTCCAACATGAGATCGTCAATTACAATAACTGTATGCTCATTACTTTTAACGAATTAACGTCATATACACCTTGTGGAACAAAATTTCATCTTGGTACTCGTTGAACACTGACTGATACGTCGAATAGCACCATATTACTTTATGCACAAATTTTGAGAACATCTCCCCTTATCTTTAATGATTTTAAGCATAAATACAGTTTTTCCACATCCTGTAGGGCCAGATATAATACATGTGGAGGGGCTTGTGAACCTGAATTTTTCTACAGATTCCATCTCTAACACGTCACACCCCTAAGTGGGTCATTTACAAAATATTACAAATTTTGAGTGCTGTTCCTTATATTTTGTTTTTCTTCTTCCACAGAACCGTGAATGACGACGATGTACAGCCCCCATCATCGATATCACAGACGAACCCGATGACCGTGCAGCTACAGAATCCTTCCCCGCTGACGAACCCTCACCAGCGACACCTGTAGCATGCGACAGTTCAAAGCGGAAGCATGATGAAGAGCCCTCCACGTCAGGTATAAAGCGTGCCAGGATTGCGCCGGTTGTTAGACCCCCAGTAATAGAGCCCCAACCCTCTACGTCTTACGACACAACCCCACAATAGTACCTTCCTCAAATATGCCCCATTATTCAGTTCCGGGTACTTCCTCCACAGCAGCTTCTCATACTGTAGAGCAGAGCTTTCCAAACTCTGTGTCGCGACACATTAGTGTTTTTTGTATTTTGAAAATTTTGATTTTTCTCTCAACAAAATCGGCTACAAGATAAACCACCTACTGAAAAATTATCTGATATTTGATATTTGATAACAAAAATTAATTAATGTGTCGTGAAAATTTTTATGCTTAAATAGTGTGTCGCCAACGTGAAAAGTTTGGAAAGCTCTGCTGTAGAGGATGGTATAACATTCGAGTTGGTGCGCACCGCTACCCCCACTCCTGCCCTGACTAGAAAGCGGTACGTGGTCAGGGTTGACCCTGGATCCCTGTATACCGACGGACTGCGGCGCGTAGTTGAACGTATTGTGGAGTTTGCCCTTCAGAACCGCGACGAACGTGAAGTCCGGACGAGGTTGTCCTTCAGCTTCGGGTCAGATGACGGGGACGTAGATGATTTTTGGGTAGTAATACCGTTCAGACGTTTGGCGGCTGTAGGCACAGAATATATCTTGGACCGTATAATGTAGACCTCTCAAATTAGTACAGCCTTCAATATGAATAACTTCATGGTAGATATTGACAGAGTATTCCGGGTTGCGGGTCATAGTGCCACACCTTAAACTCTTAATTTCAATTCTCCGGTTATTTACAGAAAGCATTTAAACGTCGATCATGGTCGTGGCTTTATAGCAATAATCTTAGCTCATATATTCACTGTGCAATATACTTGGACGCAAAAAATTTGGCTGCCTACGGTTGTGCAACGTGCTCGTACACTGGCTTCAAATTGTAAGCTTGAGTTTGAGTGTAATATGGGTCCTGAAGAACTGAGAAGGGCCGAGCAAGAAATGAATGCACGTATAGTCGTATTTGGAATGGATGATCGTCGTAGGACTGTGTATGTTTTTAGAAGCTGCGTGAGAGATCGTACAAGACCTCTACTTATTTTAGGATTGTCAGGAACATCGTATCTCCCCATCCGTAACATAAGGGTTCTCTACGCCAGTTATGATAAAAGTCGAAAATATGGAAAGCATCATGATTTGTGTAAGAGATGTCTCGAGTTTCCTGATGATATAATGAAACATTGTAAGGATTGTTACATGGTATGTGAGCAGTGTAAAAGCCCCAAATGTGAAAGTCGTGTAGTTGAAACCGAGAAGAGGGAATGTAATGTGTGTAGACGTACATTTTTCAATAATAAATGCTTTGAACACCAGAAATCAATTGGCACTTGCAGGAAAATGAGGATTTGTAAGTGCGGTATGTTTCACATGATGAATAATTGGGGAAATTTCAAACATAAATGCGATGAAATTCACTGTTCTACATGTCATGAAAAATATAAGGCGGATGGAGTGAAGCATGTATGTATGTTATATGAAAGATGCTAAGCCTAAAAATAGCCCTTGTATAACCGTGTACTACGATATAGAAACTTACACGAATGCTGAAACCAAAGAGGTTATTCCACATTTAGGCGAAAGTTAGACTATCTGTGATGAGTGTATGGAGATCGAGTGTGGCGAGTGCCACAAATGTGGAAAACGGACAAACGTTTTTAAAACGACTGCACACGGCAGCCCTGTGAAATTCTTTGTATCCTATATTGTCAAATTAGCGGACAAGTTCAAAAAAATGACTGTATATTCTTGCCCATAACGGGGCGAAATTTGACACACAGTTCCTTTATAAGGAGTTGTTTGAACACGAGTCGTCTGCGATATTTACAGGTGATCCCTTGAAAAGAGGCAACAAACTAATACAGATGCAGATAAGAGGTAATATACAGTTTAAAGACACCCTGCTGTTTACACCTTGTAAATTAGCAAAGCTACCCAAGGTCATGGGCGTAGCCGCTGAAGTTTCAAAAGGGTATTTCCCTTACACATTCCTCAACTAACAAAACTTTGAATTACGTAGGACTAAATCCACCCAAACATTACTTTAACTACACCAACATGAGTGATAGTGAGCGTAAAGATTTTGACCACTACTACAACAGTTTTAATGAAGCTAGTCCATACAATGTAGCCGATGAATGTGAACGTTATTGCGTGAATGATGTGCGTGTGCTTAGGGTATGTTTCCAGGCCTTTAGAAGGATGTACATAGCCCGTTTCAAATGCGATCCGCTGCAAGTCGTGACCACGATCGCCTCATTATGTTTTACAGTATTCAAAAATAATTTCATGCCTAAAGACACCTTAGCAGTCATTCACAGAAACAACCCCCGCACTTATGGGCTCAAGGCTATTTACTGGCTCATACACCTACAGCAAAAGACCGGGATATACATAAAACATGACCGCAACACGGGTAACGTACCGGTTAAGGTCAACGGTCGTGTTTTTTGGGTTGATGGCCTGAGTGAGGATCCAGCCACTGGTGAGAAGACTGTGTATTCCTTTAACGGCTGCTGGTGGCATGGATGCCGGCGCGCTGAATGTGCCGTCACAGGGGACCTTTATGGAAGATCCCCCGCCGACAACCTCGCATGGACCCGTAACCGTGATCAACTTATAGGCTCCCAGTTCACTCACAAAATCGTGTGGGAGCATGAGTATGATGCACTATACCCCTACGTGATGAAGAACAATCCGTACCCCGTAGGTGCGCCTGAAAAACTGGTGGGTCCCACCATACCAACCATCGAGGAGTTTTCAGCTAACTTGAATGAGCGCTACTTTGGACTCTCTTTCGTAGACGTGCTCCCCCCTCGCGATTTATTGATGCCGATCTTATCCGTCGTTCTAAATCACAAGCTCATGTTTCCCCTGTGCGTGAAGTGCGCAGAGAACAACTGTGATTGTAACCATACAACCAACCAGCGTAAGATCAGAGGTGTATATACAAGCCCTGAGCTGGTCCTAGCCGTTCGCCATGACTACAGAATATTGAAGATACATGAGGTGTGGAGGTTTCAGAAGCTACCCAACCTTTTCACACCATATATAAACGCTTTTTTTGAAGGATAAAGTAGAAGCATCGGGATATCCGCGAGGGGTTGATACCGAAGATGAAAAAACGGCTTATATCCAGCGTTACCATGCCCATGAAGGTATACAGCTTCTCAAATTGTTAAGAATCCTGGCAAGCGCTTTAGTGCAAAGTTATGTCTAAACAGTCTTTGGGAGAAATTTGCACAGAAGACTGGAAAAGGGAACGTTCATTTGGCACAAAGTTATAGTGAAGTCTGGGATTATGCCAACGCTCTAGATAAAATGGTTATGGAGATCGTGAATGTAGGTAATACTTACATAATAAAGTACAACATCACCGAGCTGGCCACAGATACCTCACAGGTTGCAAACATACCTGTAGCCAGCTTCACAACGGCCTACGCCCGCATCAAACTTTGGGGTCTACTGCACTCTCTTGGACGGAGGGTGCTGTACGCTGACACAGATAGCGTGATATTCACAGCGAGGGAGGGTGAATACATGCCTGCTATTGGGGAATTCCTTAGAGAGCTAACTGACGAGATTAAGGATGAGTATGGTGATGGTGCATACGCAGACTCGTTTGTATCAACAAGGCCAAAAACCTATGGGGTACGGATGAGGGTGGGGGATAATATGAAATATATCGTGAAGGCTAAGGGTATCACGCTTAACCATGCGAACCGTCGAGTCGTTAACTTTGACTCGTTGAAGGAGCTAGTGTGCTTGGAAGATGAGGGTGACCACCCACCCCAACTGACTGTGGGAACGACGCACAATTTTCGGGTGCAGAAACTAGGGTGTGTGAAGGAACTTAGGGGCACGAAGGTATGCCGTAACACCTATAGGAAGCGTCACCAGGCGCATGGTACCTATGATACCGTACCCTTTGGCTACCTTAATCCTTGATTGTGTATATATATATATACATATATATATATATATATATATATATATATAATGTGTGTATTGGTAACGATATGCTTATTTATCACGTATATTTGCTTCAATTAAGGTTTCATTTTCTCCTTTGCGTGCGTGCGTGTGTGTGTACAGTAAAAAGCTAAGCTCCACCCACTGTAAGATCGGCCACGTGACTCCTGCAACTACCTGAGCATATCTCTATCCCTGCCTGCTCAGTTGACCTCTGCATACCCTTGAGCTCAGACGTGTGTTCTCCCGCGTAGAAAAAAATAGTATTGGCTACCTTTAATATTGCGTGTTCAACGTTTATGAAGTGGTATTCGGCAAAGTGCCAAGATGTGGTGGATACTGAGAAACCCCCTATTCCCCCCTCCTTTGATACTTTTAAGACTACATTGAGCCGCGAGAAGGACCAAGATGTTCAAATACTCTATGGGTATTCTGGCGAGGGCATTGTAGGATTTCGTAGTACAAACGATGTATTGAAGTATGTTGTAGACCTAACCTTTATAAAGACTCACATATACAGCGAAGTAGAAGAAGCAACATGTTCAGAAGATAAGCAACGGTTATGGATAGTGAGTCTTGTTGATGAATGGTGTGACAAGCGATATTATGTCATGTTACACCATACCGACTACTCGTACCCTACGGTTGAGAATGTAAATCTTGTCATCATGGAAAATCTTAAGTATTTTTACCACTATATTAATATATATCATGACGAGGTTTGTAGTGAGGTTGTAGCTAACGGCTTGTGTGAGTTTTTAACAGACTTTAGAGACGAGTATCGCTCGTTAAACGAAAAGGATAAATATGGGCATATGTTTCTCTCAAATAGTGCACCAGATTGTGAAGATGTTTAGTTTGTGGAAATGAACGTCTGGTGAGTGATAAAACATTAAAACTGGTATTGCTTCATGGAACGGGAAATTCTGTTTGCCCAGTATCATGGGCACAAGTATTCGAACAAGCCCGTACACGCTTCAGCAGTTTATGGTGTGTCTCACTCTCCCCACTGAGCCCCCCACTCGTGTACATCACCCCTCCGAAACATACGAGCTCGAACAAACCCGTACACGTTTCATCGGCGTGACTCACTCCGCCCGTCGAGCCGATCCGCCCACTTGTGGCTTACAGTCATCTCAGAGCTTGAACCGACTGGACGTGCGAATACGATGGAACTTCCTTTGAGAAGCATTCTCAATGCCGCGTACAATGTGTCCGTGACGAAGTCATTGCGCACAGGCAAGCAAGCAAACGTAATGTTATTTATTTAAGTGTTGAGGAGATGAATAGAGTCTTCATGATAGTTGAGAAGTGGGGTGAGGACCGTTATAAAATATCTGCAGGTGTAGGTACAAGAAGAGAACAGATTAGTGATGCCCCCTCATATGCCGTTGTTTGCACGTTGTGTATAAATAACGATCAGCCATGCATAGATATATGATTGATGTGGAAAAATGCATCTGATAATAACGTTCTTGTCCCTAAGCGAAACCGTTTCACCCTTGACAGAATGTTTAAAATCGTCGGGTTCCGCAAACTGAAGCCTATATTAGACGCTCGTGTTACGGATATGATTTATTTTGACACGGTTCTTGAATGAATACGCATACACCGCTCTGCTCGACGGATTTATCGAATGTAGGAATGAACAAGGCGAGAATGGTCTAGAGCTGGATGCATATTTAAAAGGTTTAGACTTCGAAATATCCCAAGCTTTGGTACAAAGCACTTCAGCGGTACAGGGCAGAGCTTCCCTCCACTGTTCACCCTGAAGAGCTGTATCTCTATATAATGAGTAGCTTTGGTTACGACTTGAAAGATTATGTCAATTGCCGCTATGCAGAGTGAAGAAGAGTTCACGATTGAAAAGCTCGGGACGGTAAGAAAAAACCCTCGATTGGAAAGGAGTGTTTATAAACTTGTATTTAATAATGATGTTGTGGTTAATGGTGACCCCTTTGTGCGTGTTTTTGATTGTATTCTAGCCGTGTTTAAAGATAACTTGCCAACCGAATGTAAAGTGGGCACAAAAATAGTATTGAACGATATGAAAGCCATATATATCGAGTATAGGTATCCGTATAACTTGAGCGGTGAAGTAATGCTTGGACGGTTTTACCGTGTAGTGCAAAGCAATAACGATGTGAATGTAGACTCGATTACGTGTGAGTTTAGCGTTTTGCGCCGTAGACCATAAAGTATTTTGATGTATATTTATTTTCACTATATTTAATTATTTAATTGTGTGTATATATATATATATATATATATATATATATTTCCTGTACCATATATTGATGGCTATACTACATCGTTTTGTATATTTTTTATTATTATATATATATATATATATATATATATATATATATATTTCTCGTTCGTATTTCTTATGCTATTATTATTTTTTATCATATATATTCCATTGTATATTTATTTTGATTATATATTCATCGTTCGTATTTCTTATGTTATTATTATTTTGTATCATATATATTCCATTGTATATTTATTTTCTATATATTTCGTGAAATTGAATCCATTAATTCGTCTAAATAAACAGAATGATGTAATGGTGTTTTATTTACTTCTTTTGGTTTTACACGACATTTAATTGCAGCAAATGGCTGCCTTCTAAAACGGCTGACGGATTTCTAAGCCAACTGTCAAAAATATCTGGATAGCACAATCTGGTAACCCTAATAATGTACACCTGAACAAGCCATTTACGCCTTCTAAGTCAACTGGCTGTTTAAGCCAGAATATATGCTTTAATTAAATAAATAAACGCAATCTGGCAACTCAATAATGTACACCTGAACCAGCCAGATAAGCCAACTGGCTGATTAGGAACATATTAAGACAACGACCGCTCGGCTGAAGTCTTAATATGCGCTTGCCTCCTGCCAGGCGAACACCCCTCTTCCTCTCCTTCTCCTCTCTTTCTCCTGGGGGATAACTCCGCCTCCAAGTTGCATAACCCCTTGTTGCTCTTGCAACATTCCATCTCCCCATTTGTTGCATAACTTATGCAACATTTCCTTTGCAACATTGATCAACATTTGCAAATGTATTGCACTCTCTCCTTTTGCACCGATACTACTGATATAAATTTTTGTTTAGTATAGATTATAAATTTAGATTAGATTTTAGTACTTATATTTTTTATTATAGATCTCGCAGTACAAAATATATACTCACTCACTAATTCATTGCTTAAAATCACTAAAAGTTCTGCTCTTTTTCGGTATTTCCCCACAATTTTTTTTAGTTTTCTGCTTTTGTATATACAGGGCGTCCCAAAAAAATGTATACACACTTTAACAGCTGATAGCTCAATTGATGTTTCTTTCTTTCCAAGTTAAACCCATTAGAATTAATAATGACAGTCAGACTAAGCTTTGAACAAAGGAAATTCATTCTAAAATGCTACTGGAAGTGTGAAAACGCAGTTGAAGTGCAAAGACAGTTTAGGAGGGAGTTTCAAACAGATCCATCAACGCGACTTACCATCACTCGAATTAGAGATAAGTTTGAAGCCGATGGAACTGTTCAGAATGTCCACAAGAAGCGTTCCGGAAGACCACGGACATCGACAAGCCCCACAAAGCAAGAAAGAGTACTGGAAACGTATCACCAAAGTCCAAGAAAATCTGTGCGGCAAGCGAGTCGTGAGGTAGGAATTTCAGAATCGTCTGTCCAACGCATTTTGAAGCGCTGTCAATGGAAAAGTTACATTCCAAGATTAGTCCATGCTATTAATGAAGATGATCCGGACCGAAGAGTGGAGTATTGCGAGTGGTACTTGGCACGATGTGGATTTGGATTGGACGAAGGGGTTTCGTAGAATACCCTCCGCGTTCACCAGACCTCACACCACTAGACTTTTTTTATGGGGATACTTAAAAGACAAAGTCTACGCTATAAAACCTGCAACAGTCGCTGAATTGAGAGCAGCCATTGAACGAGAATGCACACAAATACCAAACGAAATGTTTCGTGATGTTTGCGATTCCATTGCTTCGCGTTATCAGCAGTGCCTGGACCAGAACGGACGTCAGTTTGAAAACAAGCGTTGACAAAACAATTAAATAATGTCTGTAGATTCTATTACATTTTGAAAATGAAATGTATTTTAATAAACACTGCCTTTATAAGTATTTAAAGTGTGTATACATTTTTTTGGGACGCCCTGTATATACACGGCTTGTTTATATTTCTTGTACAGCTAGTTTTAAGAAGTGCATTCGTTTTTAAAAATAATTTTAGCTTTATTTTACAGGGCCGAAACGGAGTTAAAAGAGATTATAAATACTTTTGGAGAAAGGGTGGCAAATGAGGTGGTCTCCACAACAGTTAGTGGGCCAGATGTCATGGTATTGTCATACATCCGGTCAAGCGAGTGCGTGCTCATCGACGAAGTTATGTAAGTATTTTTAGGATAAATAACAAAACACAATATTATTTTCATTTATTAAATTTGTACAAAAAGGGGCAGCCCCCAATTCTTAATTGTTACATATTATATATACAGATTTACACAATATAGGGCTTACAGGGGGTTGCAACATGTGGAAATTTTTTTTATCGGTCTGCATACATATTTATCGTTCATATTTGTCACACAAATCGAATAATTTTAAAAAATTCATAAATCCCTTCCCGCGAGACATATGCAAAAGAAACAATATACAATATAACCCACAGGTCTCGTTATAAAAACTTTGAAGTTGATATGGGGCCCAAATTACCTCAGGCACAAGTAATTGCGCGAGAAAATTTACGATTTTCGAGTCGTGCCATGGCAAGAGACCGAGTGAATCGAAATAATACATTCTTTCCTTAGTTTTAAAATAAATAGCAAACCAGTGAATTCCCTTGCCACCCACAATGTCGGTGTTAACGATTGCACCGTGCCAGCTTCTCGTGCTAGGTGGCATCAATATTTCATTCTTTGCAAAAACCCCAATAAATTTGGAACACGCGAAACAGTCACTTTTCACCACTCTCTTGAGGGTATTTGCGTCCATTTTAAAAATCTGTGTTTATATTTCGGAAACGATCCAGCTCTATTAGGGCCTGTGTTTCTAGATACACGAGCGCACTTAAAGGCGTGTCTGTAGGTTTGGCGAATTCCAAACGTACTGCCACCGTCCCGGTCTGCTGGGTGTTTAAATGGGTGTTTACCCCCGCGGTTAAGTCAGGCGTAAGGTCAAATGAATAAATGTTAAACTGTTCCACAAATTCTTTCTGTGTTATACCGATTCCTAGTTCATCACACGCTCCTGTGTTATTTGCCAAACCGCTGTAAGCCCTCGCACAGAGTGGGAACAGAGCATCTGTCGAATAGTCCATATTCAAAGTCCCACCCAGCGCGACGCCGTTGACATATAATGTAATATTTTTAAGCCCAAAATTCTCAGATTTCAATGCACTCTTTTTATAATCTCCATTTGCCGTGGAATGATCTTGTAGACCGATCAGAACTCTTTTAGGCAGAACACCAAGAGCGATGTTTTCTATCTGCTTCGATACCAATCCTGTGGGAATCGTATACATTTTGATCTGTACCCTATTAATTGGGTATTTCACTGTGGCGTGTATCAGCTCTTTCTCAATTTCTATGTTTCGCGGAACTTAATTTCACTCGGCGTATACGCAAATAGGTCTCCATAACATGAACTACGATAGCTTTCGCTCCTTCTTCTTGGGCAGCGTCCAGATTTATACAGATCTCGGGACTTGTACGTGTAAGTTTCAATTTCATATCAACACCGTTCATAAGTAACTTCTCCTGGAATGCAAAGTCTGTGTGCAAGCGTCCAAAGCATTCATATATCTTTTTTTTAGAATTTTTAAATTTTTCCTTTATTCCATCTTCATCTTTAGTGTGGTAATAACCCTCAGCGGATAGAAAGGTGTCCTTTGCTTCTTTTGAAAAGTTGAGGACGTTTTCCAGATATGTTCGTAGGTGACAGTAGCCAGTGCCTGCTGAGATGTTAGTCTGATTTAAATATACGTCACACTGACCAAATATGGTGTGCAGAAAGTTTGTTTCGGGGTATGCAGCATAATTATCATCGCAGTCCGTTCCGTCAGAATGAGCTATGCGAAGTTTGGCGTAGAGCTCCATACAGCTTGGGTCAAAAAGGTAAGGGCCTGAGCTGGGTATCACGAACTCTATAGGGGCACTGGGAGAGCTAATCGTGTTTAAAGGGTTAATTGTAATAAAGTCACTGTGCTCAATAGAAACTTGAGTTGGAGGCATATCAAAGAGGGATAGCTCCGATTTACAGCACTGTGAGCTGCAAGGATGAATGAAACGTGCCATGGTGAGTTAGAAACAGTGCTACCTCCCCCGACGAGTATCAGTCAATCTATGAATCGTGAGAGTAGCATCCTCAGTTTATATCAGTTAAAAAAATGATCTGTCACAGGTTTCATACGCTTAGAACATTTCCTTTTTGGCACCCTTTTACGTTTAATACCACGGGACCCCTTCTTCTTCCTAACAGTTCTCTTCTTTACACCACATGTTGGTACCCCCTTCTTCCTATCAATTCTCTTCTTTCCTCCGCCACGCATTTTTCTCTTAGCATCTTTGATGATTTCATCCCGTGTACGTTTTAAGTGTTTTTTTAGAGCTTCTTTAGGTTTAGTCCGCGCGAGCATTTCCTCTGCTGCGTTAAAACCTGTTTGTAAAGCCTTCCTCCCAAGGTACCTAGCACCCCTCTTTAGTAGTGGTACAGCTGTGCGCAGTATGGATGAAGAAATGGCACCAAGGCCGCTGCCGCGCTGATATCTCACACCCCGGTACACCGTGAATGGTTTTCTGACCATTACAACTCAGTGCGGCGAAAGTGCAGCTTCACTGTTAAGCTCCCGTCACCGAATGTGAAATTTTTACCCTCCACCGTTCTTATATATATTGAGATATTAGTTATTAGATTAGTTGCGACATTCACATAATGGGGCCTGTCATATGTAATACTCAAACCCCTGCCTCTATGGTTGGGGATGTGTGCAATGCGTACTAGGCGGGCTGGGTGTCCCCAACAAATTGGTGTTCTACTATATTGCTATAAATATAGCACATTTCTGGGCGCTCAGGGCCTTCAGCCATTTTCTCCATCTTCAGCTGGTACATTAAGCGGGACAAGTCATCCGGTACCACGTGATAGGTGTCTCTTTGGAAGACTGCTCGATAACGCCCCTCGGTTATAATTTTGAACACTCTTCCGTCTTTAAGATTTCTATTAGCCTTTGATTTTAGCATTAGAGTATGTGCAACGCCTCCTCTGTTTACGATTTCGTATATTAAATCATTCGTAAGGTGCAAGTTTTTTAAACATATGTTTAAGTCTCTCACAACATCCTCAACCGAACCATAGCGACCCGGGCCTAGTGTCACAGTTGTACTGAAAAACTGTGCGACCTTAGTCCGGGCGATGCGTATAGTTTCGTCCCGAGTTACCCCGGCTTTGGCGCACTCGTCACAGTTTCTAAGAATTGTAAAAACGGCGTCTTTATAATCAATATTTAAAAAGACGGTGTCCAGCTGAATTTTACATACCCCACCTCATACGAATCACGACCCAAATCAATGGGCCCATGGAGTTCTGTTACAAAGTTGGCTAATGTGTTGTTAGGGTGCACAGACAGGGATAAGGAGGACGGGAGCGTGACGTAGAAATGGTTGGGGGCCATGCTGCATACTAATTAAGCTTCATGACTGCATCGGCTTTTATATAGGTGTTGAAGCTTTCTGGATAACCTAATGGTCCTAACCACTTCACCAGGTACATCTTCTTTCCTGCGCCTTTGCTTCCTAAAATTTTCTCAATATTAAACACGTTTTTTCATAAATTAAATGTTACTTTCTGAAGCTCCTCCCTGTAAAAGCCTCCAGAGATATCTTCTCCTTTCAAATCTTCAATGTAATACATCATTATTTCGCCTTTAGGCCTCATAGTTCTAACTTTAAAAATCTCGCTTGTCCAACCTTGCTCAAATCCCTTCGCGAATTTATTTCCCGAACGTGACAGCCTTACATAGTCACTGATTTTGAAACGCGCAGAGTGTGGTGGTGGTGGCGCCCCATCTCTTCTCGGACGCCTGCCTCTTTCTAAAACATCGTTAGGCGTTGCACCGATCGTACGATGGTGTGAAAGGTTGTAGGATGAGGCCAATGAATCGAAAACGTTTATATATCTGTACGTATTTTTGTGTGTAAAATAACGGTGCATGCGTTCCTTTATGGCAGTGATGCACAAACCCTGGCCCGCGGGCCAAATGTGTCCCCCACGGGTCTTTTCAGTGGCCCCACGGGTCTTTTCAATTCAATGAAAAAGTTAGAATATAAAAGTTACCCAATTTATGACTTAGATGGAAAGTAAGTAGGCTAATACATTTAGTTATTTTCTTCGCTTGGCCCTCACATCAAAAAAGTTTGTGCACCACTGCTTTATGGTACGTTGAACTCTTTCAGCTAAAGATGCTTTATGTATAGAGTTGGAAGTGTAATAGCTGATATTAAACTCTGACATGTTCTGAAAAGCACGCCCTATAAATTCTTTCCCCATGTCCGTACAAAAATAGCCTGGAATCCTATTTTCTTTCAACATCAGTGTTTTGGTTGCTTTAGCGACTGTTTCGGGCGATTTATTTTTCAGGGGAACTAGCCACAGGTATCTAGAGAATACATCTATTATGAATAGGATGTAGCGGTAACCATCGTTGTACACCGAATATCTTTGCATGTCTGTTAAATCTGCCTGCCAAATAGAATCAATCGAAGCGGCTGTTGTCTTTGCTGTTTTAAACCTTTTTCTCACCGGTTTATGAAGTGTGTAAGCATCCTGGGCACGCAAAAATCTCTCAACATCCTTTTTCCTGACACCATAAGTACCTATGTACAGTCTATTAACGTCACCATAGGATGCTGGGCTAGAAATGTCATAATAGTGCTTACTTAATACGTTAGCCATTTGCATATTTTAGAGGCAAGTGGATAAGGTTGACCTTCTACTCTCTTCTTTCATCTCTTCAGAGACACTGCAGCTGTTGTGGGTGAAGGTGTACTCAGTTGTGACACGTGCGATGCATGCTCCAAGTCTTTTAACCTATTCAGATTACCTATCAATGTTTTGGGGACATTTATTTGCTGTCGTCTTGCCTTAATATGCCTCCATCCTGTTGGTGATGGCCTGTTGCACCCTTGATCCATCAACAATGACCTCGCCTGTGTCTGCCCACTGTATGACGGGGTCCTCACTCAACAGGTTATAAAGACAACCCTTTATTCCTCAATGTATGGGGGAGGCTGTTTTTTAGCACATGTTCGATGTGCTGTGTTCCGCTACTCTTTGGTTGCTCAGGCCCTGTACCACTATGCTCAGCGCTACTCGAGCTGTGCCTCACGGGGAGCTCTGTAGGATGTTTATAATCTTCGTACTCGTGAAGAAATTTCTGCAAAGCCTCTTGATACAAAACCCTTTTCTCATCAGGCATCTTTTCACTGTTTAATAGGGATAGTAGCTCACTCTCCATTCTTTTAAGCCTACTTTTACGGGGCTCTAGAGCAGCGTCTGGGGTCCTTTGTAATGAAGCATACACTCGTGCGGGATCACAACCACCTTCTTCATTATATTAATCTAGTCAGTAAAGGCCCAAAATTGAAAATAAGATGGGTAGGAACGAACCGCCTCTTTGTACAATAATACGCTTTTTCTTACCCACAGTCTGACTTTTATGGGCGAGCGTCGTATTATGTTCTTGTAACGACGTAAGCGAGCCTTCTGACAGGATTTCATTGGAACATTACATTTTATAACATTGAGGCAGATTTCGCAGATGCATTTTAAAAAGTCAGAGTCGATATTTTTAACAAGCATCTGCTGCAACGACCGAGGCAGTCGTTGATAGATTTTTATTAATTCACGGTATTTCTTTAGCCTATTCATCATTCTGGAATGTACACGGTTTCAGGCTCGTTTGGAAATATATTCGTTCTTAGAAGCACCCTAAACGTGTTTCGCGGGTGAAGGTCACAAAGCAAATATCCATAACGTTGCTTTGTGACCTCTTTATAAACCTCCAAAAACTCCTTACGCTGACTCGGGAACATTTGACTGGCTAATACCCCAATTTGTGACACATCTCTACGTTGAGCGAATAAGACTAGATATTGCGTATTTAACGATACATCGCGCATGTATCTATTTTTGAAAAATAGATTCTGATTGATGAAGAACACGCTTATGTTAAGGTGGTGGGAGAATACTGTAAATGTCTCGGCAAACGTTTTATCCATCTCCAACATGAGGTCGTCAATTACGATGACTGTATGTTCATTTCCCTTTAGTGAATTAACGTCATAGACCCCCTTATGGAACAAAACATCGTCCTGGTACTCGTTGAACACTGATTGGTATGTCGAATAGCACCATATAACTTTATGCACAAATTTTGAGAACATTTCACCCTTTTCTTTAATAATTTTAAGCATAAACACCGTTTTACCACATCCTGTAGGTCCAGATATAATACATGTGGATGGGCTCGTGAATCTGAATTTTTCTACAGCATCCATTTCTAACACGTCACACCCCTAAGTGACTCATTTACAGAATATCACAAATAACGAGTTCTGCTCCTTATATTTTGTTTTCTTCTTCCACAGAACCGTGAATGACGACGATGTACACCCACCATCATCGACATCACGGGTGAATCCATTGGCCGTGCATCTACAGGGCCCATACCCTCAACGGCGGCACGATCAAAGCGGCGACACGCTGAAGAGTCCTCCACGTCAGGTATAAAGCGGGCGAAATACGCGCCGGTTGATGGACAATCCGCGGTACAACCCCAGCCCTCAACGTCTTACGCTACCAACCCTACATCAGCTTCCTCGCCCTTGTACTTCCTCCACAGCCCCCACCCGTTCTGTAGAGTCTGCTGTAATAGACCCCCAGCCCTCAACGTCTTACGGCGCAATCCCCACATCGTCCAATATAGGCACTCGTCCATCCTCCTCAGCGGTGACTCGTTCTGTTGAGGATGATATAACATTTGAGTTGGTGCGCTCCGCAACCCACCCCAGCCTTGACTAGAAATCGGTATATAGTCAGGGTTGACCCTAGATCCCTGTATAGCAATGGAATTGAGCGCGGGCTACGTCGCGTTGTAGAGCGCATTGTAGAGTTTGCCCTTCAGAACCGCGACGAGCGTGAAGTCAGGACGAGTCTGTCCTTCGGTTTCGGCTCAGATGATGGTGATGTAGATGATTTTTGGGTGGTAGTGCCATTTAGACGTTTGGCTGCTGAGGAATATATATATTAGCGCGTATAAAGCAAGCTGCCCAAAGTAGTATAGCATTCAATATGGACAACTTCACGGTAAATATTGACCGTGTATTCCGTGTTGCGGGTCATAGTGCCACTCCGTATACTCTTAACTTCAATTCTCAGGCTATTTATAGAAGGCATATAAACGTCGATCGTGGTTGCGGCTTTATAGCATAGTCCTAGCACGTATGTTTACTGTGCTAAATACACGACCCAAAATTTGGTGCCTACGATCGTGGAGCGTGCCCGTAAACTAGCTGTAGACTGTGAACTTGAATTTGACTGTAATATGGGTCCTGAAGAACTGAGAAGGGTAGAACAGGAAATGAATGTCCGTATAGTGGTATTTGGCCTGGATGATCGTCGTAGGACTGTGTATGTTTTTAAAAGCAGTGTGAGAGATCGTACAAGACCCCTACTTATTTTAGGACTGTCAGGTACAACGTATCTCCCCATCCGTAATATAAGGTGCCTTTACGCGAGTTATGATAAAAGTCGAAAATATGGGCGACATCATGATTTGTGTAAGGGGTGCTCGAGTTTGCAGATGATATAGTGAAACATTGTAAAGATGCCACATGGTATGTGAACAGTGTAAAAGCCCCAAATGTGAAAGCCGTGTAGTTGAAGCTGAGAAGAGGGATTGTAATGTGTGTAGACGCACATTTTTCAACAATAACTGTTTTGAGCTCCATAAATCAATTGGCACGTGCAGGAAAATGAGAATCTGTGAATGTGGCATGTTTCACATGAAGGTAATTGGAAATTTGAGCATAAATGTGACGAAATTCACTGTTCTACATGCCATGAGAAATATAAGGCGGATGGCGTAAAGCATGTATGTTATATGAAAGACGCAAAGCCTAAAAACAGCCCTTGTATAACTGTATACTACGATATAGAAACATATACGAATGCCGAAACCAAAGAGGTAATTCCACATTTACTTGTGAGCCAGACTATCTGCGATGAGTGTATGGAGATCGAGTGTGATGAGTGCCCCAAATGTGGTAAACGGACAAACGTTTTTAAAACGAATGTCCACGATAGCCCTGTGAAACTATTTGTGTCCTATATTGTCAAGTTAGCCGACAAGTTCAAAAAAATGACTGTGTATATTCTTGCCCATAACGGGGCAAAATTTGACACACAGTTCCTTTATAAGGAGCTGCTCGAGCACGAGTCATCTGAGATATTTACAGGTGATCCCTTGAAAAGAGGAAACAAACTTATACAGATGCAAATAAGAGGTAATGTGCAATTTAAAGATACTTTATTATTCACGCCTTGTAAATTAGCAAAGCTACCCAAGGTGATGGGGGTAGCAGCTGAAGTATCAAAAGGCTACTTCCCTTACACTTCCTCACTAGCGAGACTTTAATTACGTGGGGTTACCTCCACCCAAACATTATTTTAACTATGATTGTATGAGTGCAGATGAACGTGAAGACTTTGATCGATACTACAAGTTTTAATGAACGTAATCCTTATAATATAGCTGATGAATGTGAACGTTATTGCGTGAATGATGTGCGCGTGCTTAGAGTATGTTTCCAAGCCTTTAGAAGAATGTACATAGGTCGTTTCAAATGCGATCCGCTGCAAGTCGCAACCACCATCGCGTCACTATGCTTTACGGTGTTCAAGAATAACTTCATGCCTAAAGCCACCTTAACCATTATTCACAGAAACAACCCCCGCAGTTACGGCCACAAGGCTATTTACTGGCTCATACACCTACAGCAGCAGACAGGTGTATACATAAAGCACGCCCGCAACACGGGTGAAGTACCCATTAAGATTAATGGTCGTGTTTTTTGGGTTGATGGACTAAGTGAAAACCGTGTCACTGGTGTGAAGACTGTGTACTCCTTTAACGGATGCTGGTGGCATGGATGCCCCCGTCCTGAGTGCGGAATCGCCGGAGATATCCACGGTAGATCTCCTGCCGACTGTCTTGCATGGACCCGCACCCGCGATCAACTTATAGGTCCCAGTTCACTCACAAAGTCTTGTGGGAGCATGAATATGATGCACGGATGGAGACAGACGAGGTGTACCGTGAGGAAATAAACACGATCAAGCGTTCAATGGTACTGGATCCTCTCAAATGCGGTGATAGCTTGTTCGGTGGACGTACAAATCCCTTCAAGCTATACTTTCCACCTACGGAGGGTGAAACTTCACTACTACGACTTCTGTTCTTTATACCCATACGTGATGAAGAACAACCCGTACCCCGTGGTGCTCCTGAGAAATTGGTGGGTCCTAGCCTGCCCTCCATCAATGAATTTTCAAGAAATTTGAATGATCGCTACTTTGGGCTCTCTTTCGTAGACGTGCTCGCCCCTCGCGAATTATGGATGCCGATCTTACCCGTCGTCATTGACCAAAGCTCATGTTTCCCCTGTGCGTGAAGTGTGCGGAAGAGAATAACGGTAATTGTAACCATACACCCCACCAGCGTAAGATCAGAGGCGTATATACAAGTCCTGAGCTGGCCCTAGCCGTACGCCATGGGTATAGAATACTGAAGATACATGAGGTTTGGAGGTTTCAGAAGCTACCCAACCTTTTCACACCGTATATAAACGCATTTTTGAAGGATAAGGTTGAGGCATCAGGGTATCCGCGAGGAGTTGACACCGAAGATGAAAAGTCTGCCTATATTCAACGTTACCGCGACCACGAAGGTATACAACTTGATCGCGCCCAAATTGTAAAGAATCCTGGCAAGCGCTTTAGTGCAAAGTTGTCTAAACAGTCTATGGGGAAAATTTGCACAGAATACTGGCAAGGGTAACGTTCATTTGGCACAAAGCTATAGCGAAGTCTTGGATTATGCCAACGCACCCGATAAAGAAGTCATGGAAACCGTGAATGTAGGTAATACTTACATAATAAAGTACAACAACACTGAATTGGCCACAGATACCTCAAAGGTTACAAACATTCCTGTGGCCAGCTTCACAACAGCCTACGCCAGCATCAAACTTTGGGGTCTATTGCATTCTCTTGGGCAGCGAGTCTTGTATGCCGATACAGATAGCGTGATGAGTATGGGGACAATGCATACGCCGACTCTTTTGTCTCAACAGGACCTAAAATTTATAGGGTACGGGTGAGGATAGGGAATTAAACGAAATATATCGTGGAGGCGAAGGGTATCACGCTTAACCAAGCAAATCAGAGGGTCGTTAACTTTGATTCGCTGAAGGATCTAGTGTGCTTGGACGATGATGAGGGCGAACGGCCTCCCCAACTAGTTGTAGGCATCCACAATTTTCGGGTGCAGAAGCTGGGAGGCGTGAAGGAACTTAGGGGTACAAAGGTGTGCCGTAACACCTATAGGAAACGTTACCAGTTACCTGGTACCTATGATACCGTACCCTTCGGTTACCATAAACTTTGATGGGTCTATTGTTAACTTATTTATTGCACGTATTTCTAAATATATACATACTGATTATTTCGTTTATTAAATACATGCATCGACTTGTGTTTCACTTTGCGTGTGTGCGTGTGCACAGTAAAGTTATGCCCCGCCCACTGTAAAACCGTGGACGTGATTCATCCCGTAGCCTGAGCAGACCTCTGTCCCCGCGTTCTCAGTTGACCTCTGTATACCCTTGAGCCAGACGTGTATTCTCTCCCGCGTAGAAGAAAATGGCCACCTTTAATATCGCGTGTTCAACATTTATGAAGTGTATTCAGTAAAGGGCATAGATGTAGTGGATACTGAAAAACTCCCTATCCCAGCCTCCTTTGACTCTTTTAAGGAAGCATTGAATCGTGCGAAGGGTCAGGCTATTCAAATAACACTGGTCAACAAAGATTTTTCATCAGAGTAAAATTTGTGGTAGCTGGATAGCATTTTTCAAGCTGATTCCAAAACTGCATTCAGATTTTTTCTAGCACGTATAGTTTTCAAGATGAAGGCATATATATAACTACACAGATTTAACCATTTTAAATAGGCAAAATACTAATATTTCAACATTTGATTGTGTTTATTTTATTGTGTTTTTTTAGTTTATTCATCTTATTTATTTCAATTATCTTAATTATACATCTTATGTATTTCAGGTGTGAGCTTTTACGTCTAGCAGCATTGTGATTCAGGCAACAACGCCGTGCTTTGTGTGTCAAAAGATCAGTCCAGTCCAAGAACTTGTTGTGTCAAGTTGGTGTACATTTTTTTTTAATTTATAGTTTGCTCAGGTCAGTCAACATGCCTCGACAATGTAAGAATGACCCCGACAAGTTCTGTTTCGTATGCGGCCAGTTGACAACTAAAACACAGCGACGAAGTATTACAACCGACATTAAGAAAATATACAAGCTATACTTTGGTTGCCATCTAGGTGACCAAGATAAACCATGGGCGCCACATCAAATCTGTTCTGGCTGTTCAAATGGATTACGTGATTGGCTTAACAAAAAGAAAGCTTCAATGCCATTTGCCATACCCATGATATGGAGGGAGCCGAGAGATCATCATGAAGACTGTTATTTTTGTGTAGTGAACTTAATGGGGTTTTCTGCCAAGAACAAACACCAGATTGTATATCCAAACTTGGATTCAGCACGTAGACCAGTAAAACATGATGAAACATTGCCCATTCCAATTCCCCCAAGTGATAGGCTAGATTCTATCATAGATGACATGGAAAGTGATGAAGGTGCAACTGGCGTTTCCGGACCATCTACAGAACCAGAGTACACTTTTGAAGGTAGACATTTAGAGCCTAAAAAGTTAACCCAAGGACAGTTGAATGATCTTGTTAGAGACTTATCGCTGTCTAAAGAGAAATCAGAGCTTCTCGCCTCAAGACTAAAGGAGAACAATTTACTTGAGAACAATGTTCGTATTAGTTACTACCGAAAGCGGAATTTTGAATTAACAGCATTCTTTTCAGTAGACGGTCCTCTCTGTTATTGCCATGACATCAATGGACTATTTACAGCCATATCTCAGACGTATGTGGCATCTGAGTGGCGCCTCTTTATTGATTCGTCGCAGAGAAGCCTGAAAGCAGTTCTTTTGCATAATGGTAATATAATGCCATCCATCCCCATTGCCCATTCCGTCCATCTAAAAGAGACATATGACAATATGGATATACTACTTAAGGCAATCAAATACGACAGTCATCAATGGAATGTTTGTGGAGATCTAAAAGTTATAGGAATGCTTATGGGTATGCAGTCAGGATTCACAAAATTTTGTTGTTTCCTTTGCCTGTGGGACAGTCGCGCCACTATAGAACATTACACCAAAAGTGACTGGCCACTTAGGTATACATATGTCCCAGGGATAAGCAATGTCCAGTCTGTCCCTTTAGTGGATCCCCAAAAGATCTATCTGCCACCTCTTCACATTAAACTTGGTTTAATGAAGAATTTTGTTAAAGCAATGGGTAAAGTCAATTCTGAAGGGTTCCAATACCTTTCAAGGAAATTTCCGAAGGTTACTGCAGCAAAATTGAAGGAAGAAATTTTTGTTGGGCCACAAATAAGGGAGGTTTTGAATGACACTGAATTTGAAAAAGTCCTAAGTCCGCTGGAATTGAAGGCTTGGCTGGCGTTCAAATGGATATGTGAAAACTTTCTTGGAAGCAACAAGTCACCTGCGTATAAGGATGGAGTCAAGAACCTCCTTGATGCCTTCAAAGAAATGGAGTGTCGAATGTCGTTAAAAATTCACTTCCTGCATTCCCACTTAGATTTCTTTCCTGAAAACCTTGGTGCAGTGAGTGACGAGCAAGGAGAGCGCTTCCATCAAGATATTCAGATGATGGAGAAGCGCTACCAAGGATATTGGAATGAAAGCATGATGGCGGACCATTGTTGGATGCTGTATCGTGACAATCCAAGCCAAATTTACAAAAGGAAATCACACTCACAGCGCTTTTAATAAAATAATGTATATATTCTTTATTTATAATTACATTGAATAAGGTATATGATGTATTTGTTGTTTAGCATTCCTAAGTGTGATCTATACATCCATAAATTTTCTTATAGCAATATCAAAAACTTAAAAATATCAAAACCAGTGTATCTATATAACTATACGTGCTAGAAAAGAAATAAAACCAGATTCGGAATCAGCGCGAAAAATGTATTAAGAAAAGTGTGATCATGTTTGTGATGAGAAAAAAGTTTCATTTTGTTGGCCAGTGTAATCTACAGATATTCTGGCGAGGGGGTTGTAGGATTTCGCAGTACAGACGATGTACTGACGTATGTTGTAGAACTAGGCTTCATGAAGAGACACGTGCACCGCGTGATAGAAGAAGCGGCACGCTCAGAAGCTAAACAGTAGTTATGGGTAGTGAGCCTTGTGGATGAGTGGTGTGATAAACGGTATTATATCATGTTACACCATGTCGATTACTCATACCCTACGACTGAAAATGTGAATCTCGTTATCATGGACAATCTTAAGTATTTTTGCCACTACATTAATATACAGTATATCATGATGAGGTTTGTAGTGAAGTTGTAGCTAAAGGTTTATGTGAGTTTTTAACAGATTTTAGAGATGAGTATCGCCTGTTAAATAAAAAGCCTAAATATGAAGTTTCTCTCTAACAGCGTCCCGCAGTGTGAAGATTTTTAGGAGAGATAAAACATTATAAAATGTGCCCAGTTCATGAAATTTACCCTGAGGGAAACTGTCTGGTGCGTATTCGGGGGAGTGGTAGTGATAAAACGTTAAAACCGAAATTAGTTCTTGTACCGGAAAATTTCTCAAAACGCCTACCCAGTATAATGGGATACAACAATTCATGTTGGGCCAGCTCCGCACAGGTTTCATTAGAGTATGGTGCGACTCGCACCTCACGGATCATAGGGTTCGAACAAACCCATTCACGTATCATCAGGGTGAGTCAACCGCCCATCGAACCGTTCCTGTCTGCCTGCGTGCCTCACGCGGCTCATAGTCTCCTCAGAGCTTGCACCGAGTGGATGTGCCATAGTAATCTCGATGAATACGATGGAACTCCCTTTGAGAAGCATTCTCAACGCCTCGTACGACGTCTCCGTGACGAAGTCGTTGCGTGTGTTCAGGCGGGAAACCGGCACCATTAACTGTGTGCTTGAAACGAACAGTAGACCTGCGAGCAAGCGCAACGTTATTTATTTAAATCTTGAGGAGATGCATAAAATCTTCGCGGTAGTTGAGAGGTGGGCTGAGGACCGCTATAAAATACCAGCTGACGTAGGCATAATAAGAGAGGTGATTAGTGAAGCCTCCTCATATACCGTTATTTGTACATTGAGTGTAAATAACAATCAACCATGCGTTGATATACGATTGATGTGGAAGAACACGGCTGATAATGGCGTTCTTGTTCCTACACGGAACCGTTTCATCCTCGACAGAATGTTTGAGATCGTTGGATTCCGTAAGCTGAAACCTATGTTAGACACACGCATCTCAGACATGATTTATTTTGATACAGTACTTGAGTACGCTTACACCGCTCTGCTCGACGGATTTGTTGAATGTAGGAATGAGCAGGGAGAGAACGGGCTAGCTCTGGACGCGTATTTAAAAGGTTTAGATTGTTCGAAATATCCTGAGCTTTGGTACAAAACGCTTGAGAGGTACGGTGCAGAGCTCGCCTACACGGTTCATCCCGAAGAGCTGTATCTCTATATAGTGGATAGCTGCCGTTGCGACTTGGAAGCTTATTTCAATTGTCGCTATGTCGAGTGAAGAAGAGTTTACGATTGAAAAGCTCGGTACGTTAAGAAAAAAAAAACGATTGGAAAGGCATGATTATAAACTTGTATTTATGGTAACGTCCGACGATGACGTTTTTGCGCGTGCTTTTGATAGCATTCTAGCAGCGCTTAAGGGCACCTTACCTGCCGAGTGTAAAGTGGATACAAAAATAGTATTGAACGATATGAAAGCCCTTTACATTGAATATAAACCGCCGTATCAGTTAAACGGTCAGGTGATGCTTGGGCGGTTTTACCACATCGTGCAGAGTAATGGCGATGTTGATGTAGCGTCAATCACCTTCGAGTTTAGCGTTTTGCACCGTAGGCGGTAAAGACAATATATATTTTTACTGTAATAATAATGTGATTGTACGTTTTGTATATATTTTCCTGTACCAATATTTGATAATATAACTTTTGATAATATAACTATATATTTTTCTAAAATTTTTGTTAATACTATGTTTTGTACGAGTATATATATATAATTAATATAAATATATATTTTTTAATATGATTGTAAGTTTTGTATATATTTTCCTGTACCAGTATTTAATAATATAACTTTTGATAATATAACTATATAATTTTCTAATATTTGGTTAATACTATGCTTTGTATGATTATATATTTCCCATTATATTATTTGATCATATATGGGCCCCGATGTATATGCACTAATTCATAAACAGAACGTTGTAGTGGTGTTTTATTTATTCCTTGTACACAATTATATCATTTATTTGGTTTTCTGATTAATTAATTAATTGCTAATTCTCAAATCGATCTTCTAAGCCAACTGGTATATATGCTTTAAATAAAATACATGGCGCTATCTGGTAACTCAGTCTTCTATTGGCTGATTAATATATGAGTTAAATTAAATGATTAATGCTATCTGGCAACTCAGCGTGGCTGATGTGCCCGAGGCACCGGCTGTGGGAGTAATTAAGCGCATGGCGCTATCTGGCAATTCAGCCAACTGGCTGTTTAGGGGCTATAAAAGGCGGCGGAGCGGGAGAAGACTATATTCGCTCGGCCTTCGCCGAGCAAGGATCTCTTGTCCTTTCTTTTTAATGGCCCTTTGGGTGGTGAGGAAACCCCTTCCCTCCCATAGAGGCCTCTTAGGTTAGGTATACCCCTTTCGGGGGAATAGCTTGGGGGAGAACTCCGCCTCCAAGTTGCATACCCCTCTTTCTCTCTTCCTCTCTTGCTATCTCTTCCTTTCTGCCCCTTTGGGGGAATAGATTGGGGGGAGAACTCCGCCTCCAAGTTGCATGCCCCTTGCATTCCCATTTTGGGATTGGCAACAAAGATTGGCACTCTCTTCTTCCTCTGTTACTATTCCTTTATGCTCCTTTGAGGGGGTGAGGCAACGAAGGGGGGTGGGGGCGGGGCTTAGCAGCAAAGGGGGGAGGTGCTTAGTAACAAGGAGAGTGGGGGGTGGGTTGACACTCTTGCAACAAAGGGGTGTGGGGTGTGTGGCACTCTTGCAACAAAGGGGGTGGGGTGACACTCTTGCACCATTATGCAATGCTACGTCATCATGCAACATTACGTAACATTTCTGCACTCTCCCCTTTTGCGGGCATACTACTCAGGAGTATCAAATCTGCACTGTCGCAGATTTTATGAACATCTACAGTTGAATTCCTCACTAACCTTACATTATATGAGACCATTTTCAACAAGTTATCCGCCATGACTGATAGAAAATTTATTATTAGTAAGATTATTATTACACTGGTCAACACTCATTTTATTGCCAATCATATTAGAGTGATTTTGGGGTAACTTTATGGTGCTGATTCCGAATATGACATCGGTTTTGCTAGATTGGCTCTAATTTATGAGATAATTGGTACCCCATTGAAACACGTAAATATGCAAAAAATTTAATGTTCAGGCGGAGCCTACTTACAAATCGCATTGAAATTGTCTCAAATCATACAAAAGTAAACACATGAAATACATAATGGCATTTTATTCGGTCTCACCATCTAGAATGTTCCGGTAGTTTCCCATATGCACGCGTTATGGTTACGTTTCCTATTAATTGAGGGTATTCATTATCTCAAGAACTAGAGCCAAATCGGAAAAACTACTTTCATTTTGGAATTCAGCAACCCCAAAATACCCTAAATTCGTACGAATTTCCTTGGCAACGAAACAAAAATGTTTTTTTGTTGAGCTGTGTTATTATACACAGTACAACTTTCAGGCATTACCGTTAGGGCGCCTATTATTATTATTATTATTATTATTATTGTTATTATTTTGCCTGTTATCAAATCTCCTGAAAAAGTGAATAAACTCCTTAACAATAATATCGTCTGGCCATTGACTCATATTATACGGGTTGAAATGCGCATTTACACCTTTAATTATTTTTACTTTAAATGAGTTATAATACGGAGATTTCGTGTTTAGTTTATTAACTATCAATATACTGTGTTCATCACCAATGACTTCTTCCATCATGTGTCGAATATCGCTTGCCTCGTTCGAGAGCTGAATTCGCGACACAAAGAGGGTGAGATTCCCCATCGGTGGCCTCACCGCGGAGACCGGTTGAGGAAACCTTCGGGAAGGGCGCCTGTTAACAGTGACCCACCCGTCTCCTCCCTCGATCTCCCTGAGGCAGGGTTCGCCTGCCTGGGGGATGGGTGGCACAACCTTTGGGGGATAGGAGACCCCTCCCTTACTCTGTGGCTTGGTGAGAGTCTGTTAGCGGTGTTTATAACCCGACGGCGCGCGTGCCCCTCCTTCTTCGGTGGGAGGGGGTGGGGGAACTGCGCACCGATCGAGGCGTAATCGAACGCCTCTCCTCTGCAGTGGGAGGCAGGGAAGAGGGCAATGATGCCTCGTCTCTCGGCATTGGACTGTCCCTGTTCCTCATTGTGAAATCGGGAGCAGGGTTCCTTTCCTGACCGGGAGGTGGGTTGACCGCTACCCCTGCATGCTGCGTTTCCACCTCACTTTCAGGGGGGGAGTTGGAGGCGGGGATTTCGTTTCCTTCGATGCCCGACGCGCTTCTTGGAGATCTGACTTGCTGAACTACTTCCGAGTAACTGGGCTTTGGGAGGAGCGTCTCTTTCAACCCATCTAACTCTGACCGGAATTGTTCCAGCGAAATCGCGTTTTTCTGATTTGACACCACGTGTTGGTGTTTCAATTCAACTATCGACTTTTGTACCTCATTATACTGTTTGAGGAGCACCGAGACCTCTACGTCACCCATAAAGATTACCGGTATTCTATGGAAGTTAGTAACGTAAAAGGTAATATTGTTCTCATTATCCCGGAGGGTCGACACTTTATTTATAATGTCTTTCAGGGTATTCTCGTTTCTAGAATTACCTCCACGAGTTGGGAGGGTAGCACTGAACAGGGTGTTTAATTGTACCCTCGCATGTTCTATTTCTTCTGAATCATAAAAATCATGACAGACAGATACAAGAAGGTCTGACCTAATATGATCTATGATACTTTGTCAAATATAAAACATAGCAATGGATTTTCTACAAGATTTACAGAAGACGACCCCATTGTATCTGTAACGGCTTGCGGGGGAGCGTAGCTGGTGGGTGGTGGTTAGGGGTGGAGATGGGGGGAACGCCGAAAGAGGTCCCACTTCTCGTCTCTTTAAATCATGCTCGGGATGCCACCGGTTCGATGTTCAGGCATCTTTTCACATTAATTATGTAACTATTACTAACTATGACACAAAAAGTATGCACGCGGAGTCACTGTACGATTATACCGTGATGAAACATACATTTCCTGCGGTCACCGTCAAAACTTTTACTATTAAACGGAAGAATCGCAGTGTACAGTATATGGTGGGGGTAGGGCGGGGGAGGGGAATGGGATGGGGATGCTAAAAAGGCGTGCCCACTCCTTGTCCCTTTAAATCATGTAAGCGGGTAAGTTTGTAAATATATCTAAAGTAATAAAACCTATTTATCTATTTGCTTGGTCTTTCATTTAAGATTTCAGAGCCTTTACCTGGCCTTTTGAAAATATTTTGAACAGTTTATGTAGTTAAAATTCACTCGTTCATTCGTTTCGTTCGTTTATTCGTTCGTAATTTTAAAGGGCTCACTCGCTCGTTCGTTCGTATGCCTGCTATTTCAAGGTCACTGTTTACTACCTCATAGGTCCAAGAAGGTAGTGCCGGATGTCGCTAGAAAATTTTGAGGATATATTATATGCATTATTATTAATTAAGTATTGTGGACCATCTAATGAGATTGTAACTGGGTAATCTTGGCACATTTACAAAATTTTATAATTTTATTGTAGAGGTAACATAACGGTTCACTGACTAAACCCTGTTAATTTGATAGTAAGACGGAGCACAAAACTGACAAGCGTCACTGGCACTGGTATGTTTCCATATATCATATATCATTTCCATATATCATTTCTACATACATATATATATATAGTGGCTAAGAAAGTAGGCTTACTATAATTACTGAATTATAGTAATTAGGGGTCACCACGTCTTTGCAGACCAAATAATGTTTAATAAGGAGAGATAAATTACTATGTTGTTTTGTGTTTAATTAGGAAAATAAATCAATTATTTGTTCACAGTGATATAAAGGTATTTATCGTGATTAACAATTATATCATATAACGGCATTTATGCTATGCTAACGATGACTGATTCTTAGTAATAAGGAATGGTTATACAGTCTAATTGTTAAGTACACCAATTCGGATAGGCTAATGAGATGTGCAGAGGTGAACACAGAATAAATAATGAAGCCTATTGATAACTGAAATAATGAAAGTACCGTTGGTACAGTAAATGGATTAGGTCGTTAAGAATGAAATGCATAAAAGAGCACATAAACAATCGAATGCAAAATAAGTAAATTATACGAATGAACACAATAACAAAGTGGTACAAAATTACGGTATTGATACAACACTTGAAAAGGCCTACTGCGGTCTTAACGAGAGAGTTAGATAGATAGATAGATAGATAGATAGAATAACCTTCATTAATAATAATAATAAAATAAATAATTTTTTCAATTTACAATGACATGAATAATTGTGAAGCTCGACTATTTATTTTATTTTATTTGGCCCCTAAGCTTTAGGCTTTACTGGGCTCTTATTAAAAATAAGCAGCTAGTTGTTATTAATTAATAATAATAAATAAGTAAATAAGTATTATTAATAGTTAAAACATGTATTACAATATTAAACAATATGAATGGACAATATTAAACAATATTAGTGGACATTAATCCTAGATTTTTGTTATTATGTTATTCTTAATCGGGATTTCAACTTGGTTTTAAACAAATTTACATTCACAATATTTTTTATATCGGCATGCAAGTCATTCCATAGTTTCAATCCAATGATAATGGGTAGTTTTTGAGATGAAGACAATCTAAATTGAGGTATAACAAGCTTTGATCTATTTCTGGTCTGATACGAGTGGATTTCTTGATGAGTTATAAAATATCTATTTACCCATTGCAAGTTAATGATTTTGTTCTTACACTTGTAAATAAAAATAAAATGTGCCACTTTGATTATATCGTTGAGCTTTAGTAGGTTTAGCTCTTTAAATAATGCACTAGAGTGATCAAGGAAATCGGCATCAGATAATAACCTTATTGCTCGTTTTTGGATGACAAAGATACCATTTAATGCGTTGTTAGCGGAGTTTCCCAAACAAGGGTGCAGTATGTTATATAATATGTTATATAAGGAAGAACAAGAGTATGATAAAGAGTCAATAAAACTTGTTTAGGGATTACATTTCTAAGTTTAAACATTATAGTAACACTCCTTGAAATCTTTTTCGCGATATAATTTACATGATCACTCCATTGCAAATTCTTATCTAGCATTACACCAAGAAATTTTGTTACAGTACACTCCTTTATGGCGATTTCATTAACATTAAGTTCATCAAGATATACATTTCTTTTATTAGTAAAAATCATGAAATTTGTTTTACTGGTATTTAGGAAGCGTTTATTGGTAGTCAACCATTTCATTACACTGATGAATTCTGAATGAAATATATTCTTAGCTGTATTAACATCTTTGCAAGAAAGAGCGACAGTTGTATCATCTGCAAACATTATGAAGTTCAGTATATCAGATGAACGTGGAAGGTCATTTATATATAATAAAAATAACAGTGGACCCAGAACTGAGCCCTGTGGCACACCATGTTTGACAAGCGCTTTAGTTGAGCAAACCTTATTTACTGATAGAAAATGATATCTATTGGACAAATAACTTTTAAACCAATCACTGATTGCTCCTCTAAAGCCGTAACAATATAATTTATTAAATAGAATATTAATGTCTATTACATCAAACGCCTTACTCAAATCCATAAATATTAATATCATTATTTCTTTGTTCTCCTTAGCTATTTTTACATTTTCCATAAGATTTAAAATAGCCATTTCCGTTGTTTTATTATTACGGAAGCCATATTGATTTGGTGATAATAAATTGTAGGATTCTAAATATCATTGCATTCTACTTTTTACAATTTTTTCAAAAACTTTGCTGAACACAGATAATGAACACACCGGCCTGTAATTTGTTGCTAGTGTAGGATCACCCCTTTAAAAAGGGGTGTTATACAACCAGTTTTTAGCATTAATGGGAATATTCCTTTGGAAATACTTTGATAATTTTAGCCAAAGTTACAGATATCTTATCTTTAACAAGTTTCAATATAGGTACAGGAATGTTATGAATGTTATTTTTTGTATTTTTTAATTTACCAATAATATTCTGGACCTCAGTAGAGGTAGCAGGAACAAAAGAAAATGGATTTAGTGGGCTGGGTGGCATATATTCTAGAGATGAGTGATCATTATTTATTAATTGTGAGCGAAACTTATCCGATATTGAAGTAAAATGTGCATTTAAAGAGTCTGCAATAGCAGTATCATCCGTAATTTCTTTATTATCAACTTTTAATTTCTCTATTGAATTTTTCTTAATTTGGTTTCCGAGAAGATTGTTTATTGTTGTCCAAATGTTTTTCATGTCTCCTTTATGTTTGGAAAATTGATTGTTATAATAGTTATATTTTGCAATTTTGATTATTTTAGTTAATTTGTTTCTGTATTGAGTATATTGTACAGGGTGTCCCAGAATTAACTATCTATTTCAATTAAATCGAACAAATTTTTTAAAAACACTTATTTATGTTTATCATGTTTAATATGTGTTCAAAATGTATAAATTTCTACATTTTTTTCATAATTTTATTTTCATAATTTTTTCATAGTTTTTCATAGTTTTATTTTTAGAACGGCAAAGAGACTCTCCAAAAGTTAACGTGTGGCTTGGAATGACCAAATCCAAAATTTATGGCCCATTCTTCTTTGCGGAAGCAACTGTAACAGGTACCGTCTACCTTGATATGCTTCAGCAGTTTCTCGAACCACAGCTTCTTGATGATGGCATTCTTGATAATGTTGTGTTTCAACAAGATGGAGCACCATGTCATTACGCTCTAATTGTTCGAGAATACCTCAACAGACGCCTTCCGAATCGGTGGATTGGACGTGGAGGACCTCGACCTTGGCCTCCGCGTTCTCCGGATTTGACACCCCTGGATTTCTTTGCATGGGGTTTCATAAAAACAAAGGTTTATCGCCAAAAGATCAATAGTTTAGCTGAACTTAAAGAACGCATCCAGTTGGCAGTGCGGGAGATAACACCTGAAATGCTTCAAAATGTGTTTCGCTGCGCTGAGGATAGATTTGAAATTTGCAGAGATACAGACGGTGCACATGTTGAAACTTCTCAATAAAGTTTTGACTTATGATTTATAAATCTATTTGTTTTTGTATCATAATTTAGTAATAAACACAAAATTATGTCAGTTTTTATTAAATTTGTCCGATTTCATTGAAATAGATAGTTAATTCTGGGACACCCTGTATTTTAGGAATTTTGCTCCTCTGTAATTGCAATTTGAATAATTTATCTCTGTTCTTTATTGAAGTGATAATTCCTGTAGTGATCCATGGATTTGCGACACTTTTGGGCGAAACTGTTTTTCTCCTTAAAGGAAAGCAAATATTAAAAATATGGAATGTGTCTGTCATAGAAGAACTGAAACATATGATCTGGGTCATTTAAAGGTTCGTCACAGTCAAGTCGAGTATTTTCTACAACCCCAATAAATTTTCTTTTGTTAACCTCTGAGAATATTCTGTAATCAATAGTTGTTTTGTCCGCAACCTGAACAATGTCATTGAATATAGCGTAAGTAGGAAAATGATCACTGATGTTAGTGGTTATAATTCCAGAATTTACGAGGACATTGTTATTTACAAATATATTATCAATCGTAGATTCTGTTATTCGATTGCCATAGCTCAGACTCGAGTGGGTTTGGTAATAGAATGACTAAGATAGAAAGAATTCACTAAGTTTAAAAATTTATGAGAGATTGCTTCAGATTGCAAATTGATATTGAAGTCACTCGTAACTATGGCATTCACGTTTCCGTGAGAATTATAACACTAAATTTTACCGTAGAAGTTTTCAAAAGGGCCAATAAGTAGTTATAGTTCCTAGGTAAGCTTCGAATGTTTAGATTTAGCACTGAAAGATTTTTATAAATATATTTTTGTAATACAAAGGCATTAAACTCATCTATCGATGAGACCATGCAATTGCCTACACCAGATTCCTGTTCTAGATTCTCTAAACTGGATACAGAATTTTTTGGTAATGAATTGAAATGATTAATATCGGCACATATACTATGAAAGTCTTTATCGATGAAAGCCATTTAACAGTAGTTCTCAAACAATTTCACTAAATACAGAATACGGGAATAAGGGGTTACCGTCCAGTTGAGCCGAGAATGGGAAAGTCGACTGTTGAGATTGTATGCGGAGTTATTCGCAGGCCTCCTTGTGTGTCGACTGTCGGCTGGCGTTTTCGTAGTTCTCATAGCTTCGAATGCTTCTTCACTAACAAGGTGAACTCCTTTAACCGAAGTATTCCGCGTTGGAGGAGGCTCTCTTTCTTTAATAATTAACTTCGCTCCAAGGAAGTAGGCAACTTTCCCGAGTCTCCTCGCTTCTATGAGTTTAGGGAGCTTTTCTTTACGATTTTACGTGTTTCCTCACATACGTCGTCATTGACGAAGATTTTTTATCCTTTCAGCTTTCTTCTGTCTTTTACTATTAAATCTCTGAGTTTCATCCTCACATATTACTTTTATAGCTGAAGTGGACGTCTTAGATTCAGTCGTGTCATTAACTCTAGAATTTGCTTTTTGTGGTGGAATTTGTTTTTTTAATCTAAACGCACTTTTGATCTTAATATTCCCCAAATTCAGTCTATCTTTTATTATGTCCTCCACCTTTTTATTCGTTTCGCCGTTTGTTTCTCTATTCATTTCAGATACCCCCATTATGATTAAGTTATTGGCACGTGAATTATCGTCTAGGGCCCAGTGGTTCCCAACCGGTTTTGGCTTATGGCCCCCTTAGGAACCTTATTTTTTCCTGTGGCCCCCATAAGCATTATTTTCAGTAGGTAATATGCAGATTAACTCTATTTTACAAAAACAAATATAGTATATAAAGGATATTAAAACAACTATTTGTATTCAGGTACAATATTATTTGTCACATAGGACTATAAACATAACAAAAACTAAACAGTGGCTAACAAAAATTTGCAGTTATTTACTTATATTATGTGTTAATTATAAAAAAATATAATCAAAAGAAATACTGTACTTATAGCAATCTATTATAAATTAAAAAACTAGTAAAATTACTACAACTTCGCAATATTAGGGTAAACAAATAAGAGCTACTTACACACTACAGCGACGATCCACGTGGTAAACAGACTGTAAGGATTTCAACCTGAAGTATTTTTATCAAGTCAACAACGCTGCCAGGCGCATAACGATCAAGCGCACAATGGAGTGCGCCGCACAATAAGCTTGTAAGATGCAAAATATTTGTTTACAGATAAATTCAAATTCTATTATAAAATATCTAAAAAAAAGGAAAATATATGTATTAATAATTTTTTAAAATGTAATTCAACTACATAAATTAAAATTATCTATTGGTCTAACTATAATTTAGGCTTCAATAGGTTGAGTCCTGTGGCCCCCTTCATGGAGTCTGTGGCCCCTCTAAATCTTAACATTTTCCTGTGGCCCCCTTCAAATGTGTCATGGCCCCCAGGGGGCCATATGGCCCCCGGTTGGGAAACACTGGTCTAGGCTGTTTAATTTATTCCTAATTGAATCATGCTTTTTTTATCATCTCCATGCTACGATTATTTTTAGTAAGCGAGTTCAGACTAGAGTTAAGATCCTTTATCTCGACGTGTGCATACTGAATGCTCTTTTCGAGCTCCATATTTCTATATTTCAGTTTTGCATTGTCCCTCTTTAACAATTCGTTATTATGTCGTACAACTTTTATTACTGCCTCAAGGTCTTTGATTACACTATTACTTTTGTGCACTAAGTCAAAGAGGGAATTATACTTATTTGCTAGATCCTTCATTTCTAATTTCAGGGCGTTTACCTGACCTTTGGAAGCCATTTCGACAATTTATGGGGTTAAAATTCACTCGTTCGTTCGTTCGTTCGGTTGTTTGTATACCCGTTACTTCAAGGTCACAGCTTGCCGTAGGACTATAAAGGCAGTGCCGGATGTCGCTAGAAAATTTTGAAGATATATTTTATGTAATATTACTAGTTAAGTATTGCAGTTTATCTGATGAGATTGCAACTGCGTAATCTTGGCACATTCACAAATTTTAGTAGAGAAGTAACACAATGGGTCACTGACTTTGAACACTGTTAATTTTGATAGGAAGAAGGAGCACGAAACTGACAAGCGTCACCGGCACAAACACTTTTCTAGAATGAAAACGTTAATGAAGACACTTTAGGGCCTACATGATTAGGCAGAGCTTGTGGAAGCACGACGTAACAAAAACACTGTAGGCCGAATGAGGGCCGACAAGAGGCTTACCGCGACGCTGGATAAATCTGGAGACTGAAGACCTACATGAAGGTTTGACCGTATTGCGTTTCACCATAGATGACTGAAAACTGTAGAGGGCCTACGTGATGGAGGATGTGCTGAGGGCCTGTTGAGATACTTGTTAAACGGGCGCCGATCGAATTGTGGTGAAGGATGAGTGACGAGCAAAGTGGGGTTTGTCGCTTGTAGCCTACTAGAAGGTTTACGGACCTGAGCTTCGAAGGACTGCTTCTGTAGGCAGACTGGCCTTGCCGGCGAGAGGATGAGTGTTGAAAGCCGGTAGAGACTTGTTGAAAAAGGGTCAACGGAAAACGCCTACAGCAGTGATGTTGCTTCTTGAAAGATGAAATTGTAGGTCTTAATTGAGGACAGACTTCGTGTATGTTCGATCGAAGCCTTGAAGGAACAGCGGGTGGTGTGACAAGTGGTGCTACTGACGAAGGTGCTGAGAATGAGACGTGACAACCAAAACGAGAAAATGGCAAGTGAGAATAAGTTGAGAAAGAAACTGCATTTTATAGGCCTTGGTGATGTCCTCTGGTGGTCGTTTCGGGAAATACCACAAAATCTGTTTCCTGTGTGGATCTGTTCCATGCCCACGTGTATAGCCTTTGTTTTTATTCCATGACTGACTGAGAACGGCGAGGAAAGGATTTCCGGTCCGCCTACACACACACACACACACACACACACATATATATATATATATATATATATATATATATATATATATATATACGTAAAAAACGATGCTTTGTATAGGAGAATTATCCGCGCAAGATGAGAGCGAAAAAACGAAACAAATGAAAAAATGAGGTAACCACCCGGGAATCGAACCCGGGATCTTCCGATTGCCGGTCAGATATGATAACCATTACACAACGGGCCTCACTCAGTCAAATGTCTTTACGTTAATTATACTGCGTGTTTGCAGTTATAATGTATATATATATATTATATATATATATATATATATATATATATGGGGTGAATTTCACAATTAGACACGTGAAATGAATGAATGATGCAAACCCACAAGGAAAAAGAAAAATTATTCGGAGACCTTTCGTGTATTCGTCGTGTACCTGACGAGGTGTACTTCTGAATACACGAAAGGCCTTGGAATAATTTTTCTTTTTCCTTGTGTGTTTGCATCATATACAGTGTATATATATATTTTTTTTTGGGGGGGGAGGTTGTTTAACCTCCTTCGCAACATCTAAAGTCATATGACGAAGGGGACCTACAACTTTACGTGGGATACGAACCATGGGTCGCTACATAATTTTGGCGCGGAGGACGGTCTCCCATCCAACTACTACCCAGACCCACTGTCGCTTAACTTCGCACATATATAATATTATATATATATATAATATATACAGGGCTGGATCTAGAAGTTGCGAGGCCCTAGGCAGATCTAGAAATTGCGAGGCCCTAGGCAGATCTAGAAATTCCGAGGCCCTAGGCCCATATATATGAAAATATGGACTTGATTATTTATCGGTACTATACCAGCAATATTAGAATCCCGCATAGACAGAACTATGCCAGCACTTAAAAATTAAACCAAAAATAATCACGTATGGAAATTGTATAAGAAATATAAATAAACCATACAAATAAGTATAAATTATAATATGAATCAAGATTTGTATCGAAAATATTAGACAATGATTTCTAAGATTTATATAATATTATAGGTAATGACTTTCCATAGTATACAAACGTTTTTCATATGTGATGTATAAGTAGGCTGACCATATTTCCTTGAGACAAAAACGGGACATTGGGATGGCAAAAAAGGGACGGGGGTTATGTAATATTCTGTATTCATGAAAAAGTTTTTATTAAAAACGGGACAAAATTGACATTTTTATTAAAACGACGGGACGGCCAGGAAATATAAAAATAACGGTACTGTCCCGTTCAAAACGGTACGTATGGTCAGCCTATGTATAAGAGATGTTGACATTTCATTTTTTATAATAGTGAGCGATCGACTTATCAGGCTAAATATTAATGCTTTAATATTTGGTTCAGATGCTCCTTGAATATTACAGCAATGCTTTTCTACTTTTCTTCGAGCTAAACTCTTCAATTAATTGAGAATAATCTAATGAATTTGTTATATCGTTTTCTATTGATAACATAGCTAATGATTGCAATCTCGCTTGAGACATGGTGGAACGCAAATATGTTTTAATAAGTTTGAGACGCGAGAAACTTCTTTCAGCCTTTACGAGGTGCACCTCTAAATACACGAAAGGCCTTGGAATAATTTTCATATATATATATATATAACACTGTGTGTGTACAACCTTAAAACCTTTGGGTAGCTTCTTCCCCGAATTGTTCATTCATTCTGACGAAGGTCAAGCTTTTCACTCCACCTTAGACCTACAGTTTAACGTGGAATCCGAACCACGCCCCACCAGCAGCCCAGCGTCTTAACCACTAGGCCACCCAGGGTACCCATTTACCTACCAACCACTTTCTTTATTGTGTGGAAGGATGAACAGCTGGGTTTTGCTGCGCGCCGGCTGCTGTCGGGTCTCGAACCCGAGGCCGATGGATTCGTAGTCAGCGACG
This sequence comes from Bathynomus jamesi, assembly GCA_023014485.1. Lineage (NCBI taxonomy): Eukaryota > Metazoa > Arthropoda > Malacostraca > Isopoda > Cirolanidae > Bathynomus > Bathynomus jamesi. Next base: position 413,818 of record JAJOZX010000902.1, on the reverse strand, counting down.
CTAACCACTACACCACCGAGGCGCATTAGTATCGAATCGATATATATATATATATATACTGTATACAGTATATACAGTATATATATATATATATATATTAGTGATGTAGCGGATGTCATTTTTTTCACATCCGCGGATGCGGATGTTTGATTTTAACATCCGCGGATGCGGATGCGGATGTCTACATTTTCGTTATTTTTTAGGATATATTCGAGATTTGTTGTGTTTAACGTATATAATAAGTTATTATATAGAGAGAGCTGTAGCTATAATGTAGTATAATTGATTAATTGTACAATAATTGCTGTACTTTTCTCTGAACATATAAAATAATAATCTTATGAAGCATCTAACTAATATAGAAATCAATTAGTGAATTCGTCTGCAAATAAATTCGTTATATTTTGTTGAGTTTCAGCCACAATTAGAAACCATAATTGTGTTACCAGGATGCGGGACGTGGACCCAACTCAAATGCACCCCACCGACCTCTTTCCCCAACTTCCACCCTTATAGAAAGAGATCTTTAATTAGCTTGATAACTATTTATATTAAGTTTAAAGTTTTATTAGGCATATTTATAAATGAGTAATTAAAATAAAGTAAACTAAGATGTTCATCGTTTAATATTCAAACTTAATTATAGGAAGGTTATGCTTAAGGAACATTAATTTTTCTGCCTTTTCTGCTGCCAGTCTGCTTCTCTTTTCATCATACATTAATCCAGCACTGCTAAATAATCTCTCGCTTGGTACGCTTGTTGGAGGACAGGCTAAATGTTTCCTTGCAAGTTTACTCAAGTATGGATAGATATTCTGCGTATTTTTCCACCAACTAATAGGATTGTCACATACAGTCAGGCGTTTTTCTTGGTGATAGCTCTCGATCATTTTTACTACATCTTTTGACATCGCGTAGGTCTCGTCATCGCTGCTTGACTCAAGAAACTGAGAGAGAGATTCTGTGATAGATTTGCTTGTTGAAGGTGTTGGTTCTGTCACTGAAACTTTTATTCTTTTGGTGGGTGGCGAAGCGACAGATTCAAGAGATTGAAGCTCTTCAACTGCTTTGCCAAGTGATGGTTTAATTCGTTCTAATGTACTAGGTGAAAATAACTTAGCTTTGTAACGTGGATCTAAGTAGGTTGCAAGAGTATAAAGATCATCATTTTCAAGAGAACCGAAGCGTTTTACTAGTTCTGATCTCATTACACCTTTCATCAGTTTTACTCCATGATCATCTCCATTTGAGGAAGGTTCAAGATGTTTCCTCAGCGTTGTAATTAATGGTATTACATCGGATAGAGAAGCGGTAGAACTGCTAATTGCCTTTGTAATTTCTTCAAATGGTTCCAAAAGTTTGATGCAATTTGACATGATATCATTTTCCGTATTCGTGAGAATCTTAACTTTGGAATGGGAACTGGCATACAAAGCAAGAGGTTCCTTGAGTACAAGTATTCTTTCCATCATATAAAGAGTACTGTTCCAGCGAGTTTGAACATCTTGGATCACAGTACGATGCGGAACATCAAGCCTTTTCTGAATTGCCTTCAACTCATCTTGAGCCATTGTTGAGTGGTGAAAATGGGTTGCTACACCTCTGCATTTGGAAATGATTTCAATTACAGACTTCTGTGCCTCTAAGCCAGATTTAATAACTAACTGAAGTTTATGTGATACACAATCGAGATTGTTTACTCCAGACAAAAATAAAGCTTTTTTCATGTTGGCACCACTGTCTCTTAAAACACAATGAACATTCGAAATGGGTATCCCCCATTTGTTCAGCATTGCATCAAAAGTACTTGATAAGTACTCACCAGTGTGCCTTTCATCAAGCTTTTGCGCGCATAATACAAAATTCTTTCGTTGAAAGTCCTCATCAATTCCGTGACAGGTTAGAGAAAGAAGAGACACACCAGCAGACGTGTCTGACCATGCATCGCCGCATCGGTAGTGAAGGACAGTCCAGTTTCAATCATTGATTTCACCTCCTCATTTATTTTAGCACGAACATTTGGATAAATATTATCACAAATTAGGTCATAGTAGAAATGTCGTTTTTTCAATTTGTACTGTGGACTAGCCGCTTGTACAAAACGCATGAAGCCAATACCTTCAACCAAATCGAATGGTTGATCATCCATAACGATCATTTCTGCAATACGGTAGTCCATTAGTTTAGTTTTGTGATGGTTGACATCCCACAATGCTTTTTTTTCCATACAACTTTCTATTGTTACTTGTTTCATCTTCTGTAGGGGAGTTGGCGAAATCTTTGCAGCAGTTTCTTTTTTGTTTGCCTTTTCTAAATCAGCCTCAATCACTTCCTCATACTGAGAAGAATGCATCGACCTAAGATGATTCTTAAGAGATGTGGTACCTCTACCTTTTCTAGAATAGTTTTTAGAACATAATTTGCACTTAGCAATGTCTTTAGAAATCCGTTCAAAATACTTCCACACGGCCGACTCCATTGTGTCTCAGAAATTGGGGCACTAGAAATAGCGATATAAATCAGCTAAATGATCAGAGCGCGAACGAAACACCCTCACTCTTTCAAGGTCAATCGACTACTGAGTAAGTGAGTAACTTCATACAAGAACAGCCTCTCGTCTTGTCGCTTGCATCACTTTTGCGCACAATGAACTAGTTCTATTAATATAGTAGAATTTGATAATTTCCGCTTATTAATGACGTTTTATCTCAACGGTCCACATCCGCACGACATCCGCAGTCCAAAGTGCGGATGCGGATGTGACCTACATCACTAATATATATATATACACATACATATATACTGTGTGTATATCTGTGTATATACACATATATATCTGTGTGTGTGTGTATATATATATATATATATTCACACACACACACACACACACATATACTGTATATATATATATATATATATATATATATATATATATATATATATACCATTCATCGTCATTTGAAGCTGTTAGGAAAAGTGGTGAAGGTTGGAAAATGGGTTCCACATGAGTTGTCACAAGCGAATCTTCAACATCGAATCGATACTGTATTTGCACATCACTGCATTCTCAGCAACTGCAGGCACTGTTTTTTAATCGGATCGTCACTGGGGATGAAAAATGGGTCCTATATAACAATATTAAGCGTCGACATCAGTGGCTTAGCCGTGAAACAAAGCCTGAACCTCAACCAAAGAATGGACCCCATCCAAAGAAAATTTTGCTATGCGTTTCGTGGGATATGCAAGGAATTATTCATTTTGAGTTTCTGCCAGATAACCAAACAATCACAGCTGAAGTCTACTGCCAACAACTCCAACGATTCAAGATGGCATTACAAGAAAAACGTCCTGCATTAATTAATCGCAGAGGTGTTGTATTCCACCACGATAACGCGCGCCCTCACACTGCTCGAATCACTACTGCCCAATTGGAGGCATTTGGTTGGGAAAAAATGCCTCATCCACCTTATTCTCTGGACATCGCACCTTCAGACTACCATTTATTCAGAAGTCTGCAACACCACCTAGATGGACAAAAGTTGCAATCCAGGGAAACTATCGAAAACGAAATGATCCCTTTTTTTAACTCGAAACCAAGGGATTTCTTCGAACGTGGCCTAAAAAAAACTTTTCTACAGGTGGGAGGAGGTTATACAAAAAGAATGGAATTATATTGATGATTAATTTGTCATTATGTCATTTAATGTTTGCGAATAAACTAAAAATTCGAGCAAATTTTTCCTTATAAGTCCTTTAATTTTTGTTCTGAGTGAACTAAAAAATCGAGCAGAATATGTGTTACAACCTTATATATATATATTATATATATATGGGAATGAACTCAGAATGGTTCCCTGAGTTTTTTATGATACACACAGACCGTGCATGGAACAAGGAACTCTTCTGGGATAATTAAATCCACTATAGTCCGAATAAGTAATGGTAAATGACAAATACCATAGTTTTTCTTTTTCATGATGCTAGCCCGACGCGGGCAACGGGTCACTCGCAAAGAGGTCCCATAAATATAGCTTCCCTCACCAGCTATCTGCAAAGCAGACAGGATCCAGCTTTGGGACATGGATCTAGGGTTTAAAGCAGCCTACCCCTTTTTCTTTGATGTATTCAATCTGACGTGAAGACAGCGAGTCTTTTGCTTATATTGAGGTTCTGAACGTAGCAGGGCTAGGCTGCTTTAAACCCTAGATCCATGTCCCAAAGCTGGATCCTGTCTGCTTTGCAGATAGCTGGTGAGGGAAGCTATATTTATGGGACCTCTGCGAGTGACCCGTTGCCCGCGTCGGGCTAGCATCATGAAAAAGAAAAACTATGGTATTTGTCATTTACCATTACTTATTCGGACTATAGTGGATTTAATTATCCCAGAAGAGTTCCTTGTTCCATGCACTGTGTGTATCATATATATTATTTATATATATATATATATATATATATATATATATATATATATATATATATATATATATTGTTATAATGTTATAATGTTTCAGACCAACAAAGACCCTAGGATCCACTCATGGCTAGTGTACCTAACTGTGTTCGTAATTGTGTATTGTGCATGTCCTCCGTGGTGACGGAAAGGACACAAAGCCTTAATTTTACTACCTTAAACTATACCCAATCTATCAACATATGCGTCTAATCGATTTTTAAACATGTTTATAAACGTGCTACTAATTACTTCTACCGGCAAACTATTCCACCTATTTACTATTCCATGCGTAAAAAAGTTTTGGCAACTACTGTCTCGAACCTTCTACTTGTCAACTTACACCCGTTATTTCTAGTCCTATTGTATTGAGATATTTCGAAAAAGCTATCGCTATCTACGTTATCGAACCCATTCATAATTTTGAAAGACTGGATTAGATCACCCGTTAGCCTCCTAGTCTCGAGTGTAGTTAATCTTAACTCCTTAAGCCTATCGTCGTACGACTTCGACCTAAGCGACGGAATCATCTTAGTTGCTCGTCTTTGAACTCGTTTGATTTTGTCTATATCTTTTCGCATATGCGGATTCCAAAATTGGATCGCGTACTCCAAATGGGGTCTAACTAATGATTTATAAAGAGGAACAGTAATATCGCGCGATTTGTACTCAAAATTCCGAGCGAGAAAACCTAGCACTTTGTTCGCCTTATTGACCACTGCTGTACTTTGTTTCGCTATTTTTAAATCATCAATGACTATAACTCCTAAGTCTTTTTCCTGCTCTACGCTTGTAAACTCCTTCTCTGACATACTATACGCAAAATTACCGTTACGCGAACCTATATGTAAATTTTTACACTTATCGACGTTAAATCTCATTTGCCATGTGACTGACCAATCAACGATTTTATTCAGATCTTCCTGGATTTTATCTCTATCTTCATCATTAATCGCACTACCACCTAACTTCGTTTCATCTGCAAACTTTGAAACTGTACTGACTAGGCCGACATCTAAATCGTTAATATATATAAGAAAAAGGAAGGGGCCCAATACAGAACCCTGAAGAACGCCGCTCGCTACATTAGCCCAACCGACTCCGCTCCATCAACGACCACCCTCTGTTTCCTACCTCGCAATCACTTTTCTATCCAATTTATTACTACACCCCTGATTCCATGAGCCTTAGTTTTTTCAATGAGTCTTTTGTGCAGTACGGTGTCAAACGCTTTATGAAAATCTAAATACACTACATCAATCGCCTAATGACTATCGTAAACTTCAACCACGCTTTGAAAAAATTCTAAAAGATTAGTTAAGCAAGATTTGTTTCGCCTAAAAACGTGCTACGTATTTCTAACCAAGTTATGCAATTCTAAGTGTTCGACTATACTATCCCTAATTATTGATTCCAGTAGCTTACCTACAACAGACGTTAAACTGATTGGCCTATAATTTCCCGCCGCACCTTTATCGCCTTTCTTAAAGATAGGTGTTACATTTGCTAACTTGAAATTATCTAGTACGCACTGTTCAAAAATAGACACATTAAAATCTTTGTTAGCGGCACAACAATGCTTTCGTTTAATTATTTTAGTTGTATGGGATATATGGAATCCGGCCCCAGTGATTTACGCATTTTCATTTTATCAATATAGCGCATTACCCCCCTTTCACTAACCACAATATTATCCAAACTATTACCATTATCAAAAGGTATTATGTCTATGAACCTTATGTTGTTTCGTGTGTTGGTCTCTCTTCATGACCGTAGGGATATTCGTACATCATCTATAGTAAAAAATGACGTAAAAAATTCGTTTAGCAAGGTAGCCATTTCCTTGTTTTCAGAAACTCGCTCTCCGTTGACATTTTTCAACGGCCCCAAGATACTTTTTACTGGATTTCTATTGTTGACGTATTGAAAGTATCGCTTGGGGTTTTCTTTACCGCCACGAGCTATGGAGATTTCAAATTCGTGCTTGGACTTTTTTATTACACTTTTCGCTTCACGCCTTAGAGATATGTAGTAATTTCGTAACCACAAATTGTCTTTATCGCACTTATGTAGCCTATAAGCCCTATCTCTACTCTTTATAATGTCTCCTACTCTGGAAGTAAACCACAAGAGCTTGTTGTTTACTTTCGCACGCTTAATTTTGTACGATGCACATTCCTCATTTATAGTCCTAAATACTGTTTCAAACGATTACCACATTAGTTTTGCGTTGGAGATCCCCATTACGTTTTCCCAATTGACGTGTGACAATTCATTTCGAAATTTACAAAAGTCTGCGTGCTGGAAGTTAGGAATTTCAGTCGAGTTATCTGGTTTCGAGTGACTTACTGAGAGGACAAACTCTACCATATTGTGATCGTTATTGCTTAACGGTTCTATTACTTGAAGATCCGTGATTAGTCTATCATCCGTAGTTATTACTAAATCTAAAATACTGTCCAACCTCGTAGGTTTCCCAACCTTTTGAATAAGAAAGTTGTCCTCGAGAAAATTAACTAAACTATTACCTTCCGCGTCTCCCTGCATTGTATCGTAATTCACGTTGGCGCAATTAAAGTCACCCATAACTAAGGCCTGCTCACTACCTATTATTCTCTTTAGTTCACGATATAACGCTTCGTCCGTATCAGTTGTTTGATTAGGGGGCCTATATATAACCGCAACAAGAAGTTTGAAATCGTTCAATTTAAGTTCTGCTATTGTCGAATCTATCGGTTCTGGAATTGTGTTCTTTACTTCTCTAACATTCGCAATGTTATCTTTGATATACAACATAACACCGCCTCCGCCTACCTTTTCTGTTTTTAACAAAAAGTCTATAACCTCTAATTTGATACTACCCTACAAAGTCACGTGTTTCAGTGCTAAGCCACGATTCATTTATCGCAATTAAATCATAGTCTTTACAAGCAATTAAAGAAAAAAATTCGTTTCTTTTATTTCGTAGGCTACGAGCATTTATGGATAGAACCTTCAAATTGTTTGTAATTGCGACACCTTCGCGAGCGCAGGGGAAATTTGAGGAAATTACGCAGGGACCGTACGAGTTGCGGCAACCTGAAAAGAAGAGACAGTATTATGAAATAGTCTTCCAAAAATTCACAAAATGCACTCCTTCCTGTTGGCAAAGAGACTTTAGGTTATTGTTGATATAGGTCGCCTTGCTGTAGAAATCGCTACGTTGGATAATTCGAGGAAGTATACCTGTTAAAACAATCTTATTAGTTTTTTCCTTTAGTCGCTCTAGTATGTCTCTGTACCTAGCCAGCAGCTCTTCCGATCTAGAATTTAAAACGTTATTAATACCGACATGAATAACATACGTTGTGTCCTCAGAGGTTCCGTCTGTAAAATGGTCAACACTATTAGTTATATCCTCCACCCTTGCACCAGGGTAGCAGTAACGACGCCTACGACGAGGGTTTCTCCCACAAAATTCCTCGAGCTGCCCTCGAAAAATGGAATCGTCAAAGAGTCCTATTTCCGGTTCATCAGCATCTTCGAAACGTAAAACAGAAAACTTATTGTTTGTTATTACTGGTAGACAAGTCTTAGGTTTTCTCAATGGGGCTCCATTGCGCACTTGAACGAAGAGTTGGGAACTAGGGGAAGAGAGAAGGCTGTTAGTACTATTTATATTATTTGTAGAAACTGAGGCAGGAGGGGTCGTAACTGGAGTCTCAAGGGATTCTAATTTTGCCGTCAGGATCATCACCCTTTCTTCAAGCCTCATTCTGGCCTCCCTCTCACGTTCTAACTCGTTTCTCAGGACTTCCATGCTTGAGCACCACCTGCACACTAACTGTTCATTATTATTAGCCATTGGAAACGTGTAAGCGGCAAATTTCCTTTCACAGCGACTGCAAGTACTTGACGGGGGTGCCATGCTAATTTAGAGATGGGCAGTATCTTGTATCTTAAGATACAAAAAGTATCTTAAGATACAAGATACGTATCTTAGATACTTTATTTTTCGAGGATCTTGAGAAGTATCTAAGATACATTTTGTCATGTAGCTTGTATCCCGGGATACACTTTCAAAGATACTTTCATAAGATACTTTTTAAATAGAGACGCTAATAACTATTCATGAAATATGATCATATCTGACGCACGTTGAAGCAGGCCGGCGATTGCTGTTACATGTTTGTACATGAATACTACCGTTGCGCTGCGCGCACAGTCTCGGCACAGACGTACTCAGGTTTCACCTTGTATCCCGCAATTTTAACATGTTTTAACACGGCTTTTGTCGTCACTTGTCGAGAACATATATATTATATAAGCAGGCCTCATATTTTATACAACATCAGTCAATGAGTTGCGCTCGTGGAAGTTGGTAGTGATCTTAATATTCTTATCATACATTAATCGGTTACTGTAGATTGTAGTCTGTATTATTCCTTAATATACTTTATAATGTCTTTATTGATATTAAAGTGAATCAGTGATCAACTTCAAAATGGCTACTTCGACTGTTACTGATAATGAAAAAATCATTGAGCAAAATAATGTAATGGACGACGGTATAATTGGTGACATCACTGACATGGTTGATAATGATGCTCATGTTAAGTGTTTTGACGGCGATTACAGTGCATTAATTGAGAAAATGGGAATAAAATCACTACCATTGATATTAAATGGAAAGTTTTTTAAAGTGTCAGAATTAAATTTGGATGGAGTTTCTATCAAATGTATTTGCCGGTTGTGTCAAAGGAAAGGCTATCTCTGCAAGCTTGAACGGAACATCAAAACTACTGAAGCACATGAGGGTTAGTTTGTTAACTTGGTATTAAATTAGCATTAAGAATTTTATTATATTTTATCACTATTGCCTATTTATCATATATGCATATGCAGCATATCAACTTTTTAGTAATCAATACTAAATATACATATACTGAAAGTCTGAAACTCAAAATACTAAATTAAAAAATGCGCGCTTGAGATTCATTTGTGTATGGTCATTGGTCAACATATAAATGATATAATGTTGATATGTTGTGATTTGTGCGGTTGTGCCTATATTGTTTGTTTTCTATTTATATTTTATTCAAGATTATTTATTAATTATTATGAAAAGTGAAAGCGTGCTAAATGATATTTTGTTAATATATGAGTGGTTCATCAACTCAACCCTTTCAATCAATCAATTTAGTCGATAAGCCAAGTTAAAAATTACATAAAAAGTGAAGACTAATTTATATTAATTTTGCTGGAATATTATGTTATTTTTTACAAGTGAGAGAGAGATATATATATACCACAGAAATAATTTAATACCTAGGTATATACTTTTCGTTTGATGAAATATATTAATTGCTAAAAAAAATGAAACGTTCATTCGGCCTCAAATAAAATGATTGCTAATATTTGAGAGTATATTTGATGATTTAAAAAATTAAAAATGGAAATGGAAAAGCAGCAGAAAAGGAAAACTCCATCCACGAATGTGATAAATCCACTGGCACCTACCAAGAAAGCAAAGTCCGAACAAACAGTTATAACACCTCTATGGAAAAATAAATCAGCTTTGGTGCAGAAAGTTTTTGATCAGAAACTATTGTCCTTCGTCGTCAGAGGAATGCATCCACTATCCATCATTGAACAACCCGGTTTTCAGGAATTGATGGACTGTGAGTATTATATGTGGGTCATTTTGGTCATTTCGGCGTTTTATTATGTTCATTTTATGTATTTAATTTTCAAGACAGTTGATACAAAATTACATATATATAATAGCCCTTTTCTTCTAAATCCAATAATATAATATATGTGTATTTTTTATTTCTTTTTAATTGCAGATTCGTGTCCATCCATGAAGCTCATGTCCAGGCGATCAATGGGCCGCTTGGTGTCATCAACTACTACTGAATTGACACGGACAGTGAAGGATGCTCTAAAGGACCAAACGTATATCTGCACCGCTGCAGATATGTGGTCGACAAAACATCGGAGTTTCATGGGCGTAACCGCACATTGGGTAAGTGACCGCAACCGTAAGTCTAAATAAATTATATGCTAAATATGAACGAGCCTGTATCTATTGTTATCTATTGACTATTGACTATTGTATTATAAAATATATTCTTTTTAGTCATGTCTTGACAATTTATCTAAAAATCTCTGCTGATTGAACAATTAAAAAATTAAAATGAACACATGTTTGTATATTTCTCAAATTACTTAACAAATAATCCTTTTAATAAAATCCCTCAATTTTAGTTGAGTACCCCCTAATCAGGCAATCACGAACTACATTTACTTCAGTTGCCTAACATAACTCAAGTGTAATTTATAGATGTAATGTGCTTCTTTGAAGTTCTTTCTAACTATAATATAGTTATATCAGATACGTCTCATACGTGTGTAGCAATATTTTGTCATTTAAACAATATTATCCAAAAGTTAATTCCCAATGTTTATTTTGTATATGTCCAATTCAGATCGACCATGAAGACCTGACGCGCAAGTCTGCTGTCCTTGCATGCCGACGCTTTCGCAGGACACATTCTTATGATAAGGTAGCCGAAATGCTGGATGACATCCACAGTGAGGTAGGAATAAGCTACAGAAAAGTTATTGCTACTGTTACCGATAATGGTAGCAATTTTGTAAAAGCTTTTCGTGTGTTTAATGTCCAACTTCCTGCAGAAGAAGAAGAGGTGGAACAGTTTGAAGATGAGGCTACTCCTAGACCTAGTCAAGACAACGAATTAGAACAACTCTGTCAGGATACCGAAACCAACGACCAGGAAGATGAAATGACATTTCACTCACCAATGGCAACAATAAAAAGTGACAACGGAGAGAGCATGCTGAGCATCCAACTGCCTAATCATCTTCGTTGTGCAAGTCATACGCTTAGTTTAGTATGTACCACAGATGCAGCTAAAGCATTGAAGCAATCACCTGCCTTTTCAAAAATCAATCATGCTTCAATGGGAAAATTGTCTGCACTGTGGACGTGTGCAGGAAAACCTAAATCTGCAGAATTCATACAGGAAAAGCTTGGCCGACAACTGAGCTATCCCTGCCCTACCAGATGGAACTCCTTATACGACAGCATTAAAGTTATTACCGAGCGTAAATCCAAAATTAATGAGGTTATGATCGGACTTAAGTTACCCATTTTCAAAGAATCGGAGTTTGATTTTTTGGATGAGTACTGCCTTATACTTTTGCCAATTGCTGCTGCTCTGGATAGACTCCAAGGAGAAAATAACTGTTTCTATGGTGACCTTCTCCCGACTCTTTTAACAACAGAAGGTAAATTGATACAAATTGAAAATGATAACAGTTTGAGATACTGCTTGCCACTGTTGCAAGCAGTTATTTCAGGGTTTCGAAGAAGATTTTCCAACTTCCTTTCTCTTAACCCAGATATAAACGATGCAATAATGGCATCTGTATCTCATCCGTTCTTCAAATTAAGGTGGTTAAGTTTAGTTAATAACAATGACTTCAGTGACAGTGAGGAAGAACGAAACCGTAAAATGCAAGAAAAATTCATCTCCGCTTTACTGACTCTTGGTCTTGGAAGAGATAGTGGCCTTCAGTTGCAGAGTCAGGGAGAAAGCAGCTTGTCAGATGCAAAACATGATGAAGATGAGGCCTTTTTCAATTTCAAGAGCCCCAGTAAGAATGATGACAGTTGTCTTGCAGAAGCTCAGGCTTGGCAATTTTTGCAAGACTCCTCTAAATCCATCTCTAGTTTAAACTCTTATTCTGCGGTCAAAAAGGTATTTATGAGGTACAACACTGCTCTCCCTTCATCTGCACCTGTTGAAAGGCTGTTCTCATTTGCTGGGATGATCCACACTCCGAAGAGAAGTAGATTATCTGACTCCTTTTTTGAAAGTTTAATACTTCTCAAAGGTAACCAAACTTTCAGAAAATGAAATTCATGATAATGTCTATCAAAAACTTATCTAATAAAATAGCATTATACCGGGTGTCCGAGAATTATCTGTACAATTTTTGGCTGTTATTAAAAGTCAACCATGAAGTGTAGAAATTCCAATGTTGTCCCATTTTACAGAGAAACTCATTAAGTTTTTTCTGATAACAAGTTTTGACAAGTTTTTTCTTTTTTGTACGCGGGTGACAGACATTAATGATTTAAAAGCAAGAATCACAGCTGCTATTGAGCGAATTGATATGGATATGCTGCAGCGTACATGGCAACATTTGTATTATCGATTGGATGTTTTGCGAATCACTGATGGTGCACATATCGAATGTTTGTAACAACGTTACTTTAATAAAAGAAACTTTTGAAAATACAGATTCTAAATAATCTTGTTTAAGAATTTTACGTGTGTTATCAAGAATTTTATTAAAAGATGAAATTGTACAGATAATTTTAGGACACACTGGAATTTCTAAAAAACTTGTCAAAACGTGGTATCAGAAAATACTTAATGAGTTTCTCTGTAAAATGGGACAACACTGGAATTTCTACACTTCATGCTTGACTTTTAATAACAGCCAAAAATTGTACAGATAATTCTCGGACACCCTGTATTTTGCTTGCTATGTTAATTTACGGATAGATTATAGATATTTCAACAGGAATCCTTTCTTATCTAATCAAATACCACTATATTTTGTTTACTTTGTTAATTTACGAATATATTATAAATAATTCAACAGGAGTCCTTTGTTATTTTGATTAAAAATCAGGAATTATACATATATTTGCTTATTCCTGCAAATATATTTATTATGAGGAAAACTTTATTTTTTCTTCGTGAGTAGGTAACTGAGCATACCTGTATTAACAATTTATTTGAAATACATAAATTGAAAAAGTGTGGTTTATTTTATTTTTCCATACCTAAAAATTTTCAGGATTATTTATACATATTTACTTTGTGCTTTCCTTTTAGTTATCACTATATGAATAGTGAGATATGAAGTACCATTGATTTGGCATTTATTTATATCCAGAAAATATAATAATAAACAATTGAATGAGACAACTCGTGCGCTCATGGCTCACCAGGTGAAACTAAACTCAAATAATTATTCTTTCAAAAGTATCTTGTATCTTAAAAATGTATCTTGTATCTGTAACTTGTATCTGTATCTTGAAGATACAGTTTTTTCGAGTATCTTGTATCTGTATCTCAGATACATTTTTGTTGGGTATCTTGTATCTGTATCTCAGATACAATTTCCAAGTATCTTGCCCATCACTGCATGCTATTAATTAAAAAACAAAAACAAAAAACCGAGCGTTTGGAAATTAATAAATTACAACGTAGGTATACCGCGTGCTTATTGTGCCGTCACCTGCGCAAGCCTGAAAAAATGATCTTGAAACGCAGAAACACGTTCTTGTAACACAAATTTATACTAAATGAATATATATTTAATTAAGGTACCGACGAAAGATCTGTAAAAGAAAAAGTATTAATAAAACTTATCTGTCCGCTATTCGACCGACTTTTTTCTTTCCGTTTTTCCTTTTTCCCACGGTCGGCGACCACACCCTACTTGATCCCCGTAGCAAGGGAAAATGAACCTTATGAAACCTTGCTTTCTAATAGATTTGAAAAACAAACAAGGCAAAGAAGGGAAATTCAACCTTATGAAACCTCGTTTTCTAATAGATTTGGAAAACAAACAAGGCAAGCCACGTGCACTAGCCTTGGTTTAATCAAATAATATAGTAATGAACAAAGTCAGTAAATGAAATATATTCGTTAATGAATGATTAGTAACATGAAGTAATTTAGTTAAGAATGCACCAAACACTATTGTTTTAAAGACACTTGAACCATCCAGAAGATTCAGTCACCCTCTAGAGATGTGACAATGCATGTGAAAACGCTGATTATGAAGTTTCATGAGAAAATATTAATATTTAGAGGTCGCTCAAAGCCATTAAAACTTTTATGACGCGTCATTACTTGTCCTAAATTGAAATGCGCTTCCTTTCTATACCTCACCCAAGTATCATTTCAGTCGCCTTAATGGTAGGATGTGTTTGCATTAGTGTGTGTTTTAGTCTTTTAGTCCTCCCTGATATAAAAAATCGCATGGTCATATCTATGACTAGTGTTGAGGGACAAGAGAACCCTCCAAAGCGTGTGGTTGTTGACTTGGATACTGTGAAAGAAAAAAGCTTGGAAAACTTTGGAACAAAAAACACAAAATCGTTGTTCACGAAGCTCAACCTCCCAGATGATTCTTGGAGAAAACTGCTGAGCAATGGGAAGAGGATACCCATTACCAGACTGCGAAAGAGACTGTAAAAACTTTAACTGTAACAAATGACTTCGCTGAACGTGGAGTTGCTGTCATCCAGGATTTTTCTGGATAACTAACCAAAGATGAAGAACGACTCCAGTTTCTAATCCAGGTTGTTGAAGACCATCGCAAGCATTGGACATGGGGACAAAAGCATACCATGAGTGGAAATAATTATTAATCATAATAATTACGCTACTGCCTGATGTTAATGTACTTCATCTTAATATTATGATAATATCTTGTGCACATCCTGCTAATGTAGGAACATATTTAAATTGTTTAAATACATTTGGAAATTGTTTATATTCACACTTTCTGAGAATCTCGTATCCAATACTTCGAAGCCGTTGAGCGACGTCTAAATATTAAAATATCTCAATAAAACTTTGTGCACAGTGTTTTCACATCATATGGGATACTTTCATGCGGTCAAAGCACGACGGAAACTTAAAAGTTGAAAAATTAGTGACACCCTAATATATATATATATATATATATATATATATATATATATATATATATATATATATATATATATATATACACACTGTATATGTATATATGTATATGTATATATATATATATATATATATATATATATATATATATAATATAGCGATCACAATATGGTAGAGTTTGTCCTCTCAGTAAGTCACTCGAAACCAGCTATCTCGACTGAAATTCCTAATTTCCAGCACGCAGACTTTTGTAAATTTCGAAATGAATTGTCACACGTCAATTGGGAAAACGTAATGGGGATCTCCAACGCAAAACTAATGTGGTAATCGTTTGAAACAGTATTTAGGACTATAAATGAGGAATGTGTACCGTACAAAATTAAGCGTGCGAAAGTGAACAACAAGCTCTTGTGGTTTACTTCTAGAGTAGGAGACATTATAAAGAGTAGAGATAGGGCTTATAGGCTACATAAGTACGATAAAGACAATTTGTGGTTACGAAACAACTACATATCTCTAAGGCGTGAAGCAAAAAGTATAATAAAAACGTCCAAGCACGAATTTGAAATCTCCATAGCTCGTGACGGCAAAGAAAACCCCAAGCGATTCTTTCAAAAAGTCAACAAAAGAAATCCAGTAAAAAGTGTCTTGGAGCCGTTCAAAAATGTTAACGGAGAGCTAGTTTCTGAAGACAAGGAAATGGCTACCTTGCTAAACGAATTTTTTACGTCATTTTTTACTATAGATGATGTAACGAATATCCCTACGGTCATAGACATAGTACCTTTTGATAATGGTAATAGTTTGGATAATATTGTGGTTAGTGAAAGGGAGGTAATGCGCTATATTGATGAAATGAAAATGCATAAATCACTGGGGCCGGATTCCATATATCCCATACAACTAAAATAATTAAAAGAAAGCATTGTTGTGCCGCTAACAAAGATTTTTAGTGCGTCTATTTCTGAGCGGTGCGTACCAGATAATTTCAAGTTAGCAAATGTAACACCTATCTTTAAGAAAGGCGATAAAGGTGCGGCGGGAAATTATAGTCCAATCAGTTTAATGTCTGTTGTAGGTAAGCTACTGGAATCAATAATTAGGGATCTTATATTCGAACACTTAGAATTACATAACTTGGTTAGAAATACACAGCACGTTTTTGGCGAAACAAATCTTGCTTAACTAATCTTTTAGATTTTTTTTCAAAGCGTGGTTGAAGTTTACGATAGTCATTGGGCGGTTGATGTAGTTTATTTAGATTTTCATAAAGCGTTTGACACCGTACTCCACAAAAGACTCATTGAAAAAACTAAGGCGCATGGAATCAGGGGTGTAGTAATAAATTGGATAGAAGAGTGATTGCGAGGTAGCAAACAGAGTGTGGTCGTTGATGGAGCGGAGTCGGCTGGGCTAATGTAGCGAGCGGCGTTCTTCAGGGTTCTGTATTGGGCCCCTTGCTTTTTCATATATACATTAACGATTTAGATGTCGGCCTAGTCAGTACAGTTTCAAAGTTTGCGGATGACACGAAGTTGGGTGGTAGGGCGATTAATGACGAAGATAGAGGTAAAATCCAGGAAGATCTGAATAAAATCGTTGATTGGTCACTCACATGGCAAATGAGATTTAACGTCGATAAGTGTAAAATTTTACATATAGGTTCGCGTAACGGTAATTTTGCGTATAGTATGTCAGAGAAGGAGTGAGCAAGCTTAGAGCAGGAAAAAGATTTAGGAGTTATAGTCACTGGTGATTTAAAAGTAGCGAAACAAAGTACAGCAGTGGTCAATAAAGCGAACAAAGTGCTAGGTTTTATAGCTCAAAATTTTGAGTACAAATCGCGCGATATTATTGTTACTCTTTATAAATCATTAGTTAGACCCCATTTGGAGTACGCGATCCAATTTTTGGAATTCGCATATGCGAAAAGATATAGACAAAATCAAAAGAGTTCAAAGACGAGCAACTAAGATGATTCCGTCGCTTAGGCCGAAGTCGTACGACGATAGGCTTAAGGAGTTAAGATTGACTACTCCCGAGACTAGGAGGCTAACGGGTGATCTAATCTAGGTTTTCAAAATTATGAATGGGTTCAATAACGTAGATAGAGATAACTTTTTCGAAATATCTCAATACAATAGGACTAAAATTAACGGGTGTAAGTTGACAAGTAGAAGGTTCGAGACAGCAGTTGCCAAAAACTTTTTACGCATAAAATAGTAAATAGGTGGAATAGTTTACCGGTAGAAGTAATTAGTAGCACGTCTATAAACATGCTTAAAAATCGATTAGACGCATATATTAATAGGTTGGGTATAGTTTAAGATAGTAAAATTAAGGCTTTGTGGTTCGGAACTCAGGTAAAATTGTAGGTCCCCTCCGCCACCACGGAGGACCTGCACAATACACAATTACGAACACCGTTAGGTAGACCAGCCATGAATGGATCCTAGGGTCTTTGTTGGTCTGAAACATTATAACATCATATATATATATATATATATATATATACAGGGTGTCCCAGAATTAACTATCTATTTCAATGAAATCGGACAAATTTTTTAAAAACACACTTTTATTTATGTTTAGCATGTTTAATATGTGTTAAAAATGTATAAATTTCTAAATTTTCTTCATAATTTTATTTTCATAATTTTTTCATTATCTGGTCCAATGAAAGACCGTCTGAAGTCATAGAATGGCAAAGAGACTCTCCAAAAGTTAACGTGTGGCTTGGAATGACCAAATCCAAAATTTATGGCCCATTCTTCTTTACGGAAGCAACTGTAACAGGTACCGTCTACCTTGATATGCTTCAGCAGTTTCTCGAACCACAGCTTCTTGATGATGGCATTCTTGATAATGTTGTGTTTCAACAAGAAGCATTGATCTTTTGGCGATAAACCTTTGTTTTTATGAAACTCCATGCAAAGAAATCCAGGGGTGTCAAATCCGGAGAACGCGGAGGCCAAGGTCGAGGTCCTCCACGTCCAATCCACCGATTCGGAAGGCGTCTGTTAAGGTATTCTCGAACAATTAGAGCATAATGACATGGTGCTCCATCTTGTTGAAACACAACATTATCAAGAATGCCATCATCAAGAAGCTGTGGTTCGAGAAACTGCTGAAGCATATCAAGGTAGACGGTACCTGTTACAGTTGCTTCCGCAAAGAAGAATGGGCCATAAATTTTGGATTTGGTCATTCCAAGCCACACGTTAACTTTTGGAGAGTCTCTTTGCCATTCTATGACTTCAGACGGTCTTTCATTGGACCAGATAATGAAAAAATTATGAAAATAAAATTATGAAAAAAATTTAGAAATTTATACATTTTTAACACATATTAAACATGATAAACATAAATAAAAGTGTGTGTTTTAAAAATTTGTCCGATTTCATTGAAATAGATAGTTAATTCTGGGACACCCTGTGTGTATATATATATGTGTGTGTGTGTGCAATAAAATTACAGAACAACACGTGATCTTTTTAATAAGCATACAACCACAGGGAAAAGGAAAAGGAAACATGAAATCCGAGCGCTTTCGTGATATATTCACATCTTCAGGGACAAGAAAGAAATAGACAGAAATTATCAAGTAAATGAGTTAAATACACAAGCGAAAAATTCCCCAATAGGCAACTCAATTTAAAAACAATAAAACAATCTAAAGATTTTTTTCCCAATAGATAACTTAATCTAAAGGCTACTAAATTATTGAATACATAAAAACTATATAAATGAAATTAGACAATTAACATGTACACAAAAAATAAAATATTATAGCAGTTATTAGAAATAGTATTTAATTAAAACAGGCAATTAAGTGGCAAGAATCTAAGGCAACTAAAGACATGCTGCAATCGTCGTCACGTGCTCCTTCCAGAATATTCCGAATATCTAAAAACAATCTAAAAATTTTCCAATAGATAACCTATTCAAAAGTCTAATAAACTATCAAGTACATAAAGACTATATAAAAGAAATAATACAATTAAAATGTACACATAAAAATGTTAACAATTATTAAAATAATATTTATTTAATTAAAGCAAACAATTAAGCGGCAAGAATGCGGTCAAAATAATACACCACCTTTCTAACAATGTACGAGTCTAATTTATAAAGCCCAGGGCTAATATTAAGAACAAAATCAGCATTATTCTTGATCACACTCGATTCAAGTATATTTCTTCTAACAATAGATTTACTAAAACTTAATTTGGAGGCATTTTTCCAGTCAATGGGATGATTAGTATCTCTTACGTGAGTAGGATGGGCGAAAAATGTTAAAGTGCAATACAATTGCAAATGTTGCATAATGTTGCAAGAGTGCCACCCCCAACCCCTTTGTTGCATGGCACCCCAAAAATGGGGTTGCAACAAGGGTTATGCAACGTGGAGGCGGAGTTATCTCCCAAGCTGCAATGAACCTAACTTAAGAGAGAGGAGAGAGGTGTTCGCTCGGCAGCTGCCACGCGCATATGAAGACTTCAGCCGAGCAGCCGCTCTCTTATAGGACCCATAATCAGCCAATTGGCTTAGAAGGCTGAGTTGCCAGTTTGCGTTTATTTATCTAATTAAAGCATATATTAAGACTCAATCAGCCAGTTGGCTTAGAAGGCTGAGTTGCCAGATTGCGCTGTTTATTTAATTAAAGCATATATTCTGTCTTATTCCGCCAGGTGGCTTGGAAGGCTTCTTAGAAGGCATAAATGGGATGTGTGTATTAAAAGCGTACATACACTCACCGACTGTACGCACATAAAGGCCCTATCACACACACACACAACACACACACACACACACACACACACACACACACTCACAAAAAGCATCACCAACAATCGTCTAAGTATAGACTTTTCGGAGCTCATCCCATCAACTGTACATGGTGAAATGAGGGCTACGACTTTTAGGAGCTCACCCCATCAGCAAGAGATGAGGGCTACGACTTTTTAGGTGCTCACCCCATTAACACCACGTATCCGATATGAGGGCTACAACCAAGCGTCCAAACTTAGACGATTGTGGTGAAACCAACAACCACCATCAGCCAACTCCTGGTAGACCGACAAGGTCGCTAAATACGATCAATAGACAGACCTATTAAACAAATAGGACCCCGTTATTGCAGCCTCGATCATGTTTATTTCCCTCTCTCACCACCAGTTGGCGTATCTGGTCGAGTTGACAGTTTGCACTATTTATTTAATTAAAACATATTCTGGTCTAGAAATTCGCTTTAGAAACCGATCAATTGATATAATTAAATACCGTGTAGAAACAAAAAGGAATAAATAAAACGCCAATACATCGTCCTGTTTATTTAGGCGAATTAATGGAAATAAATATACATTGGGATATATATACATGATCAAAAAATAATAATAGCATCATGAACGGGAAATATATAATCAAAAATATACAAAACGGTGCATTATCAATATATTAGTACAGGAAAAATATATAAAGTTATATTAAATAATTAAATATATATAATCAGAAATATACAAAACGTTGTATTATCAAAATATTAGTACAGGAAAAATATAGTTATATTAAATACATTAGTAATATACGAAACGTATAATCAATTGTATATTAGTACAGGAAATATATATATATATACACACAAATTAAATATATATTCTTTATGTTATACGGTGCAAAACGCTAAACTCGCACATAATAGAGTCTACATCCACATCGCTATTACTTTGTACGACGTGGTAAAACCGTCCAAGCAACACTTCACCGTTTAACTGATACATGGCATTCATATCATTCAATACTATTTTTGTGCCCACTTTACACCCGGCTGGCAAGTTATCTTTAAACACGGTTAAAATACAATCAAAGGCACGCACAAAGAGGTCATCGTTAACCACAACATCATTATTAAATACAAGTTTATAAACACGCCTTTCCAATCGGGGGTTTTTTCTTACCGTCTCGAGATTTTCAATCGTGAACTCTTCTTCACTCTGCATACAGCTCTTCAGGGTGAACAGTGTAGGTGAGCAAAGCCCTGTACCGCTCAAGTGCTTTGCCACCAAAGTTCAGGATATTTCGAAGAATCTAAACCTTTTAAATATGCATCCAGCTCTAGACCATTCTCGCCCTGTTCATTCCTACATTCGATAAATCCGTCGAGCAGAGCGGTGTATGCGTATTCAAGAACCGTGTCAAAATAAATCATATCCGTAACACGAGCGTCTAATATAGGCTTCAGCTTGCGGAATCCGACGATTTCAAACATTCTGTCGAGGATGAAACGGTTTCGTGTAGGGACAAGAACGTTATTATCAGATGCGTTCTTCCACATCAGTTGTATATCAATGCATGGCTGTTCGTTATTTATACACAACGTGCCAACAACGATATATTAGGGGGCATCACTAATCTGCTCTCTTCTTGTACCTGCACCTGCAGGTATTTTATAACGGTCCTCCCCTCACTTCTCAACTAGCACGAAGACTCTATTCATCTCCTCAACACTTAAATAAATAACATTCCGTTTGTTTGCTTGCTTGCAAACCGTTTCAAGTACATAGTTGATGGTGCCGGTTTCACGCCTGAACACGCGCAATGACCGTCACGGAGACATCGTACGAGGCGTTGAGAATGCTTCTCAAAGGAAGTTCCATCCTAATCGCACGTCCACTCGGTGCAAGCTCTGAGATGACTATGAGCCACAGATCGACGGGGCGGGATGAGTCACGCTGATGAAACGCGTATGGGTTTCTTCGAACTCGTATGTTCCGTGAGGTACACGGGTGGGCGGCGCGGGAACGCGTCACACTGCTAAAGCGTGTACAGGTTCGTTCGAACACTCTTGGACAAGCAGAATTTCCCGAAACAAATTTAATGTTTTATCACTCACCAGACGTTCATTTCCACAAACTAAACATCTTCACAAACCGGCGCACTATTTGAGAGAAACATATGTTCATATTTGGCCTTTTTGTTTAACAAGCGATACTCGTCTCTAAAGTGTTAAAAACTCACACAGCCCATTAGCCACAACCTCACTACAAACCTCATCATGATATATATTAATATAGTGGTAAAAATACTTAAGATTCTCCATGATGTCAAGATTTATATTCTCAACCGTAGGGTACGAGTAGTCGGTATGGTGTAACATGACATAATATCGCCTGTCACACCACTCATCAACAAGACTCACTATCCATAACCGTTGCTTATCTTCTGAACGTGTTGCTTCTTCAACTTCACGATATATGTGAGCCTTTATAAAGTTTAGGTCTGTAACATACTTCAGTACATCGTCTGTACTACGAAATCCGACAACGCCCTCGCCAGAATATCCATAGAGTATTTGAACATCCTGGTCCTTCGCACGGATCAATGTAGCCTTAAAAGAGGCAAAGGAGGGGGGAATAGGGAGTTTTTCAGTATCCACCACATCTATGCACTTTGCTGAATACCACTTCATAAATGTTGAACACGCAATATTAAAGGCAGCCATTACTATTTTTCTTCTACGCGAGAGAATACACGCCTGAGCTCAAGGGTATACAGAGGTCAACTGAGCACGCAGGGATAGATGCATGCTCAGGTTACGGCATGACTCACGTTGCTGGTCTTACAGTGGGCGGGGCTTAGCTTTTTACTGTACACACACACGCACACACGCAAAGGAGAAAGTGAAACGCTAGTTGAAACACGATATATTTAATAAACGAAATATTCAAGGTGTATATATATTTACAAATACGTGTAACAAATAAGTTAACAATAGACATATCAAAGATTATGGCATCCAAAGGGCACGGTATCATAGGTACCAGGCACCTGCTAACGTTTCCTATAGGTGTTACAGCACACCTTTTTACCCCTAGTTCCTTCACGCCCCCCAGTTTCTGTGCCCGAAAATTGTGGGTACCTACAGTCAGATGGGGTAGCTGGTCAGCCTCATCATCTTCCAAGCGCACTAGTTCCCTCAATGAATCAAAGTTAACGACCTGCCGATTCGCATGGTTAAGCGTGATACCCTTAGCCTTCACGATATACTTTGTATCATCTCCTATCCTCACCCGTACCCCATAAGTTTTTGGCCCTGTTGACACAAACGAGTCGGCGTATGCGATGTCTCCATACTCATCCTTGATCTCTTCAGTTAGCTCTCCGAGGAACTCCCCAATAGCGGGCATGTATTCACCACCCCTCGCTGTGAATATCACGCTATCTGCATCGGCGTACAAAACCCTCCGCCCAAGAGAATGCAATAGGCCCCAAAGTTTGATGCGTGCTTAGGCTGTTGTGAAGCTGGCTACAGGAATGTTTGTAACCCGTGAGGTATCTGTGGCCAATTCGGTATTGTTGTACTTTATTATGTAAGTATAACCTACATTCACAATCTCCATGACCTCTTTACCGGGTGCGTTGGCGTAATCCCAGACTTCACTATAACTTTGTGCCAAATGAACGTTCCCTTTGCCGGTATTCTGTGCAAATTTCCCCCAAAGACTGTTTAGGCACAACTTTGCACTAAAGCGCTTGCCAGGATTCTTTACAATTTGGGTACGATCAAGCTGTATACCTTCACGGTATTTATATATGGTGTGAAAAGGTTGGGTAGCTTCTGAAACCTCCACACCTCATGTATCTTCATTATTCTATACCCAAGCGAACGGCTAGGTCCAGTTCAGGGCTTGTGTATACACCTCTGATATTAAGCTGGTGGTGGTCACAATCACCATTATTTCTTCTGCGCACTTCACGCACAGGGGAAACATGAGCTTGTGATCTATAACGACGGGTAAGATCGCCATCCATAAATCGCGAGGGGGGAGCACATCTACGAAAGAGAGTCCAAAGTAGCATTCATTCAAGTTGGCCGAAAACTACTCGATGGTTGGTATAGTGGGACCCACCATTTTTTCAGGTGCGCCTACGGGATATGGGTTGTTCTTCATCATGTAGGGGTATAAAGAACAGAAGTCGTTGTAATGGAGCCTCACACCCTCCGTAGGCGGAAAGTATAACTTGAAGGGATTTGTACGCCCTCCGAACAAGCTATCACCGCATTTGAGAGGATCCTGCAAATTGAACGTTTGATCGTGTTTATTTCTTCACGGTACTGTCCATCTGCCTCCATCCGTGCATCATACTCGTGCTCCCACAAAACTTTGTGAGTGAACTGGGAGCCTATTAGTTGATCGCGAGTGCGGGTCCACGCAAGACAGTCGGCTGGCGATCTACCGTGGATATCTCCTACGATTTCACACTCAGGACGGGGGCACCCGTGCCACCAGCAACCGTTAAAGGAGTACACAGTCTTCTCACCAGTCGCACGGTTTTCACTTAGCCCATCAACCCAAAAAACACGAACATTAATCTTAATGAGTACTTCACCCGTGTTGCGGGCGTGCTTTATGTATACACCTGTCTGCTGTTGTAGGTGTATGAGCCAGTAAATAGCCTTGTGACCATAACTGCGGTGGTTGTTTCTGTGGATAATGGTTAAGGTGTCTTTAGGCATGAAGTTATTCTTGAACACCGTAAAACATAATGAGGCGATGGTGGTTGCGACTTGCAACGGATCGCATTTGAAACGGCCTATATACATCCTTCTAAAGGCCTAAAAACATACTCTAAGCACGCGCACGTCATTCACGCAATAACGCTCACATTCATCAGCTATATTATAAGGATTACATTCATTAAAACTGTTGTAGTATCGGTCAAAATCTTCATGCTCATCTGTACTCATACATTCATAGTTAAAGTAATGTTTGGGCGGTGGTAGTCCTACGTAATTTAAAATTTCGCTAGTGAGGAATGTGTAAGGGAAATATCCTTTTGAAACTTCAGCGGCTACGCCCATTACCTTGGGTAGCTTTGCTAATTTACAAGGTGTGAATAATAAAGTGTCTTTAAACTGTACATTACCTTTTATTTGCATCTGTATTAGTTTGTTGCCTCTTTTCAAGGGATCACTTGTAAATATCTCAGATGACTCGTGCTCAAGAAACTCCTTATAAAGGAACTGTGTGTTAAATTTCGCCCCGTTATGGGCAAGAATATACAGTCATTTTTTTTAACTTGTCCGCTAACTTGACAATATAGGACACAAAGAGTTTCACAGGGCTATCGTGAGTATTCGTTTTAAAAACGTTTGTCCGTTCACCACATTTGTGACACTCATCACACTCGATCTCCATACACTCATCACAGATAGTCTGGTTCACAAGTAAATGTGAAAAAACCTCTTTGGTTTCAGCGTTCGTGTATGTTTCTATATCGTAGTACACAGTTATACAAGGGTTGTTTTTAGGCTTGGAGTCTTTCATATAACATACATGCTTTACTCCAACCACCTTATATTTCTCATGGCATGTAGAACAGTGAATTTCATCACATTTATGCTTGAAATCCCCCAATTATCCATCATATGAAACATACCACATTCACATATTCTCATTTTCTGGCACGTGCCAATTGATTTATGGAGCTCAAAACAGATATTATTGAAAAATGTTCGTCTACACCAGAGCTTTCCAAACTTTTCACGTTGGCGACACACTATTTAAGCATAAAAATTTTCACGACACATTAATTAATTTTTGTTATCAAATATCAGATAATTTTTCAGTAGGTGGTTTATCTTGTAGCCGATTTTGTTGATACAAAAATCAAAATTTTCAAAATACAAAAAAATTGAAAATAATTAACTAAATTTGGCGACACACCTGGGAGGTATTGGCGACACACTAATGTGTCGCGACACACAGTTTGGAAAGCTCTGGTCTACACACATTACAATCCCTCTTCTCAGCTTCAACTACACGGCTTTCACATTTGGTACTTTTACACTGTTCACATACAATGTGGCAATCTTTATAATGTTTCACTATATCCGCAAACTCGATGCACCCCTTATACAAATCATGATGTCGTCCATATTTTCGACTTTTGTCATAACTCGCGTAAAGGCACCTTATATTACGGATGGAAAGATACATTGTCCCTGACAGTCCTAAAATAAGTAGGGGTCTTGTACGATCTCTCACACAGCTTTTAAAAACATACACAGTTCTACGACGATCATCCAGTCCAAATACAACTATACGAACGTTCATTTCCTGTTCTACCCTTCTCAGCTCTTCAGGACCCATATTACAGTCAAACTTGAGTTTACAGTCTACAGCTAGTTTACGGGCAGGCTCCACTACCGTAGGCAACCAAATTTTGGGGGTTCGTATGTTTACTGTATTAAATACACAGGCCCCCAAAATTTGGTTGCCTACGGTAGTGGAGCATGCCCGTAAACTAGCTGTAGACTGTAAACTCAAGTTTGACTGTAATATGGGTCCTGAAGAGCTGAGAAGGGTTGAACAGGAAATGAACGTTCGTATAGTTGTATTTGGACTGGATGATCGTCGTAGAACTGTGTATGTTTTTAAAAGCTGTGTGAGAGATCGTACAAGACCCCTACTTATTTTAGGACTGTCAGGGACAATGTATCTCCCCATCCGTAATATAAGGTGCCTTTACGCGAGTTTAACAAAAGTCGAAAATATAGACGACATCATGATTTGTATAAGGGGTGCATCGAGTTTGCGGATATAGTGAAACATTATAAAGATTGCCACATGGTATGTGAACAGTGTAAAAGTACCAAATGTGAAAGCCGTGTAGTTGAAGCTGAGAAGAGGGATTGTAATGTGTGTAGACGCACATTTTTCAATAATATGTTTTGAGCTCCATAAATCAATTGGCACGTGCCGAAAAATGAGAATATGTGAATGTGGTATGTTTCATATGATGGATAACACCAGTACACATTTGAAAACTTGTCGATCGATTTTTACAAACTACTGTAATTGGTGATTCTATATAATTTGAGTGCGCTGATCTCAAAAATATAGTTAGTTTTTCCCTATCACGTATGGTTTTCTTACTACAGGGTGTGTCATAAATCCCCCATTTATCCCCAAATGTGAACCATCTTATCGAGACCAACATTGGATTGCACATGCTAAACCATAAATTTTGTTGTTATAGACTACAGTAACGCTTACATAATAATGTAGGGTAAATATATATAACAACCAGTCCCGTTCCCAGCAAAATACTCTCTCCTCTCCCATCAATGGGTGGTTAACATTTGGGGACAGATGAGATATTACAACACCCCTTGTAGCACGAAATCTTTAGGTGATAGAGTAAAACCTAATTAAAGCAAAATTAAATAGCTCCTAGCTCTTGGACAAGCATATTGCTTGTTTATGAAAGAATAAAAAAATTACTAAAAGAAACAAAATATATTTACCTTCTTTACTTGCAAACATTTCAGGAGTAACATGCCCAAGTAACATGCAAAGGACTTTGAGATCCCCAGACAATATCCATCTGTGATTTTGATACTGAATTTTTTCCAGAAGCAGTTTCATGTTATCATAGGTCTCTTTTAAATGAGTAGAATGGGCCACTGGGATTGATGCATATTTGTTACCGTTGTGCAGTAACACTCCTTTTAGACTGGTTTTAGAGGAATCTATAAACAACCTCCAGTCACTGGTTTGGTATTCGATGCCTAGCTTGCACACTAATCCTGTGATGTCCTTGCAAAATACCAAGGGACCATCTTCTTCGAAAAAAGGCACAAGTCTTTCTCACGATTTCTGTACCAAGCGAAGTATGTGTCGGATGCCAGTAAATTGTTCTCCTGCAATCTAAACCCCAAAAGTTCTGCAGAGTCCTTAGGCAAATTCAAATCCCTGACTAAGTCATTTAGTTCGGCTTGGGTTAATGGTTTAGGAGGATCTCGGTCAGCTGTTGGTTGTTCATAAACATCATCATTGTCTGGATTTGGAGCTGAATCAGAATCTGAATTGTATTGATCCAGACTCTCGGGTGGGCGGGGAATAGGAACTTCTGGACCATGGGGTACCGGCCTTATTGCAGATGGAAGACTTGGGTATTGAAGGCTCTCTTTATTCTTTACATTATAACCTTTAACATTGCAAGAACAGAAGTAGCAGTCGTCGGTATGGTTTCTAGGCTCGCGCCATACCATAGGGATCCCAAATGGCAAACTTTTCTTTTTACCTTTGCTCCAATTCCTTAGTGCCGCAACACACGTAAGATAAACCTTGTGTGGAGCCCAACTTTTGTCTTGATCTCCTAATTTAATTCCAAAATAAGCATGATAAGCTCTCTTAAGGAAGGTCGTTACATTTGTCCTTTGTTTTACAACATACCGACCATAAATATAACAAAATATGTCTGGAGTATGGGTACATCCTCTAGAAGCCATTATTAAAATTTTAAAGACGTAATGTTAGAATTATCTATCTGAAAAATATGAAAAAACGAAATTAATTAAAGATAAAAAAGGTAAAAAATTACAAAACGCCCCAAAATTGTTTTGCTAATAACTTTAAAACTGTGGGTGATAGAAAAAACTGGTAGCGTTTTTTAATTCAGCGCAGCGAACTGCTTCAGAATCACAACTCAAAATAAAGAAATCAATTTTCATGCAGACCGATGTATAATTGGGGGATTTCAAGCATAAATGTGATGAAATTCACTGTTCTACATGCCATGAGAAATATAAGGTGGTTGGAGTAAAGCATGTATGTTATATGAAAGACTCCAAGCCTAAAAACAACCCTTGTATAACTGTGTACTACGATATAGAAACATACACGAACGCTGAAACCAAAGAGGTTATTCCACATTTACTTGTGAACCAGACTATCTGTGATGAGTGTATGGAGATCGAGTGTGATGAGTGTCACAAATGTGGTAAACGGACAAACGTTTTTAAAACAAATGCTCACGATAGCCCTGTGAAACTCTTTGTGTCCTATATTGTCAAGTTAGCGGACAAGCTAACGTTTTACCCGTTTGGCCTATATATACTGAGTTACATTGTGTACATCCGATCGAATACACACAGCCAACCACATTATCCGGCTATTCTTTATTAGGCGTAATTTAACAATATTATTATACTTAAAGACTACAATGATACCAATTGCTTTAAGTAAAGTCGGAAGATATTGAAAATTTACATTGTAAGGTAGGCTAAGGATATTTTTACGCCCAAATTCCTTTACAGTTACAATATTATAATACCTAGTCTTGGCTTTCCTAAGGCAGTTATCTGAAAATGAAATACAGGGTGTCCCATAAGTCCGGCATCATAGGAAAAATAATAAAAAAAGGCAAAACAAAAGCTTTTATTTACAGAACGTGCTCAATATGTCCACCATTGTTTCCAATACACAAATTCAGACGTGATACCCAGTCAGCAAGCACATGGTGAATGATGTCTGGACTAATGGTGTTACATGCCCCAATAATGCGCTGCCGCAAATGTTCAACACTCCTAATTTTCTCTGCGTATACCAGCGCTTTCAAGTGGCCCCAGAGATAAAAATCTAGTGGCGTGAGATCCGGGCTTCTAGCTGGCCATTCCACAGGCCCTCGACGTCCTAGCCAATGACCAGGGAATTGTTGGTACAGGTATTCCCTTACTTGAGTGCTGTAATGTGCAGGAGCGCCGTCTTGCTGGAACCATGTTGGGAAATTTCCTTCTTCGTTCAAGACACTGGGAAATGCTTCTTCCTTGAGCATACGTAGGTAGGTGCCTCCAGTGACATGTTCATCAAAAAAGAGGAGGCGTATGATGCGATCCTTCCAAATGCCACACCATACCATCACCCGAGATGCACCTTGTTCCTTTGAAGAGGTATACCAGTGAGGGTTGTTTTGAGACCAGTAGCGGGTGTTCTGTCGATTTACCTCACCATTTCCATAAAAAACAGCCTCGTCACTGAGCAGAATGGTGGACGGGAAATTGGTATCCCGAGTATATTGTTCCGTAGCCCATTCACAAAATTCCATCCGCCGGTCGGGATCATCTTCGCTTAATTTCTGTAGGATCTGAAGTTTATATGGATGTCATTTGTGAGCCTGAAGAATGCGATGGATGCTACTTTTCGACGCTCCTGTCTCGGCGGACAATCGCCGAAGAAACTTATTGGGACCTCTGTTAAAATGAGCCAGGATAGCAGTCGCTGTATCATCGTCAGTGGACCTCCTTGAAGGTCCACTGCGCGTGGTTTATCTTCTATGGATCCTGTTTCCTTAAACTTTGCAACAAGTCTGCTAACACAACTCTGTGTTATTGGCTCGCGGTCTGGATGCAGTCTGTTAAATTCAGCAGCGGCCTCTCTTTGACTCCGATTTCCTATGAGTAGAATTATCTGGATTCGTTCTTCCTTGCTCACAAACATTATGGCCTGTAGAAAGAGAAAAATATGAATTATGGTTTGTAGAAATAGAAAAATATGAATTTCTCCTATGATGCCGGACTTATTGGACACCCTGTAGTATAACATAATTTAGTACCAATATTCATGATATTGCATAACTCGGAATCTAAAATTTCAGGACTGACAACTTTCAATGCTCTAAGAAACATAGCAGAGAAAACAGAAGATTTAATCGAGAGTTAGACTGGAAATAAAGGGTTACTTTGTAATAAGCAGTGAATAATGTATTATATTTGTTCGTAACGATATGTAATTGCTTTATTACGTTGTTTTCCATCATTTTGCTTACAAAACGAAGGGGGATAGAATGGATGAAGAATATCTGAGTTCCACAATATCTTGCATGTTGCTTACAGGGTCGCTCGACCTAGAAAAAGTTGAAAGACAGTGCCACAGATGCTGTATATGCTAGACTTTGTAAGTATGTGATGGTCTGTGTAGAACAGCGGGTCCCAAAGTGGGGGTAATTTTGACATTTCACGGGATAAAAAGGAATGCCTGAAAATTGTTTTTTTAGTGTTCGTTTTGTGAAAAAAAAAAAATTTTCGAGTTAGACCGTTTAACTGTTTAGGTCGTCGTCACAGTGTTAAAAAAGACGAATGACTACACCACGAGGAGAATTATAGACTTTCCGAGACTGACATGGTGTGTTCATAGTAGCGTGTTGGCTAAAGAAACGCTAAAAATTTAATTTCTACCTACAGAACCTAATTTAATCTACTGTAGATTCTGTGTAGGCACGGTATGTCAAATCCACAATCAACATCCTTATTAAGGACATTAAATGAATTAGTACATATTTGATACGCAGCCATGCTATCCAGGGGTGTGTTGGGACCGGTTCGGTCCAGTTCGCCTGAACCGGTTGTTAAATTTTGATTGGATCATCGAACGTTTGTTGATACTCAACCATCGCAGGACGAACTGGCTATATGAAAACTTCTTGAATGAGACAGCATGATTGAGAAGGTAAATTTATATCTAAATTTTTTTTCATTTTTTCAGGATTTTATAGAAAAATATAAATTAGGTAGTATCATAAGCAGTGGTCGTTTCAATATTATTTATTTTTTGATAAAAAGTTAGTTTATTTTTAGATAATTATGCCATTAGTGAGTATAAAGAATATGTGAAATAATTTCTGCCAAAATGTTACAAAATGCTGTTTGGCTTCCGGAGCTCCGCCCCGGACCCCGCTAGGGGAGCTACCGCTCACCCCAGACCCCCTAGCTTAATGACTCGTGCCACTGGCGCTCGCCGACTTACACCCCTATCTGTATCAGAACCAGTTGTTAAGAAATTGGCAGCACACCTCTGATGCTATCTTAAAAAGAGGCAATTCACTTATTACGCCCTGAAAAGCAGTGACTCACCTGAACTGAAAGCAGAATTGAAATTGCGGAAAGATCTTATTCTGAAGTGTGAGTTTGCAGAGAAAAAAATCGAGACATTTTAGGCAAAACTGAATGGGGAGTATCCTTTGCTTGCTGAAGAGGCAAAGAAAGTGCTGATGCCTTTTGCAACATGTTATCGTTGTGAGTAGGGCTTTTCAGCAAAGATGGTCATAAAGAACAAACTGTGAAATCGGCTGCACATTGAAAGCGATTTAACTGCGCATTGAGCGAGACTGAATCCAGAATTCAGGCGTTAATTTAGCAGAAACAGTTGCATCCCTCGGACTAGACTAGTAGTTGGTGGTGACGCGTTTTGCTCGCTTCCTATGTAATGTTGTAACCATTCTTTGACTAATATCATGTGTGTTTAACTTATACACAAGGCACTGCATATATAGAGATATACGAATATTATGTTTATAAAATTTGAATAATTATTCTCATCCTCAGTAAAATTAAGTTTCCTGTGCTTTTTGCAAAGGGGGGGGGGGTAATTTCCATTTGGCAATTAACCAAAAGGGGTAATCACAAAAAAAAGTTGGGGAACCACTGGTGTAGCAGCTTAATGACTATTTTTCAAACTGTTTCTGCATTCCAACAATCCCACCTGACTTTTAACATATCACGTGATACCATATGACGTCATGACAGAGGTGTTAACAGGTATGGTGACTGAGAATAAGCTCACACTATTCCTAAATCTCATCGAAGCAACTACTCTGTAGAATGGATTATCATCACCAGAAAATTGCTGAAAGGGGAAGAATCATCGGCATGAAGGAGAGCGGGCTCTCTCCAACTCAAATTGCAAGAGAACTTGGAATTTCTAGGAACACTGTTTATATATGGTTGAAGAGGTAGCAAAAGGAAGGGAATCTACAAGATTACCGCAGAATGGGGAAACCTCGACTGACAACTGCTGCGGATGATCGGAGGATCTGCGATGTTGCCGAAGCCCACCCCTTTACCAATGTTGTTGCCATAAGAGAACAATTGCAGCTTGATGTTTCGGCAGTGAGAGTAAGGCGGCGGCTAAATGAAGCTGGGTTACATTATCGGAACCCGGCTATCAAGAAGTTAAATCAGCAACATCGAGAAAATAGACTTCGATTTGCTCAGCAACGTGTTGACAAAGGACTTGACTTTTGGAGTCCAGTGACATTTATCGACAAAAAGACCTTTTCCTCCACATCCCATGGCCGTCTTCATTGTTGGAGGAGGAATAATACTTGATATACTCAAGAGCACATCTATGAGGAAGCACGTAGCAGTCATGTCACCTGTAACATGTGGGAATAGATTCATCTGTATGGTGTAGGAGAGCTCACCAAAATAGAAGGGAGGTTTACTGCAGACCAGTATATAGAAATTTTCGAAGAGGTTATGCTTCCTTCTGTGCGTGCATATGTTCTGCCATTTCCTGAGCGAATCATTTTTATGCAAGACAGGTCCCCAATTCACACAGCACGGATTGTCACACGCTGGTTCTCTGAGCCAAGAAATATCGACCTTCTGGATTGGCCAAGTATGGGTTGTGATATGAATCCCATCGAGAATATATGGGCCAATATTGTAAATGTGTGGGAACCAGCGGAGGAACGAACAACGGACCAGCTTTTACAACACACATTTAGTTAGGAATCAACAGCTGGTATATAATCATGTTGCTTCTGTACCACATCGACTGCAAGAAGTCATAGACAACAACGGTGGCTGAACAAGATATTAAATATGTTGTGTTCATGTATAAAATATCTCTCAAATACAATGGTAATTATGAATGTTAACACCTTTGCAAAATTGTCAAATAACATCGTTTAAATGGCTCTATGTTTATTGATATGAATCACTGCAATAGTTTTATTTTCTGTAATACTCTCCTTTGAGATGAGAGACCGCCAGTGTCACAGCTGCAGTGGTTCAATACTTAAGTTAGTTGTAACATGGAACTTATTAATACAAAACAATTATATGCATTTATGATGCTGCCTCAATACAAAACATTCTTTGTTTCTAAATAATATTTCTCCCAGTGACTGTTTATTACTATATCAGTGTTGCTGATTTAGAAATAGCATTTGCTCGGGATATAACAATGCCATACCAGTAGTCTCTATTCAGCTGTCGTCCATTTGCCAATTGGAAAATATTCTAAGCAGTGACGTATGAAACCTACAGATACCTATCAATCTGGTAATGTTATAATGTTATTAAAATTTAATATGCATCAAAACATTGTTTTTTCATTCATAAACCGCCTATATATGTATTTATATATATCAAGTTTTTGCTTTGTCTTTGTTATAACACAAAATAATATCTGAATCTATGTTCAATATTAAATGTAAATAAATCACTCAATCAATAAATAAATACAGGGGGGATGGGTGGTGCAGGTCGTGGAATTTGCTCAGGGCGGAATAATGCCTACCTACGGCTCTGTTTTTATATCATGCATTGAAACTTCAGTTCGTTCAGGATGACAGGCTTGCCAATACCATGAACACTGTCATCACGTCCGAAAGTTTTTTTTTTTGTAGTTTTTACAAGACCATGTTTTATTCACTTCATTGATATCCCCCTTGTATCCCCTCAGGCCTGGATTACCCAATAGGCAGACTAAGCACGTGCTTAGAGCACCAGTAAGGTAGGGGCACCAAAAAAAAATGAGAAATTTTTTTGAAAGAATTTGATATTTGATATTTCAAAGAAAGCATAGAAGTAGTCATCATGGGAAAAATCAAAATTTTGTTAGACTTCCTTACACTCCACTACACACTCTTCTCCCATTTTTCTGTTCTCTTTTTATTACTTATCCTCACCTAAACCAGGTTTGCATTATGGAATTATGTCACTCATGTATGTGGGAGCATGGAATTGGTGAAAGTAATAGATATCATATATGTATTTTTCTAATACTGATGATTACTAACTGCTCCGCAGAACGCTCTTTTTCTCAGCTGAAAGGAATAAAAATCCCTCACGAACAACAATGTGTCAAGACAGACTTCATTCACTTTCCCTACTGTGTATAGAAGCGGACATGCTTCGTCGAGTCAGCTTCGATGAAATTATCCAGGATTTTGCAATCAGAAAATCTAGAAAGAAGCTATTTTAATTTCAGCATACACGGAAGTTTTGTTTCATTTCGAAAGATAAAAATTTATTTTACGGTTTAGTATTGTTTTTATTTTGAATTGCATATATATGGAGGCACCATAATCTTTTCAGTGCTTAGGGTCTCTAAAGGTCTTAACCCGGCCCTGTATCCCCTAATAGCCCCTTCTTGAATTTATACTTAATTACTCATTTATGTTTCCTTAGTAATGTGTAAACCAGAGTGATGAGTGGAAATAATTATGTTCTAAAGACATTTGGCAATGAGTCAACCAACCAATCAGCGTTCACTCACTAAACCCCAGATCCATTCATAAAATGTTACAACCGTTTGTAGTACACACAACAAATATATGCCAGGTGTCGCCATCTGTTCTCAAGAGTGTCCTACGAATAATGAGCACAACTGTACATAACACTCGTCAGTGAAGTGGATGTGCTTCAGAAATTCAGGATCTTCTTCTAATTTTGCTAACATCCATGTTGCTAATTCCATTCGTTTTTGTTTTTAAACATTAGTTAATGAAGCCTGTGAATTATTTTTTTTAGAGAAAAAGACTTAATTCAGTACGAAGTATACAATGCACAGATGTTAATGAAATATCTACTTCTGCTGACAAACGATGAATTGACTTCTGCGGACTGTGTCCAATAATTTCATGAACCATATTTACGTGTCGCACAGTTCTTGTGAATCGTCGCCTCCTACTATTACCCTTATGTTGATTGCCTACATTTCCTCTTGTTTGAAATTTTCTAACAATTCATGATATTGCCTTTCTATCGGGTGGATCTCTGCATCCATATTCGGGCTACATACAATAGTAGCCAATGTCGTAACACCGCTTCCCATTGATCAGCGAAGTTAAGTGACATTGGGTCGGATAGTAGTTGGATGGGAGACCGTGATGTAGTGCCCAACCCGTATATTTATTTATGGTACTGGACACCCTTTTAATTACGTTAATTCACTTCACGGGCACCCTTTAAGTTGGGCGTACCCGGTGATTTTATCTCTTATTTTCGTCCAGGATGACTCGGCCTACCCAAACGGATGGCCCTTTAAATTGATAGGCTAGGTTCCTTCGGCTTTCCAAAAGCCTACTTTGAACGTTAATTTTCCTCAGCTAACAAGAGAGGTCTATCACAAGGTATTTAGAACAACACACGCCCTCTTATAAATTTTATTAAATGTTACTCGACACAGTACATGCATTTAATAGTTTTTTCTGAAGTAAATCTATAAATTTCCATACAATACAATCCAATCTTAACGTCAAAGACAAAGGTCACAGTTATATGAATTTAAATCGTTAAATTGACCAATTCTCTGTAACAAATAATTCAATGATAAATCTAAAGAAAAAAGTTAACAGTTATCTGAATTTCAATAATTTATATATCGAGGGGCTTTATATTTTAGTGCAACAAAAATAAATAACAAGAAATGAAGTGGTCGGAATTCGACCCAGATATTCGAAGAATTATTTTACTTACTACTGGCAGAAGACAAAATTACTCTCAATTGTGCTGCGTACAATTTAGATTGTAGATTTACGGCCCGCCCAAAATTTTCAACACTACAGTATATCAACTAACGGGACTTACTTCTGAACCCAAATTGACGGATTCAGGAACTAGGGGCCCAGACGTACCCCGTTTAGCATTTACTTGGAGCCAAATTAAACTAATGGAAAGTTCACAAAACTCTTGGTCTGTTGGTTAACATTAATTAAGATACAATCAAATTATCGGTTAAGGTCGTTAACAATAACCTTTCTTATGCACAGGTTTCCGCGTAAGCTAGTGACATGCTATACTTTCCGTTTTAAAGTTTCTTACGCCACAAGTCTACAGGGGGTTTGTTTAGCCACAGTTAACTTCAAGGAGGAACGACTACAACTAACTTAACAATTTTCGAATTTACTTTACAATTTTGAAGGACCCCGCCTTCCAATGTTCTGAAAGCCTATCAAACCCTTTGTTTTTCCTAAGACCGTCCCCCCAGAAGGCTATTACCCATACAAGAGGGAAAGAAGGCGTCTTTACTACGTTTCCCAGGATCCTGGGCCCCCTGATTGGAGCGGGACCTGATTTCCGAGTATAAACCCCTCCTTCTTCCCAAAAAATACATTTAAATATAGTTAACAGATTCGAAGTCCCAAGTTTATGACCCCCTCGTGGTTCAACTTTAGCAGCGTCTTCGAATCTGCCTTACAAAAGTCGCACCCTCCCGCGAAACGAATCCAAAAATTTTCGATCCAGCGAAAGAGGAACCCAACCATTTGCACATACATCCAAATCCGTTGGATTACCCTTCCCGTTGGGGTCGGGTCTCGGTGATAAACCTCTGTCCCCACGTGGTTTGGCTTTATTACTTCTCTGAGAATCCGAATTAAAATAAAACAAACTTTAACCAATCTGAAACACTTCGGATTTATTCGTTCATGAATGTTTAAAAGCTAAACCACACTGCGTTCAGAGATGTACACCACGAAATCTTAAAAATAACATTCCTTCACTTATTTTATAAAAGATCTCTGCATGCCAATTGCATGGTTACGACATCCCTCCCCTCCTTTAATTTTGCACTCCGATGCAAACTTTCTTAACTAGGGTCGGGTATTATCACTTTACTCACAATTTTCACAAAAATTTTCCATTTACTTGTCCCCTTTATTGGGACGCTATCACTGATAGATTTTATTTGTCCCCTTTATTGGGACACCAACACTGACACATTTAGTTTTAGTCATCCTCGGGTTCCTCGTAGTGTACTCGAGGTCGGGGCCTAAGAGCATACAGACGCTCAACCGGTGGCCCTGGGAAAGCAGCCTGTCTGCTTTCTCCGGGGGACCCTATTCCCATAAGGTCCCCGCGAGGAGGTAGTTCGGAAGCACCTGGCGGCTCCTGCTCGCCACTCGGTCCTGCCAGGGGGCAGGAGGTGCACTCCGGTTCCCCTCCACGGGTCGATGTTCCTCCGTTCCCTGGGCGAAGCTCTCGGGGAGGAAGTAGCTCGGAGGCGCCCGGCGGATCCCCTTCCGCCACTCGGTCCTGCCAGCGGGCAAGAAGCGCACTCCGGTTCACTTCCCCTTGTGGATGTTTCTCCGGTGTCGAGGGCGGAACTCCAGAGAGGAGGGGCGGTGGCCCTTCCCCCATCTCATACCCTGCGCCGTCAGCCCCGCCTTGTCGCTCGACGTCCCATGGGGCCTCGATGCTGCGGCGGATGCGGTCTCGATGGATCACTATCTGATGTCCAGTGATCATGTGACGTAGGAGATAAGTGACTAGAGTCTTCTGTTCGATGATGATGTATGGACCCTCGTACCGGGGCTCCAACTTGCCTCTACCCGGTCGTGGGTAATCAATGTACACCAAGCCATGGGGCGCCTTCTCTTCGAACGGCTTCAATTCCTTGATTCCGTTAGCCTTCTCGTATCTCCGCATGAACTCTTCCATTCAGCGCTATATTTCGCTCAGACTCCTCTTTCGGTCTTCGGCGTATTCCTCTGGGTTGTACGGGCTCACGCATGCCTCCTGTGGCATGCGAAATAGCTTTGAAGGTACGTTGGGGGTTCGCCCGTACATCAAGAAGAATGGAGAATGTCCCGTGGCTCGGTGCACTCGGATGTTCAAGGACACTTCCACGGTGTCGACGATTTTATCCCAGTCTCGTCCAGTTTCTTCACAAAGTATGCGGAGTTTGATGCATAACTCTTTATTCAGACGTTCGATCTTCCCGTTGCTTTGGGGATGATATGCGGCGGTCCGTTGGTGTCGTACTTCCCAAACCCTGAAGAGCTCCTGCAAGGTAGAGTTCCAGAACTCCTTGCCTTGGTCGGATACTACTGCTGACGGGGCGCCCAGTTTGCACAGTATCAAACGATGGAACTTGTCCGCCACCTCCCGGGCAGTCTTGTCCTTCAAAAATAGAGGTCCCGTAGGATTTCTGTAGTCCCTACAGCTCCCGGATGAATGCTCCCGACGTCTGTGTGGGCATTCCAAATGAGCTGCTCCCTCAACTTTTTTTTTTGGAACTACGATGACCTCTCTTCCGTTCGCATCGATGTAAACCAGCAGGTTCCTCACTAGTTTGACTCTCTACGGCTGGATGGGCTTGGTTACGGGCCAGCTAAAAGCCTTCCCTTTTTCGATGGCTGCTCGAATTGCCGCTATTTCAACGTCCTTCTGCTGTTGTTTGCCGATTACCTTGCGATCAATGATCGCTTTTTTCGGATATTGCGTTCACAAACTCCTTCGTCACTCCAGGCGGGCGGGACAACCAATCGGCCACTCTGTTGAGTTTGCCTTTCACGTACTCGATGAGAGCGTCGTAGTCTTGCAATGTCATAACCGAACGCTCTAGTCTTCCATTTGGGCTCTCGGTGTCCTTCCCTCAGAAGCCACTTCAACAGCTTATGGTCAGAACGGACGATGACTCTCTGACCAAATCTAACATTGCTTCAATTCCTTTTTGTTAGTTGTCCTCTGGGAGTTTTTGATGGCCTCGTCTTTGGATTGCTGTGGCTTCACCCCGTTCCTGGTGACCACATGGCCTAAATACCCCACCTGGGACTGTAATAACTGACATTTTTCCAACTTCACCTTTAAGTTGGCGGTGCGTAGGCTATCCAAGGCTCGTCGTACCCTCTCGTCATGTCCTTCCAAAGACCTTTCCAAGGACAATGAGGTCATCCAAGTAAATCTGTACTTCCTTGTCCAGTTGCTTCGGCACAATAAAATTCATTACTCTTTGGAACACTGGTGGCCTATTGGACAATCCAAACGGGACCACCCTGAACTCGAAATGACCGCTTCCCGTGGGGAAGGCAGTTTTCGAGATGCTATCGTCGTGAATGGCCAACTGCCAATATCCCGAGCGTAAATCCCTGCTCGAGAAGTAATGAGTCCCGTGCAACTTGGCCAAAGTTTCCTCAATGATGGGTACTTAATATTTGTCCTTGCTGTCATTGACGTCCCAAGGTCTATAGTCTACACAAAGCCTCAGGGCCTTACGCTTCTTTTCTTCAATCGCTTCCCCTTTTGACTCCTGTGGTCACTCTTCATTCCTAGTGATCACGTGGTCCTGGTACTCTACCGGTGACGGTAGTAGTTAATCTTTTCTTTCCCTCGTCGGTCTTCTTCCCTTTGAGAGCGACGGACATCGGTGAACATGCGTCTTGAGGTGTTTTCAATCTCTTCTTAGTCACTTGTGGAAATTTGGCTCTTTCTCACCGTGACACTTGTTCCATTTTTTCTTTCGGGCGAGGAATCAAACGGCTGTTCCGACTAACCTCCCCGTTCTCGTTGCCTCAACCACCATGCCGATGTCATCTTATCTTCAAGGTAATACTCTTTAGTCGTCACCTTTATTTCTCAAGATACTTTACCGCCTCCTTGGAAAGGTTAACTTCCCGTTGAGATTTCCGCTCTGTGATACTTGCAAACCACGCTGAGCCTCACTGCACATTCATTGCAGCGTAGAGTAGACGTCCAGGGGAAACCATACCCCAAATTTTCTTCTTCGTCTATTCCCTTTTCATTTAACTTCCCTTTGGGATTCTGCTCGACAACTTCTCCAAGTATCCTCGAGCCTCACCGCATATCCCATGCAGCGGAGAATAGACGTCCAGGGGAACTCATATCCCCATTTTTCACGATTACCAATGGAAACGACCAGGGGGAACGGCTATGCTGTATCACTCCTTGATCCAGCATTTCTGCTATTTGTCGCTTTACCTCCTCGTGTGTAATAGGTACCTGTAGGGTCGCCTAAAGATGGGAGGATGATCCTGGGTTTCCAACTTCATTGGCATCAGGTTATTATAACCCAATGGCTCGCCATCCAGTAGAAGACATCTGAATAATCCCTTAGCCACTCTTCGACGATTTTCCTTTCTTTGTCGGAAAAGGATTTCCAACCAAGGACATAGGACTTGAGGCGTGTCACTCGTTCTTCGAAGTCCTTCTTCGATGCTTGACTTCCTTTCACCGTGACATTCGTTCCAATTTGGGGTGAGCGTCGACTACCCTCCCAATTAGCTCTGCCTCCGTCACTATGCCCACGACGTCTCCTTTTTCGCCAAGGTATTCTTCGTCATCCTGATTGATCATCAGTAACCTCATCTTCCTCTGTGGGATCCTGCTCGGTAACATTTTTAAGTTTCCCCGAGCTTCACTGCACATCCCGTGCAGCGGAGAATAGACGTCCAGGGAACTACGTCCCCGGGTCTTGACTTCCCTCGTCAGAATCACGGCGGCCACCTTTAGTTTTCGTGCGGGATTGCCTCTACCAGAGTCACCCTCGCACTTTACTGTCTACTCCCTTTACTTGTAGGTTACTGTTTCATTCAGAGTGACTGTCCTCTTCCGGTGGTCTACCTGGGCTTCGTACCTTTGTTTCGTCTTCATATCCTCCGAAACAACACGCCTATAGTCAAGTCTTGCTGAGCCTCTGGAATTATACAGACACAAAAGAATTCTTCAACCCCCCTTCCCATAGTCAAACTTACTTCTACTCCCTTACATGAATGGGCGGGGCCGGTGCAACTGTGTACTGAGAAGTTGGCACTGTCCAAAGAAGGCTCCCGATGTTCTTGTGCATAGCTTATGTCAATGTGACGGAAGCTCCACCATCGCCAGCGCGGTGGAAGCTTGTTGAGCGACGAGTACTGGTAGGGTGATCAGTCCTAGCCGACGGACTCGCCGCTACTTCCTCTGAAGCTATTCGGGAGGCTTCTCCTTCCAATCCTTCCGAAGGTTTGCTCGAGGCACGCCTCTTCCCAATTTCGCATTTGCTGACAAATCTTGCACTGGCTCCGGCCACTTTCTTCCATTGTTTCCTCTTTGGAGTCTCTGTCTTCATTTGACTTGGTTTGTTTTCTCTTCTGGTTTCTGATGGGGTTGTAGTCACTTCTTGAGTTGTTTTATTCCTCCTGTGACCAGTGTCACAGTTCTTCCTTCTGGGCTCTCCTCTCTTGCTGGACTTGTCTCCGTCGTTCACCTCCACATCCTTGATGTTGTCCTCCTTTGGGCTGTTCTTTCTTCTGATGTTGTGAGTTGTAGTCCCAGGATGTGGGAGGATTTTGCAGTTTCGCAGTCTTCGGCTTCTGTCATGTGGCGTTTCTTCTCTTAGGACCTCTTCATCTCTCCCCTAAGCTTGGGTTGTTTACCGAAAACTGGGTTGATTCCATCCAATAGTCCCGAAAGGATGTTCCTTTGATGCAATTACAAGCATACTCCGGCATAACGGTCTTCAACGCGTCCTTAGGTATGCCCACTTTAATATGTCTCCTTGTGGGATTAGCCTGAACCAAGGCATTACCTGCACTTAATGTTCCTGTGGCAATTGGGTTGACTGTCTCACCTTGTTCCTTCCTGACGGCGTTTGGGCTGGTTCCTGGGTTCTCTTGTGCCCGTTCGCCCATAAACTTCGGCGAACTTCCTTCCAAGGTGTGTCCAAAAGTCGTTTGCTCAGGACCCCTTACTGCCTGTTCACGTTGCAAAGGTAAGCTAGTACTCTTTAATACCTGTACGACGGTTTTTATATTCTTCTGCCGGTCTTCGTCGGTGCGGTGTTTCTCGTCTCTTGTGGTGTGTGCACTTCTGCAAGGATTCTTTGGGATGTCTTCTGGGTTCTCTGGTCTCCACCCAATCCTTTCCTGCCTCGAAAGTTCTTCTGTAACGGGAGGAACTAGAGAGATTCTTCGGGGACGAACCCCCGACCTTCGGTTGTCCAATACTCCCATCGCGGAATAATCATTACAAGGTCTTCCAGTTTCGACCTTCTTCGATTTATTTCTTCCCTAATTCCTTGCATTCCTTGAGTAACCGATTACTGTTGGCCAAATTTATCCTTTTTAAATTTTCCAAACTTTCTGTACTTATTTCGTTTAAGTTCGTTGGTTCGGTATCACTCATGTCACTTGTGCTTTCTTCATTCGTTATTTCCACGCTCTTTACCGACATCGCGAAGTTTCTTTGTTTATTTATCTTTATTTTAAAACCTTTAAAACTGTTTCCACTGTTAGCGACACTTTTTACTGTTCCAATTATTTTACCGAATTACTGTTGCAAATACTTTCTACGTTCGTGCTTTACTGTCACGAAAATTTATTTTAACAACAAGTTACACTCTTGCGATAAATACCTTGCAATAGTATCCCACTTCTGACACCATCTGATGTAGTGCCCAACCCGTATATTTATTTATGGTACTGGACACCCTTTTAATTACGTTAATTCACTTCACGGGCACCCTTTAAGTTGGGCGTACCCGGTGATTTTATCTCTTATTTTCGTCCAGGATGACTCGGCCTACCCAAACGGATGGCCCTTTAAATTGATAGGCTAGGTTCCTTCGGCTTTCCAAAGCCTACTTTGAACGTTAATTTTCCTCAGCTAACAAGAGAGGTCTATCACAAGGTATTAGAACAACATACGCCCTCTTATAAATTTTATTAAATGTTACTCGACACAGTACATGCATTTAATAGTTTTTCTGAAGTAAATCTATAAATTTCCATACAATACAATCCAATCTTAACGTCAAAGACAAAGGTCACAGTTATATGAATTTAAATCGTTAAATTGACCAATTTCTGTAACAATAATTCAATGATAAATCTAAAGAAAAAGTTAACAGTTATCTGAATTTCAATAATTTATATATCGAGGGGCTTTATATTTTAGTGCAACAAAAATAAATAACAAGAAATGAAGTGGTCGGAATTCGACCCAGATATTCGAAGAATTATTTACTTACTACTGGCAGAAGACAAAATTACTCTCAATTGTGCTGCGTACGATTGTAGATTTACGGCCCGCCCAAAATTTTCAACACTACAGTATATCAACTAACGGGACTTACTTCTGAACCCAAATTGACGGATTCAGGAACTAGGGGCCCAGACGTACCCCGTTTAGCATTTACTTGGAGCCAAATTAAACTAATGGAAAGTTCACAAAACTCTTGGTCTGTTGGTTAACATTAATTAAGATACAATCAAATTATCGGTTAAGGTCGTTAACAATAACCTTTCTTATGCACAGGTTTCCGCGTAAGCTAGTGACATGCTATACTTTCCGTTTTAAAGTTTCTTACGCCACAAGTCTACAGGGGGTTTGTTTAGCCACAGTTAA
This sequence comes from Bathynomus jamesi, assembly GCA_023014485.1. Lineage (NCBI taxonomy): Eukaryota > Metazoa > Arthropoda > Malacostraca > Isopoda > Cirolanidae > Bathynomus > Bathynomus jamesi. Next base: position 369,651 of record JAJOZX010000902.1, on the reverse strand, counting down.
CTTCAAGGAGGAACGACTACAACTAACTTAACAATTTTCGAATTTACTTTACAATTTTGAAGGACCCCGCCTTCCAATGTTCTGAAAGCCTATCAAACCCTTTGTTTTTCCTAAGACCGTCCCCCCCAGAAGGCTATTACCCATACAAGAGGGAAAGAAGGCGTCTTTACTACGTTTCCCAGGATCCTGGGCCCCCTGATTGGAGCGGGACCTGATTTCCGAGTATAAACCCCTCCTTCTTCCCAAAAAATACATTTAAATATAGTTAACAGATTCGAAGTTCCAAGTTTATGACCCCCTCGTGGTTCAACTTTAGCAGCGTCTTCGAATCTGCCTTACAAAAGTCGCACCCTCCCGCGAAACGAATCCAAAAATTTTCGATCCAGCGAAAGAGGAACCCAACCATTTGCACATACATCCAAATCCGTTGGATTACCCTTCCCGTTGGGGTCGGGTCTCGGTGATAAACCTCTGTCCCCATGTGGTTTGGTTTTATTACTTCTCTGAGAATCCGAATTAAAATAAAACAAACTTTAACCAATCTGAAACACTTCGGATTTATTCGTTCATGAATGTTTAAAAGCTAAACCACACTGCGTTCAGAGATGTACACCACGAAATCTTAAAAATAACATTCCTTCACTTATTTTATAAAAGATCTCTGCATGTCAATTGCATGGTTACGACAACCGTACTCTCCGTCCAGACTTTGTAGCGACCCGTGGTTCGGATCTCATGTAAAGTAGTAGGTCCCCTTCGTCATATGACCTTAGATGTTGTGAAGGAGGTTTAAACAACCGCGTCACAGAATTTGTCACATAAAACCACTCAACGATCTTGATTTTTCTATTCCGGCTGCAAACGCGGCACCACTGTCTGAGGGTTCAGCCATATTGTTCATGTAGACGTCACTAAGTCTTTAAGGAGGCTTAGTCAAGACTTAGCTATCATTAAGGACTATAGCCTTGTGAGGCCTTTTATGGCCTTACTAGTCTATAGTCTATTGGTATCCTCTCGTCTTTTTCTGATTTCGTACAAATTAGGAAAAGTTATTGCTCTAAGTATAAAATGGTGAAAGAATGGTTTTAATGTATAATATTTATTGGTTATTAAGTAATGAAAGATTAGTAATGTAGAGGTATATGCGGAAGGAAGAAACTCCACTAATAAAATATGCATCCATTATATGCATGATGATTATAAAATAACGGACAAATAAAAATGGGGACATTTTTTTGACACCCTATATATATATATATATATATATATATATATATATATATTATATATATATATATATATATATATATTGATGTAATATATACTGATTTTGCTAAAGCCTTCGATAAATGTGACCATGGAATCATAGCACACAAACTTAAGGATACAGGAATTACTGGAAAGCTAGGAAGGTGGATATTTAATTTCTTGACGCAAAGAACGCAAAGAGTGGTGGTAAACGGAGTTAAATCGGAAGTCTCGGAAGTCGTGAGCTCTGTCCCACAAGGGACAGTATTAGCTCCCTTGCTGTTCATAATAATGATTGCAGATATTGATGCAGATATTAAGGACAGTATTGTATCATGCTTCGCAGATGACACGAAGATATGTAAGGAAATATTGAACGAAGATGACGTAAGAAAACTACAAAACGACATTGAAACATTATTCCAGTGGGCAGAAGACAACAATATGAAGTTCAACGAAGAAAAATTCCAACTTCTAAGATATGGTAATAACAAAGAGCTACAGAAAAAAGGGTACAAAACTCCGCAAGCCAAACAGATAACACCAAATCCACAAGTCAGGGATCTTGGAGTAATAATGTCGTCGGATGCAGAATTCAGAGAGCACTATAAAATCAAAATCACAACGGCTAGAAAAATAATGGGAATCATCTGGAGGAGCTTCCGCAGCAGAAAAGCAAACATCATGCTCAAATTATGGAAGAGTCTAGTCCTACCAATAATTGAGTATTGCTCAGTACTCACAAGCCCACATAGAAAAAGAGACATTGCGAGCATTGAAGCTATACAAAGGACTTTTACGTCTAAGATAGAGGAAACGGAAGGTGAAGACTACTGGTCTCGACTACAATCCCTGGAACTCTACTCTCTTGAAAGAAGGCGAGAGCGGTACACAATAATATACATATAGAACATACTTGAGGGCACTGTCCCTAACCTTAGAAATGAAGTAGAAACAAACTGGAATGAGAGAAGAGGCAGATTTTGTACGGTCCCAGCTGCGGTGGGACAAGGAGCCATGAAAACGAGGATGGAAAATACCCTCAGAATACGGGGCCCAAAGCTTTTCAATGTCCTTCCAAAAGAAGTGAGGAATCTCCAGCATACCAACCTGAATAACTTCAAGAACCAGCTGGACAGATTCTTGTGCAAAGTCCCTGACCAGCCATGCGTGGCTGGCTACGAGGGCAGGAGGCGATCAGAGAGCAATTCCCTCCTTCACCAAGTCCCGCAAATGAGGCGGGATGCTGCAGAGGGGTCGACCGCAGGTCGATCCTGAACCGTCGTTCAAACTCAACAAAAGTAACAAAAGTATATATATATATATATATATTATATATATATATATATTATATATATATATATACAGGGCGTCCCAAAAAAATGTATACACAATTTAACAGCTGATAGCTCAATTGATGTTTCTTTCTTTCCAAGTTAAACCCATTAGAATTAATAATGGCAGTCAGACAAAGCTTTGAACAAAGGAAATTCATTCTAAAATGCTACTGGAAGTGTGAAAACGCAGTTGAAGTGCAAAGACCGTTTAGGAGGGAGTTTCAAACAGATCCACCAACGCGACTTACCATCACTCGAATTAGAGATAAGTTTGAAGCCGATGGAACTGTTCAGAATGTCCACAAGAAGCGTTCCGGAAGACCACGGACATCGACAAGCCCCACAAAGCAAGAAAGAGTACTGGAAACGTATCACCAAAGTCCAAGAAAATCTGTGCGGCAAGCGAGTCGTGAGGTAGGAATTTCAGAATCGTCTGTCCAACGCATTTTGAAACGCTGTCAATGGAAAAGTTACATTCCAAGATTAGTCCATGCTATTAATGAAGATGATCCGGACCGAAGAGTGGAGTATTGCGAGTGGTACTTGGCACGATGTGGATGTGGATTGGACGAAGGGGTTTCGTAGAATACCCTCCGCGTTCACCAGACCTCACACCACTAGACTTTTTTTTATGGGGATACTTAAAAGACAAAGTCTACGCTATAAAACCTGCAACAGTCGCTGAATTGAGAGCAGCCATTGAACGAGAATGCACACAAATACCAAACGAAATGTTTCGTGATGTTTGCGATTCCATTGCTTCGCGTTATCAGCAGTGCCTGGACCAGAACGGACGTCAGTTTGAAAACAGGCGTTGACAAAACAATTAAATAATGTCTGTAGATTCTATTACATTTTGAAAATGAAATGTATTTTAATAAACACTGCCTTATAATTATTTAAAGTGTGTATACATTTTTTTGGGACGCCCTGTATATATATGTATATATATATATATATATATATATATATATATATATATATATATATATATATACACTGTATATATATATATATATAATATATATATATATATATATATATATATATATATATATATATATATATATATATATCAAAGCTATTGACTTCTCCTTAGGGAAACGGAGCTTACAGATGAAAAGAAGGATCAACACAACGGCAAACATTTTCATTTATTTGTACTTCAGACGTTTCGACAAATCTGTTGTTGTTGTTGTTTAGCCGATCAGCCCACCCTGATCGAGCAAGCCGGCGGCACGCAGGTAACCGATCGCCCTCTCCGGAGTGGACCAGAGGTTCAGCGCACTCGTGATGTTGTGTTGTGTTCGTTGTTGTGCTAGAGCGGTACAGTCCGTCATAATGTGTTCAATTGTTTGTGGTGTGTCTTGGCACAGGTGGCAGGTGTCGTCTATGGAGTTGTCTAGTCTGTGTTTATATGTCCATAAGTTGGGGTGATGTCCACATCGGAATCGTGCTAAGTTAACTCGATCCGATCTGCTCAGGCTGATCTCTGACCTGTTAATGGGCGGCGGCTTCGCACCTAGGACCGCATTCGGACCGAGTCGTGTCAGTGCTTTGTGGGTTAGGTGTGTGTGTATGTGTTTTCTGTACTGTGTGATGTCTGTGGGGCGTGGTATGGAATGGAGTATTTGGTTATAATATCTCTCTGGTGTTACCTTAATGGTGCGAGGTGTTGGTGCATGATTGTACATGTAGTGGCAAGGGTGTTGTGGGTTAGTTGTCGCTGCTGCCATGAATTGTATTCCCCTCATGTCTAAATGTTCCCTAACTTTTAGTATTTTTGTTTCTGTGTGCAGGTGTTCTATTGGTGTTGTTTGAGTGCATCCTGTAATGATACGAAGTGCGTTGTTTTGTATTGTTTGTAAGGTGTTTATGTGTGTGTTTGAGATAATGGGTGCCCAGCATGGGCTAGCATAGTCCATAACTGAGCGAATATATTGTTTGTAGATGAGTGATGTTGTTTCCTGCTGGTGTCCAAAGTTTGTGCCTGTTAGTACCCTAAGCGTGTTAAGTCTTGACGTACATTTGTTTTTAATGTCCTGAATGTGGTTTGCAAAAGATAATGATGTGTTGTATGTGACACCTAGTATTTTGGTTCTGTGAGTGTGTGGAATGTTGATGTTGTTTAGTGTAAGTTGTGGAATTACCTGGTGTTCTTTTGTGTTGCTTGTAAGCAAGGTGATGGTTGATTTTGTGGGCGCTACTTTGAGTCTATTGTGTGTGAGCCAGTCTTGTATACTGTTTATGTATGTTTGTAGGTTATTTGTAGCGGTGTCGATGTTGTTGTGGGTGGATGTTAGAGTGATATCATCTGCATATGATGATAAGGTAAGCTTGTTATCTATGGGTGTTGGAATGTCATGCATGTATAAGTTGAAGAGTGTTGGTGAGAGAACAGAGCCTTGAGGGACCCCGTTCGGAAAAAGCTTGTGTTTGGATGACTTGCCATTAAATGTGACATGTGAGTATCTTCCTGAGAGATAGTTGCTCAGCCACCTTTTGGTGTTATTGTGCATGTTTGTGTTGAGTATTTTGTTTATGAGAGGGAAGCGTGGGATAGCATCAAATGCTTTACTAATGTCTATTGTTGCTAATAGTGTACGTTGAGCTGGTCTTCTAGAGTTGATGCCATCCATGATGTGCTGCGTCAGGTTAGTGAGTAATGTCGTGGTTGAGTGGTGAGGTCTGAATCCATGTTGAGTAGGCGATAGTGGTATGTGTGGGTTGGTGATTTGTAAGATTAGTCTTTCTGTTGCTTTGGAAGGTGTGCATAGTAAAGTAATGGGTCTATAGGAAGCTGGTTCTGTTGGATTTTTGTTTGGTTTGAGTAGTGTAATAATTTTACCTTGTTTCCATATGTCAGGAATAATACAGTGTTGGTATGAATATGTGCTGATATTTGTGAGAGCTAGTATTCCTTGTGGGCCCAAGTGTTTAAGGTGTATGTTAGCAGTGGTGGGCACCGTTAACCGCTAATCCGTTAACCAAAAAGTTAACTTCGTTAACCGTTAATCCGTTAATTCGTTAAACATGTAACGGAAGTTACCGATAAACCGTTAACGTTAACTTTTATTATAAAAAAAATGAAAAACACAATATATATATAATTTAATTTTCCCTCTTCTTCTCGTTCTCCATTTTGTCCATGAGATGCATGTTGCCCTTCATGAAAATTAGCATATCAAAGTTTTCATCAGACAGGGATGATCTCTTGGCCCTCAGGATGTCCTTGCCCATAGAGAACAAACGCTCCACTGCAGCACTGGAGGGGATGGCTGTGTTGAACTTGATGAACAAGTCCACCAACACTTGCTCACCCAAGAAGGCAGCATCTGTCAGCAAGTCCTTGGAGTTGGTCTCCAGCCAGGTCTTGACCAAGTTCTGGGCCTTGCCCTTGAGTGACCTGTGGCTTCTGCTGCTCTCTTTTGTCTGGATGACAGCACTGAAGACGTCATCCTCCTCCTCCTCCTCGTTGTTGCTGCCTCCACTGTTGCTGCCCACTTCGTTGGACTGCTGCTTCATGGCCTCCTCGACTGTACCCTCCATAAATAACTACCATATTTGGTAAGACACAAATTGTGGCGACGGAAACAAATATATCGCCTGATTTTGCACTGCGGAAATGGAAATTCGTTCATCACTATTAACAGTGGCGGATTAATTGCGCACCTGCTCAGCACTGAAAATAATAGAAACTTTTAAACGTTTATTTATGAATTTTTTGGGTTAACGGACTTGAGTTAACGGAAGTTAAATGTAACGGAAGTTAATTAGTCCGATAATGATTTTCAAAGTTAACTTAAAAGTTAAATCGTTAACGAAAAAGTTAACTTCGTTAATTAACGATTAACGGATTAACGGTTTGTGCCCAGCTTTGTATGTTAGATATGTTGTCTGGTCCAGTAGCCTTCGAATTTTTAATGTTTTTGATGATCTTGGTGGTCTGGTCTGTATTGAAGGGTGTAATGGTCGTGTCGAGTCTGTAGGTTTTCTTGTGTCTGGCTGTTTGTTTGTCTGCGTGTTTCTGGTTGTTGTCTCTGTTTAAGTGACTTATCTTTGCGTAGTGATTAACTAGAATGTTAGCTTGTTGTGTGTATGTTGGGATATTATTTTGGCTGCGACAGATAGCCGCGTGTGAGGTGTGAATGCCGCTGTTAGAGTGGGTAATGCTGTTTATAGTCTTGTATAGCCTGTATGTATCTGTGGAGTGGTTTAGTGTTGTTATGAATTCCCTGAATGTTTCTGTTTGTTTTTCTTTGAGTTTGTTGTTTATTTCTGTGTTGAGCTGTTGTATCTGCTGCTTTATGGCTTCTGTGTGTGGTGTTTGTGTGTTATGTTTGAGGTTGTTATGTTGCCTTATGAGGTGGGCTATTTCTCTAGTGTAATTTGGGTTGTATTTCCTAATGTTGCCCTTGGGTATGTATTTGTTTGCATTATTGATAATCTGATTAAATGTCTTGAGTGTTGTATCGATGTTTATGATGGGTGTGCTGTTTAATGTGGTGAATTGTTCCTCAGTCTGTATTTTGAACTGTTCCCAATCAGCTTTCTTGTAATTTCTGTAAGTGTGCCTAAGGCTGTTGGGGCAGAGTGTAGAATGTGTTGTAATGATGATGGGCAGGTGGTCTGATGACAGTTGTTTTTCTGTTCTCCATTGTGTATGTGTTGCTAGTGAGGGGGAACAGAACGTTATGTCTGGGGAGGAGTTTGAGTATCCTGCTTGATGTGGTATGTGTGTATGTTCTTCTGTATTGTTAAGAATGAAGAGGCTGTTTAGTTGTGTGGCTATGTTGGCGCCTCTGGTGTTGTTTTGGTTGTGCAGGTACCAACTAGTGTCTTTGGCGTTGAAGTCTCCTCCTAAGATGACATTAGTGAGAGAGGCAAGATTGTGTAACTGTGGATTGTAATTGGCTGGCACCTGAGGTGAACTATCTGGTGGGATGTAAATGTTGATTAGTGTGGTGTTGTGTTTTGCGCGTGTTTTAATGTTAACTGCCTGTATTTCTATCGTGTTATCTGCTTGGATTGTGTTTGTAATGTTTTGGGTAGCATCAGTGTAGCTAATGCTTTTACGTATGTAAGTGATGAGTCCACCCCCGTTACCCCCAGTACGATCTTGACGGATCGCCGTGAAGTCAGGGATGGTGGGTGTTTTGTGTGTGCGTTTTAGTTTTGTTTCTTGTATAAGTGCTATGTGAATGTTTTGTTTGTGTACGAATTCCCTAAGCTGCATGATTTTGTTTGTGAGGCCATCTACGTTGTACTGTAATATGTTAATATTATACTTCTGTATGTGTCTCATGGTGCTATTGTGTCTATGTCTTTGTGTATGGTGACATGTGTAAGTTGTAGTGGGGCCTGGATTAGTCTTAATGTCGCCAGAGAGTAAGAGTAGTTCGGGGAGCACGCAATTGTTCCCTGTAATTGAAAAAATAGCACGCTGAGAATAGGTCCGGCCCCGGGAGCCGATCGGCACTCTGACCGTGCCACGCAACAGGCCGTCGACTGCCAGTCTGGCCAACCGTAGACAGCCCGCTGCACGGAGATTTGAGGAAGTTTGGCCACCAGCGCGTTGATGTTTTGGTTTGACGTCGCCTCTTCGCGTTGACGTGTCCTGCGCTGGAGGATGCAGCCACTGTTTAGAAGCTTCCTCGTCAGCTGCTAACACTTTTTTCACGTTGTTCTCGCTACCTGTTCAGACGTTTTTTATAAACAAATCTCAGTTTTCTGCTCAACACGGCTCTTTCTAATTTTTCTGTTGTCATCATCAGTGAATTAAGTCTTAAAACCTTAAAACAAAAGTAAAAAGTGAAAATTACATCAATACAATATTAAAACCATTAAAATTAAAACCTTAAAGCAAAATGAAAATTGCATCAATACAAAATTAAAATCATTTAAATTTCATCACTATAAAAACTAAAATTAAATTAAATTACCTCAATAGATAAATACACAATGTTTACATCCACCTCCATACTTGGCAAAGTCTAAGAGAACACTGGATGGTCAGAGGATTAGAAAAGGTATGTGTGAGAGAATCGGTTGGTTAGTTAAAAGAGTTGTAATTTGTAGGATGAGCTATTATTATTAAGGGAGGGTTTGTTTCTATAGATGTACAAAGATTCTAAAATTCGGAGTTCTGTAAGGTTATTAGATCTAGTTAAAATTTCAAACTGAGTTTTGTGAAGGGGATGGTCGTTTTCATTACTATGGTTTCTAATTGCGGATTGTGGAGGGCTACTGAGGGGACGGTTGGTACGGACTGACAAGCCCAAATGTTGAGAAAGGCGCACCTCCAGTTGGAGTTGAGTGCTGCCAATATACGCAGCCTTACAGCTGTCGCACGTGTATTTGTAAACAACATTGGGGCATACAGTTTTGGGGAATTCATCTTTGAACTTTAAAAAATTTGATAATTTAAGTGGGTTGACGAAGGCGAATCTAAAATTTATTTGGGGATAACTAGACTTGAGCAGTTTGGACAATTCGCCTCGAATACGCAATGATAAATAACCATAAAAAGGTAATTTAATATATCTCGTTTCATAACTTGGTAAAACAAGTGGAGAGCATCTCTTTTAAGAATTTTTATAATTTTAAACCCCATAAGGTGTTTTCTCCCCTCTTTAATAAGCAAGATTTTAAAATTCTTAATAATTTGAAAAAGGATAACTCTGTCATCATTACAAAACCGGATAAGGGTAAAGGAGTAGTGCTGATTGATTCAACAGTTTACATAAATAGAATGGAGACAATTTTGTCGGATACGTCTAAATTTAAAAGGGTAAAAGAGAATGTTCTGTCTAAATTACTAAAACTCGAAGATAAACTTAATAGGTGTTTACGTAAATTAAAAAATAGTAATATTATTGCTGACAATACATAAATTTTTTTATTTTCTTCTGGTTCCAATCCAGGAATTCTATATGGTTTACCTAAAGTCCATAAGCCAAATTTCCCACTAAGACCTATTCTTTCGGCATGTGGTACATTCAATTATAATTTAGCCAAATTCTTCGTTCCCTTGCTCTCAAAACTCACCTTTAATGATTATTCTATTAACAACTCGTTTGATTTTGCTAAAGAGATAAAAGAGATCAATCATGCCGATTCTCTTACTATGGCCAGTTTTGATGTGTCGTCATTGTTTACTAATGTCCCGTTAAAAGAAACATTAAATATCATACTAAATAAGTTATTCACTACTGATAATACTTTTATTAACGGCCTCACTCAGACTCAATTTAAAAACCTTCTCGAAATAGTGTGTTTTGATAATCTTTTCTTATTTAATAGCAACCTTTACAGCCAAATTGATGGGGTAGCTATGGGTTCCCCGTTAAGCCCAACACTAGCAAATGCATTTCTTTGCCATTACGAAGAAATTTGGTTGAAAAGTTGTCCTAGTAGTTTTAAACCCATATATTACAGAAGATACGTGGATGACACTTTCTTAATATTTAACCATCCTTCACACGTAAAACTTTTTCTTGATTATCTTAATAAACAACATAGTAATATTAAGTACACGTGTGAAAACGAAACAAATAATAGTTTACCTTTCCTGGATGTTTTAGTTAAACGGGCTCATAATAAGTTCCATACTTCACTATTTCGAAAACAAACTTTTACTGGCTTGGGAACCAATTATTTAAGTTGTATGTTTTATAAATATAAGATTAGTGCTATAGTAACATTATTAACAAGAAGTTACCGTATTTGTTCGGATTACTTTTCGTTAAACGAAGAATTTAAATTTTTAAAACAGTACTTTATTAACAATTACTACCCTTCTCATCTATTCGATAACCAATTAAAGAAATTTTTAAATAACACTTTTGATACTAAACTCCCCATAACTACAGTACAAAAAGAAACCAGATATATTAAATTACCTTTTTATGGTTATTTATCATTGCGTATTCGAGGCGAATTGTCCAAACTGCTCAAGTCTAGTTATCCCCAAATAAATTTTAGATTCGCCTTCGTCAACCCACTTAAATTATCAAATTTTTTAAAGTTCAAAGATGAATTCCCCAAAACTGTATGCCCCAATGTTGTTTACAAATACACGTGCGACAGCTGTAAGGCTGCGTATATTGGCAGCACTCAACTCCAACTGGAGGTGCGCCTTTCTCAACATTTGGGCTTGTCAGTCCGTACCAACCGTCCCCAGTAGCCCTCCACAATCCGCAATTAGAAACCATAGTAATGAAAACGACCATCCCCTTCACAAAACTCAGTTTGAAATTTTAACTAGATCCAATAACCTTACAGAACTCCGAATTTTAGAATCTTTGTACATCTATAGAAACAAACCCTCCCCTAATAATAATAGCTCATCCTACAAATTACAACTCTTTTAACTAACCAACCGATTCTCTCACACATACCCTTTCTAATCCTCTGACCATCCAGTGTTCTCTTAGACTTTGCCAAGTATGGAGGTGGATGTAAACATTGTGTATTTATCTATTGAGGTAATTTAATTTAATTTTAGTTTTTATAATGATGAAATTTAAATGATTTTAATTTTGTATTGATGCAATTTTCATTTTGCTTTAAGGTTTTAATTTTAATGGTTTTAATATTGTATTGATGTAATTTTCACTTTTTACTTTTGTTTTAAGGTTTTAAGACTTAATTCACTGATGATGACAAAAGATTTGTCGAAACGTCTGAAGTACAAATAAATGAAAATGTTTGCCGTTGTGTTGATCCTTCTTTTCATATATATATATATATATATATATATGCAGCGTGTCCCAAAGAAATGTATACCCACTTTGTTCGATAATACCAGCTATGAGGATAATAAATATATTACTGTTTATATGTTTTTTAATAAAACATTTTCTCCTGAATCTAAATATGTAATTATTTTTATTAAAAATTGAAGAACAAAAAAGTTACAGATGTTTAAATTAGAATTATTATTTTCGAGACTTCATGTGCGATATTTTCTAATATTTTTTTTTATGGCCTGGCCTGCCTTTTAACCGACTGTTTTGAGATACTTATGTTTAGTGCCTAGCTTAGCCTAGCCATTTCGTTGAGTTCTAATTAGGCAAGACTACAGTTTTGCTCTAACCTTATCTAACATCTTATAACTCTGCGACGTTTGTTCTTTTCTAACGACAATTTGAACATCTTAGATAAAGTGTCATTTAACCATGGAATTTGTAAATTTTTTGAATTAACTAATAATTACAACATTTATGCTTCAATATCAACACTAAACATAAATATCTCAAAACAGTCAGTTAAAATATTAGAAAATATCGCACATGAAGTCTCGAAAATAATAATTATAATTTAAACATCTGTAACTTTTTTGTTTTTCAATTTTTAATAAAAATAATTACATATTTAGATTTAGGAGAAAATTCTTTATTAAAACACATATAAAAAGTAATATATTTATTATCCTCATAGCTGGTATTATCGAACAAATTGGGTATACATTTCTTTGGGACACGCTGTGTGTATATATATATATATATATATAATATATATATATATATATATATATATATATATATAATATATATACCCATTTTGGCTCTTTTCCGTTCTACCCCAGCAACAAAAAATGAAATTATATATTATTTTCTACTGTAGTTTTACTTGCTGAATTCAATAATATATATCTTATTTTGGAGAAATTAATAACAAAAGAGTTATAGTCCGTTTATTTTATTTAAAAGTAGAGATTGCATTTAAGATTTCAATAAAAATGTCCTTTCCTTTTTGTCTTCTCCACAGAAATTCACATAAATAAGAATCTATCATATTTCTAGATGTTCCCCAATGTCTCTTGTTCATTTGTTTAGCTAAATCAACTGTACGCCCTTGACGATTGGTTAGGTTAGGTCGTGATATTTTCGTTAGTTAGCCTTATAAGGTTAACTAAAGAAGGCTGGGGTAGAACGTTATTTCCTTAACTATGTTTATGAAATTCCATTTATCATCCATAACAATATCTACAAAAGAGAGAAAAAAATTAATAATTATAACCATAACTAATTAAAGCACGAATACTTTCTCCAAAATAAAATATATATTATTGAATTCAGCAAGTAAAACTACACTAGAAATTGTTGCTGGGGTAGAACGGAAAAGATCCCACATTTTAACTGCAAACAACACAGTATAATTAATGTAAAGAACGACGCTTGTGTAGAAGAGCGTTCCGCACAAGATGAGGAGGGAGAACGAGCAAATGAAAAATGAGGTACCTCCCAGGAATCGAACCCGGGATCATCCAATTGCCGGTCGGATATGTATATATGTACGGCATGCGAAGGTGCCCCCTCAGGGCATTTGATTCCGCTCGTATGTAGAATTACGAGTACTGACTAATCGGGGTCTTTGGTGTAGTGGTTAACATATCCGACCGGCAATTGGATGATCCCGGGTTCGATTCCTGGGAGGTACCTCATTTTTCATTTGCTCGTTCTCCCTCCTCATCTTGCGCGAACCGCTCTTCTACACAAGCGTCGTTCTTTACATATATATATATATATATATATATATATACACACACAAGTATATGGGTGTATATGTACAGGATATTTCGGTGATTATTCCTCTTGGGAATCTTAATCTGAAGATAAAGAGCATGATTAAAGAGAAATTCATTCGGAACACGTTTATTTCCAACGTTTTGTAATTTTACGTTACATCTCCAGAGACTAAAAATAAAATAATATAAAATTAAATTTAATAGTATTTAAAATTCTAATTCATTTTTATTAGATCAGTTAAAGATTTTAAGTTTACAATCCAATTTACAAATTTCATATTTTTTTTTTTTTTTACAAGAAAACCCTAATATGAACTCGTGTAGTTCCTTCCCGTTGTAAACTTAAAACTGATGTATAATTAAATAATTAAGTAATAGTTAAATAATAAAACAAAAATGAAGTTGCTGCTTTATTCGGAGATGGTGAATGTTTGTTTTTCCTTACCAGTTGTATCATAGAATCGTTTCCAATTTTTTCTAAAGTCTTTTCATCGTCCACCTTAAAGCCGAGTTTATATGTCGAGTGTAGGGATAATAATGAAATCTTATTATAATCTACAGTGTGTCCGTAAAGTCATGGTGGGATTTTAAATAGCTATATTATTGCAACGAAACATGATAATGAGATGAAAAAAAGGCAAATTGAAGAACAACTCTAAAAGAATAACTTTATTTAACGTAGTTCGATATGGGCTCCTCTGGTAGCCCTGCAGACATCTAGGCGGTGATTCAATTCCAGCCACACACGCCCAAGAACATCAGGAGTGACGGATGCGATAGCTTCCGTGATTCGCTCGTGCAAGTGATGAATATCCCTAATGGCTACACTGTACACGCTTTGCTTGACGTAACCCCACAAATAAAAGTCCAAAGGTGTCAGGTCCGGAGAGCGTGGAGGCCATGGCTTCCATCCTCCTCTTCCTATCCATCTCTGTGGAAATTTTTCATTAAGAAATTCTCGAACAACGTTGGCATAGTGCGGAGGAGCACCATCTTGCTGAAAGATGACATTATTGTCAATAAATTGGGGTACTGCAAAATGTTCCAACATAGCGAGGTAGTTGTGTGACGTCACAGTGGGTTCCGCGAAGAAAAATGGGCCAATCACTCGATCTCGTGCTAGAGCACACCACACATTAACTTTCGGGCTATTACGCTCATGTTCAACATAGGCATGTGGACAGCCTAGACTAACTACGAGATAAAGGTTAAGCTTAGCCTAGACTGACTACAAGATACAACTTTGAAAGTTGTTCTTAAATTTGGCATTGTTTCATCTCATTATCATGTTTCGTTGCAATAATATAGCTATTTAAAATCCCACCATGACTTTACGGACACACTGTATTTATTTTTTAGTAAAAGGAGTTTTATATTCTAGAAGAGCATAAAGCTATAGCGAGGGAGTGAAAATAATCGTCTATCACTAGTCTCTCTTTGATATTTTTAGATGCTAAGTCTTTTCATTCTCTCTCAATTCCTAAGCTCTCATCACGCTGCGCTTATACGAATATAGACGGCCGGCCAAACCCGGTAAATGTACTTAATAAAAGTTTTGATGGCATTTTTTGTTACAAGTTGGTACCCCTCCTGGATGTCTTCTACATTAGCCCAATGTTTAAATAGGAGATACCATTTCAGCATTTAACCTTGAAGGTCAATTTCAAGGTCATTTAGAAACAAAATCGACAAAAAGAAGTTTTTTTCAACAACGACCATTTTCAGTGTTGTAAATAAAACAAGCACTTGAAGTCTATTTTTAATATATTTTACAATGTTCAAAGTGTTAAAACAAAGTAGAAAATATCTTAACTTGTGACTTGAACAATCGTCAAGTTTACTTTGATATATATATAGGCTAGTATATATTTATGAGTGCTATGCACATCAGGCAGCTTTGGAAGTCATTGACATCTACAGTACGTATATATAACGGGTGTCTCATAAAAAAAGGGGTACATTTTAAAAAGGCTATAAAATCAACATTTGTTATTTAATTTAAATAAAACTTCTACACAATAAAACATGTGTATTTATCTATATGCAAACAAGTTTTCAGACTAAAATATCAAATAATTCAAATTCTATCAACATTTAACGAAAGAGTATGATTTTTCTACTTAACATGCAAAAATTATTAAACCTTTTTAATATTTTTTTATAAAAATAATTTTTAATGTAAAATTTACCTGAAATTATTAAAAAAATTGTTCGAAATGCTTTCTTCCATTTCAATAACTTTTTTTATTCTTGGCCGGAATTCATCTATGACTCGATTTACTTGTTCCTGTGGAAGCTCTTCCCATTCTTGAATGATGATCTCGTGTAAATGAGCGACATCTTTTATTCTAGTCCTGTAGACTCGCTCTGCTAAGTTCTCCCATATTCCAGCAGAATATGCAGAACTCAGAACAGAAAATTAAACAATAGACTGGAGGATTTAATTCATAATAGTTACTGGACTAAAAAAAGTTATTTTAGTAATATTGTTAACTTGTCGTCCCATGAGCTAGAGTTCAATACGAAATGTGCGTTAGGTTATGGCTTAGGATTCTCTGTTCCAAAAAAGCCCAGTAGTCCGGTAGCACAGACCCTGATTTTACTGGAACCCTGCATTGTTTGTTATAAAGCAAATTTTTACATATTTTGAAAGCTTACACCACTCCATTCAAGAATCCATCGGGTGTACACCTGACCCCGCTTGACTTTTTCAACATGGCCGCCATTTTCCAAGATGGCCGGCGAAACTGAAAAAATCCCATATCCTGGTCAATACTTGATGGATTTTGATGATCTTGGTGTCATTTCTAGGGGTTTTAGGATGATGAGTCGATCTGGAGGGGTTGCAGATAATTTGGGAGTCGTTTTGACCCACATTCGTCAATACTCAAGGTAATTGGAGGTCAAACGCCCCCCAAAATAAGGAATATCCCATATCCCGGGCAGTCGTGGAGATATTTTGGTGATCTTACTGTCGTTTTTATGGTTTTGGGCGAGACTGAGTAGTTCTATAGGGTTTAAAATGAAATCAGGGATTATTTTCCCCATGGTAAGGTGAATTCCAATATGTCTAATTAATTATTCCTCTTATTTTTTTCAAGTTGTTGAGATTATTGCTGATGGTGCTGCCCACCTGGTGGTTTGATGACGTCTTGGTTGTGCTGATTCCAAAATTGTTTTTTGACTGCTGAATATGGAGAATAGACCAGGTGAGCATTGTTTAGTTTTCATTTGCTGAGGATAAATTATTTCAGTGCGATTTGTACTCTGAAGAATGGATAAACAAAATTCTTATTTTTCAGGTTCTACAAAAGCTGCAGACGGATGTTTCTTCAAAGATTTCCTGCGTAGCTGTCCTGAAGGTCAGAAAGGTCTTTCAAATTGTGGGAGGATTCAGAAAATCATAGAGAGCAGCGACATCAGAGGGGAACATGGGGTCGACCAACAGTTGTTATCAGAGATGTGTCAGCTGTTTTGTGGACAGTCGACTGGCCTGCTAGTGGCACAGTTGCTACATTTATCCAAACCTTCAAAGTATGGCTACCGAAACATCTTTCTCATGCATCTGTAGTAGTGTAGTACTAGCTTTTGATCGCTACTATGATTTCTCTCCGAAATCAAGCACTCGGGCAATGAGAAGCAAGAGCAGCTGAGTTCATAAGCTGGACCTCAACACCCCATTGCCTACAAGAGACGCTGTTCTCACCTGCACCGCGAACAAGGAGCAACTAAACAGGCTGCTCTGTGAGCAAATCCTTGCTGACAGTGAGTATCTCGCAACTGTAACCCAAGACCATGAGCTAGTGCTTGCAGGATGGCAGACCATACCGACTTCCATTGTGCGAGGCAGGAGTCGAGCAGCATTGGAGCTCTCATCATCTCATGAAGAGGCTGACGTGATAATAACACAACACGCTATCGCACAAGCTGAGAAAGATTCTGATGTCCGCATCTTCATCATTTGTGATGACACAGACGTGTTTGCCATGCTGACTCACTTCTATGAATTTAAGAAACTAGGCTGTCCCATGATTATGGAGTCTCCAGTGCGTGGCAGAAAATCAGTGGACATCTGAGCAACTGTAACCCAGCACAAAAACATCATCCCACAAATCCTCAAACTACACGCTTTGAGTGGTTGTGACACAGTTGCAGCAATACATGGCATCGGCAAAGCCACTGCCATTGCCACAGCCAAGAAGGGTCGGAAGCTAGACAAGCTGGGGTCCCTTGATGCATGCTTTGACCATATCGAGAAAGAGGCAACAGTGTTCATTGTTGCATGCTATGGGGATAAGAAATCCTCATCTCTCACTGAGTGTCGTCAGCGAGTATGGGCTCAGAAGACAGGGAAGTCGGGAACTGCTGCACCCAAACTATGTTCTCTACCACCAACAACTGACGCTTTCCATCAAAATGTGCTCAGAGCCCACTACACTGTGGCGAACTGGCTCGATGCACTAAAGTGTGACCCACCACCACTTGATCCTGTGCATTATGGGTGGGAGAGAGACGAAACGAACAGAGTTCTCATCCTAAAAACAGTTGATGAAGGAGTGTGCTTAGCACCAGATGAAGTTCTGAAGCTAATCAGATGTGGATGTGAATCACAATCAGCATGCAGGGGGAGTCGCTGCGGCTGCATGGGACGCGGAATCCCTTGCACAATGTTCTGTGCATGTGGCAGCGGCTTGGATTGCAACAATCCATTGACCCAAAACGCAAACGAAGAGCAGACTGATGATCCTGACGATCCTGACACAACCATGTCTTTTGATATTTGCCCCCAATAAATGGTTACCTAATGTGAATAACTGCATCAAAGTTGTCAATGCCAATCCCCCAGCTAGGTGTGAGCTTTGTTTTGCTTACGAGGTCATATCTTGTAGCTTTGCAACCTTCCATAGAATGCATGTGCCCTGCACTTCAGCATAAATTGTGGCTTATATCCGAATATCCATATCCATTAGGGTGTGTCAATTTTGTCAATTTTTTTCAAATCAATTTTGGTAGTGAAAATATAGTCTTTTCATGTCAAAACTTGAAATTGGCCAACCAAAATGAAATAAAATAACCCTTACCTACATCAATTTTACCTTAAAGTTTCAGAAATTGACTCTTTTACTAAATAATAGGACATAAATTGATTAACTATTCATCTGTCACAGAATTATCCCACTGATCGCATATGGAGTGTTTTCAAGGTCATATAGTTGTTGTACAATGTACAAGTCACAACATGAATAGAATTGTCCCTCACTCTCAGTCCTCAGTTGCCTCTTAGATGTCATAGACGGTGGTTTGCTGTTATTGCTCTTGTACCTACTTCATAGTTATTCTACTAGACGAATACTACAGTTTAACTGTAAGTATGGATCACACCAGTACACATTTGAAAACTTGTCGATCGATTTTTACAAACTAGTTGGTGATTCTATATAATTTGAGTGCGCTGATCTCAAAAATATAGTTAGTTTTTCCCTATCACGTATGGTTTTCTTACTACAGGGTGTGTCATAAATCCCCCATTTATCCCCAAATGTGAACCATCTTATCGAGACCAACATTGGATTGCACATGCTAAACCATAAATTTTGTTGTTATAGACTACAGTAACGCTTACATAATAATGTAGGGTAAATATATATAACAACCAGTCCCGTTCCCAGCAAAATACTCTCTCCCCTCCCATCAATGGGTGGTTAACATTTGGGGACAGATGAGGTATTACTACACCCCTTGTAGCACGAAATCTTTAGGTGATAGAGTAAAACCTAATTAAAGCAGAATTAAATAGCTCCTAGCTCTTGGACAAGCATATTGCTTGTTTATGAAAGAATAAAAAAATAACTGAAAGAAACAAAATATATTTACCTTCTTTACTTGCAAACATTTCAGGACTTATTCCAAAGACTTAAGACTATGAAGGTAGATCTGACTAATGACGACTAAACCGGTGTTTCTTTGATGTTTTCTTATGCTGTGCGTTAGGCTGATCTCGTTGCAGACACCAGCAGTAATCCGCCATCATATTTGTATGCCATCTTCCTTGATATCTTCTTTCCATGGTTTTGATGTCCTGGTGAAATCGTTCCCCTTGCTCCTCATTGACATCTCCGAGATTTTCGGGAAAACGGTCAAGATGCGAAAATAAGAAGTGAACTTTCAGGCTCATGTTGCAGCCTAAGGCGCAAAACTTTTTAAGCATATTTTCCACCAGTCTTTCATAATTTTGACTTTTGTAGTTTCCCAAGAAGTTTTCAACAACATCTTTGAAACCAAGCCATGCTTCTTTTTCTTTATTGGTCATTGTGTTCAGAAAATGATCGTCTGTCAATAACTTTCTAATCTGAGGACCTATAAAAACACCTTCCTTTATTTTCTCGTAACTAATCTTTAGATATTTTGAACAAATGTACTTGAAACACTCACCTCCTCTATTCAATGCTTTGACATACTGCTTCATCAAGCCTAACTTAATGTGCAAGGGTGGTAGGAGGATTTTATTTGGTTCAACTAGATGTTCATGTAAAATGTTCATTGATCCTGGGGTAATATTCTCTCTAGGAGGCCAAGTTTTCCTCTTCCAGTGCTGGTCACGTGCTCGACTACCCCATTCGCAGATGAAACATGGCACCTTAGTGTATCCTGATTGCTGCCCAAGTAACATGCAAAGGACTTTGAGATCCCCACACAATATCCATCTGTGATTTTGATACTGAATTTTTTCCAGAAGCAGTTTCATGTTATCATAGGTCTCTTTTAAATGAGTAGAATGGGCCACTGGGATTGATGCATATTTGTTACCGTTGTGCAGTAACACTCCTTTTAGACTGGTTTTAGAGGAATCTATAAACAACCTCCAGTCACTGGTTTGGTATTCGATGCCTAGCTTGCACACTAATCCTGTGATGTCCTTGCAAAATACCAAGGGACCATCTTCTTCGAAAAAAGGCACGAAGTCTTTCTTACGATTTCTGTACCAAGCGAAGTATGTGTCGGATGCCAATAAATTGTTCTCCTGCAATCTAGACCCCAAATGTTCTGCAGAGTCCTTAGGCAGATTCAAATCCCTGACTAAGTCATTTAGTTCGGCTTGGGTTAATGGTTTAGGAGGATCCCGGTCAGCTGTTGGCTGTTCATAAGCATCATCATTGTCTGGATTTGGAGCTGAATCAGAATCTGAATTGTATTGATCCAGACTCTCGGGTGGGCGGGGAATAGGAACTTCTGGACCATGGGGTACCGGCCTTATTGCAGATGGAAGACTTGGGTATTGAAGGCTCTCTTTATTCTTTGCATTATAACCTTTAACATTGCAAGAACAGAAGTAGCAGTCGTCGGTATGGTTTCTAGGCTCGCGTCATACCATAGGGATCCCAAATGGCAAACTTTTCTTTTTACCTTTGCTCCAATTCCTTAGTGCCGACACACGTAAGACAAACCTTGTGTGGAGCCCAACTTTTGTCTTGATCTCCTAATTTAATTCCAAAATAAGCATGATAAGCTCTCTTAATGAAGGTCGTTACATTTGTCCTTTGTTTTACAACAACATACCGACCACAAATATAACAAAATATGTCTGGAGTATGGGTACATCCTCTAGAAGCCATTATTAAAATTTTAAAGACGTAATGTTAGAATTATCTCTCTGACAAATATGAAAAAACGAAATTAATTAAAGATAAAAAAGGTAAAAAATTACAAAACGCCCCAAAATTGTTTTGCTAATAACTTTAAAACTGTGGGTGATAGAAAAGACTGGTAGCATTTTTGAATTCAGCGCAGCGAACTGCTTCAGAATCACAACTCAAAATAAAGAAATCGATTTTCATGCAGACCGGTGTAATTTACAAATACATAATGTAATAGATAAATTTAAAATTACATTTTATTGTGTGTGTGTATATATATATATATATATATTTACATTAATATGTATATATTTACATTAACATGAAACTGCTTCTGGAAAAAATTCATTATCAAAATCACAGATGGATATTGTGTGGGGATCTCAAAGTCCTTTGCATGTTACTTGGGCAGCAATCAGGATACACTAAGATGCCATGTTTCATCTGCGAATGGGATAGTCGAGCACGTGACCAGCACTGGAAGAGGAAAACTTGGCCTCCTAGAGAGAATCTTACCCCAGGATCAAAGAACATTTTACATGAACATCTAGTTGAACCAAATAAAATCCTCCTACCACCCTTGCACATTACGTTAGGCTTGATGAAGCAGTATGTCAAAGCATTGAATAGAGAAGGTGAGTGTTTCAAGTACATTTGTTCAAAATATCCAAATATTAGTTACGAGAAAATAAAGGAAGGTGTTTTTATAGGTCCTCAGATTAGAAAGTTATTGACAGACGATCATTTCCTGAACACAATGACCAATAAAGAAAAAGAAGCATGGCTTGGTTTCAAAGATGTTGTTGAAAACTTCTTGGGAAACTACAAAAGCCAAAATTATGAAAGACTGGTGGAAAATATGCTTAAAAAGTTTTGCGCCTTAGGCTGCAACATGAGCCTGAAAGTTCACTTCTTATTTTCGCATCTTGACCGTTTTCCCGAAAATCTCGGAGATGTCAATGAGGAGCAAGGGGAACGATTTCACCAGGACATCAAAACCATGGAAAGAAGATATCAAGGAAGATGGCATACAAATATGATGGCGGATTACTGCTGGTGTCTGCAACGAGATCAGCCTAACGCACAGCATAAGAAAACATCAAAGAAACACCGGTTTAGTCGTCATTAGTCAGATCTACCTTCGTAGTCTTAAGTCTTTGGAATAAGTCCTGAAGTGTTTGCAAGTAAAGAAGATAAATATATTTTGTTTCTTTCATTTATTTTTTTATTCTTTCATAAACAAGCAATATGCTTGTCCAAGAGCTAGGAGCTATTTAATTCTGCTTTAATTAGGTTTTACTCTATCACCTAAAGATTTCGTGCTACAAGGGGTGTAGTAATACCTCATCTGTCCCCAAATGTTAACCACCCATTGATGGGAGGGGAGAGAGTATTTTGCTGGGAACGGGACTGGTTGTTATATATATTTACCCTACATTATTATGTAAGCGTTACTGTAGTCTATAACAACAAAATTTATGGTTTAGCATGTGCAATCCAATGTTGGTCTCGATAAGATGGTTCACATTTGGGGATAAATGGGGGATTTATGACACACCTGTAGTAAGAAAACCATACGTGATAGGGAAAAACTAACTATATTTTTTAGATCAGCGCACTCAAATTATATAGAATCACCAACTAGTTTGTAAAAATCGATCGACAAGTTTTCAAATGTGTACTGGTGTTATTACAATTATTTATTATCATATTCTTCTGTCTAATTATGTTGTAATCCCATGAAATATTTTTTTATTGAATTTTAGAACATCGAATGACTAAACTTTGAAACATCGTAATTGATATAAAATACTTAAATGTTTTTCTTTCTTTTCAGATATTCCTAAGATGCCAAAATTGAAGACAAGAGGTCAGTCTTCATGCCACTCGAGCCTGTTAGTCGGTACAGGCAAGGAGCTTCCCGTATCAGAACTACCAACAGTGCGAGACATGCTGAGACTAGGGTTACTCCTCCGTGAACAAAATACAAAGGATAGAAGAAACTACACAGAGAAAGAGCTCATAAGGGACATGATTCCCCCTCTTCTGCATCAGTGGAAAAAAGCTAATGTGTTATTCAAACCACCTGTACTCAATCAGTATAGAACTATTGAGCTATTGTGGCCCTCATGCAAAAGAGAACCTCACCCTCACATTGATTGTCGCTGTCCTCGTGAGAAGAAGATCCCTGTTTTGGAGCTGGCTTTCATAAAGGCGCAGAGAACAAAGGCAGGAGGCCAAGGAAGTATGCAGATTGGTTCGGCAGATTATTCAGAAACCAAAAAACAGATTGTTATTGCTAAGAAAAAAGAGAAAATCCGAGAGAGGGAAGAAAGGAAGAAAAAGAAGAGTGAAGAAGCCACCCAAAGAGATGAAGAGCTCTATCAAGAGGTTTCTCACTTCTTTGAAAGCTCTTCAGATGAACAGAAAGAAGCAACATCAGATGATAGCTCCAAAATGCCATCTGAACCTTCGCCGAAGAGAATGAAATACAACACTAAAGACATCTCAAACATTGCCCTTGCCAGTATTCGCCACCATACGGGGCTACGAGAGGCTGCAGAGACTGCCACTGCCGCTTGGATAGATGCAGGCCTCATCAGCCGAGAGGATACATCCTTAGTGATAGATCATGATAAGATAAGAAGACATAAGAAAAAATAATGAAGGAAATATCTGATCAGCATGAAAAAGATTTGAAGGAGGAAGGTCTCTCTTGCCTTTTGTTTGATGGAAGAAGAGATGACACAAAAGTTCTCCTAGAGGTAGAGGGAATGGACAGAAAGTTTCCTGGTCTCATCAAAGAAGAACACTACTCTGTGTGTTCCGAACCTGGTGGCCGCTATTTGTTTCACTTTGTTCCTGAAGCAGAAGTAGAAGGCAAGAAACATGCAGAGGCAATTGCTGATCAAATAATATGTTGGCTTCAAGAAAGAAGACTTGACAGTTCACTGTAGGCCGTTGGTGGAGACTCAACTGAGGTGAACACTGGATGGCAGGGCGGTGTTATGACGCATTTAGAGAAAAAACTTGGAAGAAGGCTTGTTTGGATTGTATGTGATTTGCACACAGGGGAACTACCTCTTCGTCGTCTCATCCAGGAACTTGATGGTCCTACAAAGAGCAACAACAAGTGGTCAGGCCCCCTTGGCAACATGCTAGATGAAGCAACGGAATTAGAAATAAATACAAAATTTCCAAAGGTCGAAGTAGGCCCTCCCCTTCCAGTGTTGTCTGAAGAAGTTATCAAAGACCTCAGCACGGATCAATCTTACGCTTATCGTATTGTTCAAGCATTCAGATCAGGAGAGTTGCCTCAAAATCTGGCTCTCTTGGAGATTGGACCCATAAGTCAGTCGTTGGTTAACTACAGCGATTCGTTTCTGCAGGATTTGGGTTTCCAAACATGCACTGAAGGGCAGCAAAATGCTACAGAATTTGATGTTGATTGTTGAATTTATTATTGGGTTTTATCTTCATCACTGGTTCAATGTAAAACTTAATCCAATGTGGATGGAGGGGCCCAACCACATTTTGTTTCAATTACAGCTACTGAGAACCCAAAGGAAAGTAGTGGTGGACATCGTGTTACCTTTGGTGAGAAGGTCCGCTTGGTATGCTAGGCCAGAGGCAGTTTTGCAAGCAATACTCTGCAGCCAATGTACCAAAGAGCTAACTGAGGCTGTGGAAATCATTCTAAAGCTTAGAGGAACATCACTAGACGATGACCAGCTGGGAGACTGCTCTGTTCAGACAAGGAAGGTACCTCCGATAAACGTCAATACCACGAAATTGTCAGAATTAGTTAACTTGAGTTCGGAAGTTTTGGAGCCACCACTGACAACATGTATAACAAACAAAGATTTAACACAACTTAAAGAGGCCCCAATACAAGTGCCAAAGTGGCCCTCTCACACTCAGAGTGTGGAGAGATGTGTGAAAATGGTCACAGAAGCAGCTAGTCAAATTTACAGTCACGAGAGGTGAGAAGGCTACATCAAAGCGCACGTAGCAAGCCGAATGCTGATGTCAAGGAACCGCAGCAAAAAGGACATGACTGCATTGGTTACTTTCAAATAAAGACTCTGAATGATATCTTATTGCCACTTTAAATGTTGATAGGATGTTTGCGTACATTTGTTATTTTGTTACGAATTTACTGAAAAATGGAATTTTTGAATTAAAATTGATGTAGGTAGGAGTTATTTTTTATTGTTTTTGAAGCAAGGATATTATTTTGTATGCCAAATTATTACATTAAATTGCTACCAAATCACATGATTTTCAATTTAGTCATTTCACCCCCAAAATTGACACACCCTAATATCCATATAATGTGGGTTATGTCATTTAAGCATTATGATCTGGTTTTATCTGCAGAAAAGATGTTAAGTGCTCAGCAGTTAGCTAGATTGCAGAAATTGTCAGTGAAATAAAGCAAATACAGTGATGTCAACTGTGGCATTATCATATTTCAAGGCCAAACTTTAACCTCAAATGACCTTGACTTGACCCATGGAGTTGCAAAATGATATCCTACTGTTATCATGTGCCTATAGAACTACTCAGTCTCGCTCAAAACCATAAAAACGACAGTAAGATCACCAAAATATCTCCACGACTGCCCGGGATATGGGATATTCCTTATTTCGGGGGGGTGTTTGACCTCCAATGACCTTGAGTATTGACGAATGTAGGTCAAAACGACTCCCAAAGCATCTGCAACCCCTCCAGATCGACTCATCATCCTAAAAACCCCTAGAAATGACACCAAGATCATCAAAATCCATCAAGTATTGACCAGGATATGGGATTTTTCAGTTTCGCCGGCCATCTTGGAAAATGGCGACCATATTGAAAAAGCCAAGCGGGGGTCAGGTGTACACCCGATGGATTCTTGAATGGGGGTGGTATAAGCTTTCAAAATATGTCAAGATTTGCTTTATAACAAACAATGCAGGGTTCCCACCCCGTGCAACCGGACTACAGCAGTTTACTGATTGCTAAGTCTTTTATAAATTTTGAGAAACATAGTAATATATCCGAAAGTGAGGTGACTTTAGCCAAAGGTTGTGTGTGTATAGTGCTTTAAATACGAGGTATGAATCGAAATATCCTTTGAGGTTTGAAAAAGCCCTAAAAACACTAAAACATAACGATTCATCACATATTACTAAAGCGGACAAATCTAATTCGATCGTCATCATAGACAAAAACAGTTACATTGAAAAGATGAATACTTTTTTGAGTGACCGCGATATGTACAAACCTCTAAACAGAGACCCACTGGAGGATGTTAATAAAATGTTTTACAGGAAATTAAGAGAAATATTAAAAAATAATTACTGTATAATGGGCTTTCTAAGCAGTTTTTTAGTATCAATCCGTCACTACCATATTTGTACGGTTTAGTAAAAACACACAAAGTTAATAATGCAATGAGCCTATTGTTAGCTCAGTAGGCTCCGTAACCTATAAGCTATCTAAATGGTTAGTTAGTTTATTAAAGCCGTTAGTTGGCTCTATTTCCAAGTCACATATTGTAAATAGCATGGATCTTATTGACAAATTGAAGTTTCCTAATGACCCTAATTTCAAACTGGTAAGTTTTGATGTATGCTCGTTATTCACAAAAGTCCCTGTTGATGACCTACTTCATTTTTTAAAAGATAAGATCTCTGAATATTCTTTCCCTATTCAGCACAACACTCTTATTGAGTTAATTAAGCTTTGCGTCGAAGATTGTAAATTTCAGTTTCAAAATAAGTTTTATGCTATGTCGTTTGGATTGGCGATGGGAACTTATATATGGATTTTTTTGAGAGTAGAATTTTGCCTACTATTGTTAATTTTAACCTTTGGTACAGGTATAGATGATAGTTTATGCCTTTGACCTAACAATTTGGATGTTGACTTATTCCTTGGTAGGCTCAGCAATTTAGTCCCATCTATTAAGTTCACGGTTGAAAAAGAAAACGATGGAAGCCTCTCTTTTCTGGATCTAAAAATTCGGAGATGCTTGAATCAGTTCAAATTTGAAGTTTTTCATAAGTCTACTAATAATAACTCTTATATGCATTTTTATTCCGACCATCATCCCTCCATTAAATCTTCTATTTTCTCTGCTATGTTTCTTAGAGCATTGCGAGTTGTCAGTCCTGAATTTTTAGATTCCGAGTTATGCAATATCATGAATATTGGTACTAAATTATGCTATTCTATTTCATTTCTAGATAACTGCCTTAGGAAAGCCAAGACTAAGTATTATAATAGTGTAACTGCAAAGGAATTTGAGCGTAAAAATATCCTTAGCCTACCTTACCATGTTAATTTTCAATATCTTCCGACTTTACTTGAAGTAAGTGGTATCAATGTAATCTTTAATTACAATAATACTGTTAAATCACGCCTAATAAAGAATAGCCCTGATAATGCAGTTGGTTGTGTGCAGGGCCGTTTCTAGCCATTAGGGGGCCCTAAGCAGTATACCCATTTGAGGCCCCACCCCTCCATCCACCAACTCACGCCTTACTACATCACCTCAGCACACACATACAAAATGGCTGTGTTAATAAAAAACAATTATGAAACAATTTTAATGAAACATTTATGTCCAAAACAACAAATATGTACTTTCAGAAGACAAACAGAAAATACTCTTCATGAAATTCCTGAAAATTAGCTTATACATTATTTAGAATAAATGACACAGAACTATGTATAAAAAAATAATGCAATTATCAACTACCAAACAATTACTAACTCTACGATACAATCGTGTAATAGCTAACAGTTATACAGAACAGTTTGTATCTTCAAAATTTTTGCCTCCTAGATTTTTTCTGGGCGAAATAATCAATAACATCATCATATGAAATCTCCCTGCCAACGTCCTGGTTGATGCTTATGATCCCAAGGCCACTGAGTCGATCCTGCCCCATTGATGATCTGAGGTAGTTCTTGATTAGCTTCATCTTAGAGAAGCTCCTCTCGGCTGACGCTACTGTTACAGGGAGAGTGTAGGCAATTCTTAGTGCAATCCAGAGATTGGGGTATAGTTCCTCCAGTTGCTTCTGATGAATGAAGGAGAGAAGCTTCAATGCAGTCATGTTGTGTGAAGATAAAGTCGGCAAGTTCTTAATTTCGAGGGCCAGTTCTCTTCCATCAATGTCAGAGTCAGCTCCAGAGCTCAGTATCTTAGAGAGCTTTTCACACTTGCAGGACAAGTCTTCCTTGTTCATTGTGGTGAAGTTTAGGAGAACCCCAAATATGTCCTTCACATCATCTAATGTTTTGAATCTCTAATCCTAGGTTTTAAAGTGTTACAAAATCTCTTAATAATTAGTAAATTATTGAAATAATGGGAGCCTGTCTAGGGGCCCCCTAGTAGCAGCGGGGCCCTAAGCGGCCTCTTAGTCTGCTTATGCCAGGAAACGGCCCTGGTTGTGTGTACTCGATCGGATGTACACAATTAACTAGGATAGGCCAAACGAGTAAAACGTTATAAATTAGGGTAAAACAGCATAAATATGGGTGTAGAACAGCAAATAATTCTAGTGCATTGTTTAACCATATGTATCAAGTGGGATAGTTCTAAAGCGCTCGTTAAAAAAACAGATATAATTGAAAGGAATATTCTAGAATGTGCATTTATCCATTTTAAAAATAATTTCAATAACAGCGCGGGAATGTATAAAATTGACAATATCCTGTTAAAATACCTTTTGCCTCTAATTAACTTTTGTTAATCATGTGCTAATCTTCTTATTTTTCTGTCCCGCTGTACATAGGTATATATTTTTGTCATCTCGCCTTCTCCCTTCATTCCCTGACGAGGAGTACTTCTGAATACACGAAAGGCCTTGGAATCATTTTTCTTTTTCCGGGTCAGGTCCCCCAGATGGCGTCTTCGCTCCAGGTTCTTCTCGTTTGTCACCTCCCTCCTGAGGGCCAGAAAGGGAAGGTGCGTCGGTTCGCCCGTACGCGGTATGCGCCATCATCATAGGGTTTCTTGGCAAATAAAGCAACCGGTCTGCCATCCCTCTGCTGTTTATTTGGTCCGTGGCTCCTTATTCTGTATATTCGGAGCAGCCCTAGAACGAAAATTCTCGGGTTCCCCCATCCGCCACTCGAGG
Organism: Bathynomus jamesi; assembly: GCA_023014485.1. Classification (NCBI taxonomy): domain Eukaryota; kingdom Metazoa; phylum Arthropoda; class Malacostraca; order Isopoda; family Cirolanidae; genus Bathynomus; species Bathynomus jamesi. Next base: position 340,766 of record JAJOZX010000902.1, on the reverse strand, counting down.
GACGCGCCTGGTAGGAGTGCTCTCTCCCCCCAGGATATATATATATATATATATATATATATATATATATATATATATAGGGTGGGAATGAACTCAGCATGGTTCCCTGAGTTTTTTATGATACACACAGACCGTGCATGGAACAAGGAACTCTTCTGGGATAATTAAATCCACTATAGTCCGAATAAGTAATGGTAAATGAGAAATACCATAGTTTTTCTTTTTCATGATGCAAGCGCGACGTGGGCAACGGGTCTCTCGCAAAGTGGTCCCATAAATATAGCTTCCCTCACCAGCTATCTGCAAAGCAGACAGGTTCCAGCTTTGGGACATGGATCTAGGGTTTAAAGCAGCCTAGCCCCACTACATTTAGAACCTCAATATAAGTAAAAGACTCGTTGCATTCACGTCGGATTGAATAAATCAAAGAAAAAGGGGTAACTATTATATTTTTAGCCAAAACCAAAACTTAAACTTCAACTGACAGAATTGAGCGTCCACTTTTCAAGGCACATAACATGTCCGTTTCATGATGGGAATCATAAAAAACTCAGGGAACCATTCTGAGTTCATTCCCATCATGAAACGGACATGTTATGTGCCTTGAAAAGTGGACGCTCAATTCTGCCAGTTGAGGTTTAAGTTTTGGTTTTGGCTAAAAATATAATAGTTACCCCTTTTTCTTTGATTTATTCAATCCGACGTGAATGCAACGAGCCTTTTACTTATATTGAGGTTCTAAATGTAGTGGGGCTAGGCTGCTTTAAACTCTACAGTAGATCCATGTCCCAAAGCTGGATCCTGTCTGCTTTGCAGATAGCTGGTGAGGGAAGCTATATTTATGGGACCTCTTTGAGAGAGACCCGTTGCCCACGTCGGGTTTGCATCATGAAAAAGAAAAACTATGGTATTTGTCATTTACCATTACTTATTCGGACTATAGTGGATTTAATTATCCCAGAAGAGTTCCTTGTTCCATGCACAGTCTGTGTGTATCATATATACAGGGTGTTTCATAACATGTGGGACGCAATTTCAGGATGGATTCAGAACCTGGATATATATAATATATATATATATATATATATATATATATATATATATATATATATATATATATATATATATATATATATATAGGGTGAGTCAAAAGTCTGGAAGCATAGGAACTATGCTTTTCAATGCAAATATGCATATATTATATATATATATATATATATATATATATATATATATATATATATATATATATATTTAAGCATAGTTCCTATGTTTCCAAACTTCTGACTCACCCTATATATATATATATATATATATATATATATATATATATATATATATATATATATATATCGTAAAATTCGGTGTACAAGTCGACGTGGTGTATAAGTCGACCCAAGATTTTGGTTAAGAAATTCGTGTTTCAAGATATATCCTTTGTATAAGTCGATCCCCCACTCCTCCACTAACCAACCAACCAACCAAGTTTACAAGTTTAGTTTACCGCTGCTGCTGCATCAGTTTACCGCCACCGCCTTACCGCATTAGTTTACCCATAATTTTACCGCTATGGAGCCTCCGTCAAAGCGAATGAAGTATGATGCTGGCTTTAAACTGAAAGTAATTGCTTATGCATGTGAGACAAATAACAGTGCTGCAGCAAGAAAATTTGGAATTAATGAAAAGTTAGTGCGAGACTGGAAAAAGAATCAATGTGTTTTAAGTGAAATGCCAAAGTCTAAATGTGCGTTACGAGGCAAAGCTTGTCAATGGCCTGCATTAGAGGATTACTTAGCAGATTGGATAAATGAAAATCGTGAAATTGGGTTAGCTGTAACGCGACCTAGCATACGTATGCAGGCACTTAAGTGGGCCCGATCACACCCAGATGAAAGTGAAGACTTTAGGGCAACAGTGAGTTGGTGTGATCGTTTTATGAATAGGAAGAATTTAGTATTACGGCAGAAAACTAAGATTGCACAAAAATTACCTAGTGACCTAGAGAATAAAATTGTAAATTTCCACAGGTTTATTATTGGACTGAGAAAACAGCAAAATTTCCAGCTAAGTCAGATTGGTAACATGGATGAGACTCCATGCTTTTTTGATATGCTATCAAATAGAACAGTACACTCTAAAGTTAAAATCAATGATGATTTTTAAAAGAAAGACAATGCCACCATTGAAGTTTCCAGCAGGCGTGTTTGTTCACGTTCATGAAAAAGGATGGATGGATGAAAATGGAATTCATTTATGGATTGAAAATGTATGGAATCGGCGCCCAGGCGGATTGCGTGAAAAATCAATGTTAGTATGGGATGCATTTCGAAGCCATTTAACAGATAGTGTTAAAAAACATTTACAGAGCAATAAAACTGAATCTGTTGTTATTCCTGGAGGTCTAACGTCTGTGCTTCAACCTCTTGATGTATGCATCAATAAGCCATTTAAGGATAAAATGCGTATGCAATGGAATAACTGGATGGCTAAGGGCGAAAAGTCTTTCACAAAAGGTGGTAATATGCGTGCCCCATCGCTAGATGCTTTATGCAGATTTGTCATAAATTCTTGGGAAGCCATTGGAATTGAAATTGTTCAAAAATCATTCAAAAAATGTGGGATTAGTAATCAAATGGATGGGATGGAAGATGATTTGTTGTGGAGAGATAATGATAACGAAGAAGATGCAGTAAACAATTTAAGCGATTCCAATTCAGATTCAGATACATATGGCGACCTTGATCCTAATCCTAACTAAATTTTTAAAGTTTTTAATTGTCTTTTAACCTTTTAACTGTGTTTTTAATAAATAGAGTGTAATTCAATATCTGTATTTGAGCTCATCTTTGATCATGTGCACCAGTTTACCTCTTTTGGATTAAGGTTCTGATTTCATACTTGTTGTATAAGTCGACCCTAAAATTTAAAGATAATTTTAAGGCTTTAAACATCGACTTATACACGGAATTTTACGGTGTATATATATATATATATATATATATATATATATATATATATATATATATATATATATGATACACACAGACCGTGCATGGAACAAGGAACTCTTCTGGGATAATTAAATCCACTATAGTCCGAATAAGTAATGGTAAATGACAAATACCATAGTTTTTCTTTTTCATGATGCTAGCCCGACGTGGGCAACGGGTCACTCGCAAAGATGTCCCATAAATATAGCTTCCCTCACCAGCTATCTGCAAAGCAGACAGGATCCAGCTTTGGGACATGGATCTAGGGTTTAAAGCAGCCTAGCCCTGCTACATTTAGAACCTCAATATAAGCAAAAGACTCGCTGTCTTCACGTCAGATTGAATACATCAAAGACAAAGGGGTAACTATTATATTTTAGCCAAAAACCAAAACTTAAACCTCAACTGGCAGAATTGAGCGTCCACTTTTCAAGGCACATAACATGTCCGTTTCAAGATGGGAATGAACTCAGAATGGTCCCCTGAGTTTTTTATGATACACACAGACCGTGCATGGAACAAGGAACTCTTCTGGGATAATTAAATCCACTATAGTCCGAATAAGTAATGGTAAATGACAAATACCATAGTTCCATGTACGGTCTGTGTGTATCATAAAAAACTCAGGGGACCATTCTGAGTTCATTCTCATATATATATATATATATATATATATATATATATATATATGATAAAAATAAGCACGAAGGAAAAAGGAAACAGAATGGTGCTAAAGCGCTTTCGTCTTATGACATCCACAGGAACACTCATTAGACGAAAGCGCTTCAGCACCATTGTGTTTCCTTTTTCCTTCGTGGTTAATTTCATCGTAAATATTATTCACGTGTTACTTTCGTGATATATATATGAAAATTATTTCACGAAAGTAACACGTGAAAAATATTTATGATGAATAAAACCACGAAGGAAAGGAAACACAGAATGGTGCTCAAGCGCTTTCGTCTAATGACATCCTCTTGAACACTGAAGTAAATAAAGAGTTCAAGACTATATACAGGTTACAAATATATATATATATATAGAAATAAAAATTGTAGGAGGAGCACACAAATTTGTAAGGAAAACTGCCAATTTTAGCACTTTGCCCGAATTCAACACAAGATCAAATGGATTGTTTACAACCAATTTTATAGATAAGGCCTGAATGGTATATAGGTCACGAAAAAAAATATAAAACTAAATTGAAAAATAAAAATTGTAAGAGAAGCATACAAATTTATAAGGAAAAACTATCAACGTTTTAGCACTCTGCCCTTGTCTAAATCCATTCTGAACGAATTCAAAACAACGGGATCTAGTTGAAAAAGACCTTTGCTCATGTTAAAGTTATTTGTAAGTTGGATAATAGCAGACTCAAGAATATTTCTATTAACAATGTTGCTAGAGTGAAACAAAACTAAAGCATTATTCCAATCAATACAATAACTCTGACAAATGGACAAAAAGGGCACTGGACGACTGTCCCGTTCTAACGGAATATTGATGCTGTTTTACACGCGTGTGCAAATCCTTTCCCGTCTGACCAATGTAAAAGGAATCACATTGTTTACAACCAATTTTATAGATAATGCCTGAATTATTGGTAGGGCTAATTTTTACTATGATATTTTTCACAATATTGTTATATGAAAACACTACATTAATATCCAAAATTTTAAGTACATTAGCAATGCCTAAAAAGCCCGGGAAAAATGGAAGTAATAAAATATTCTTTGACAAAGTGCGAGTGTTATTATTCACACGATAGAAGGTTCGTTTTGCCTTGTTAAGACAAGATTCCATAAACGCAGGTGGATAGCACAGATCACTTCCAATACTCTTGTCGCCCCTCCTCTCCAATATTTATATGGAGTTTTTCGAAATTACTTACATTCCGAGAGTCCTGGGGGTTGGCATCCCATGGTTGCGGTACGTCGACGATATTTTGTGCATCTGGCCAATGAATCGTGACCTGGATGACTTCCTCCTTCAGTTAAATGATCAAGTCCCCTCCATTAAGTTTACTTTAGAAGTGGAACAAGACAACTCAATCCCGTTTTTGGATGTGTGTGTATATAGGGAAAGGCCAGGTTTTACGTTAGTATCTATCGGAAAAAAAAAACAATTTGCAAAGCTGTGCGCGCTACTCATGAAAACTAGCGCCGCTAGCGCTAGCGCTAGTGAGGCAAAATAATAGCGGCGCTAAACGCTAGTCATTTCAAAATTTAGCGACGCTAGCGCTAGCGCTAGTTTTCAATATTAGCTATAACAAATAAAAAATACCTATTATGTTAGTTACACTTCTATGCAGTAATATTGTCAAAAAGAATGTTTAAATGAAACAATTATACTATAGAATCAAAGCTTTTTATTTATTTAAATCCAGTGTAACAAAATTTTTATTTATTTAAATCCAGTATATTTATTTAAATCTAGCTATAACAAATAAAAAATACCTAATACCATAGAAAACAATACATTTCTTTTATTTAATTATTTGATATATCATATATACAACAGAAGTATTTCAAGTAATATATTTGTAATTATTCAAATCAAGTAGAAAAAAACAATACAATATAATCAAGCTAATTTAGGTATCAACTTGTTTCAGTAGTACTTTATTACAACGACCTAGGACAATTATTTATTTAATTTTAGTAACAACAGTTTTTCAAAATTTGAATCGTACAACGAGGACCTTTTCGGCTTTAATATATCTTTTCCTGTCGAAAAAATCCTTTCCACTGCTGCATTTGACGGAATTGAAGTGTTTAATCGGATAAATAGTTTTTTGAATGAATCGGAAGGGAAGGAAGATGTATAGTCTGTTGCTTTGAAACATTTCTTAGTGGAAGGCTGTTTTGATAAAAAGACACGTACTTGTTCATTACTTTGTTGTAGAATAGTTTTATGTATATTACTATCTTTTTCGAAACAAATGAACAAATTGTCTTCCTCTTCCGTGCTGGAACCGGCAGCTTCGGGTGTGCTAATTAGCCTAATTTTCATGTCACTTTTCATGCAGTTAGCAAGACAAGTCGTCAACATTTGCCGCACCTCCTCCTTCTTCTCCAGTGAATCAATCCATATCTGTTTAAAGCTAGGATGGGCGGCAGCGGCAGCGATGTAATTGTTGTTGTTGAATGCTTGTTGGAAACGATTTTCTATGCCGTTCACAAGAGCCATTGCAAGCGGTTGGCATGTGTGCTGTGGATCTTCAACAATGATCTTCAGTTTGGAGAGACAGGCGTACAACGTGGGCAAAAGGACACCCATATAGGCATTTTGTTCACCCTGCAGAATGTCCAATGATTGGGCGAGTGGTTTCATTGCAGAAATGTAATCTTTAATGAATATTATTTCAGACAAGGTGACTCGCACAATTCCCAGCTCATCAAAAATGTTGTTGACTGCCGCTTCTTTAGTAGCTAGTAAGATGTTTATCTGTGCTAAAGCATCATACGTTGAATTCCAACGTGTGTCACATGGTACCACCAACCGCATTCCTAATTTGCTTTGAATTAGATCAGCAGATACGGTGCTCCGATTCTGCCTGTTCCACAACGATTGTGACTTAGCAAATGCAGATCTACAAACATTTTTGAATGTTGGATTTCGTAAACGTAATGAAAAAATCGAGCGGGAGAGAAACACAACCACACTCCGTGACTACCGCTGTATGACTAATAACTGACAAGCAAGCAATGCAGAATGAGGGAACCGCCGCCAACATACATGTTCATACATGTTTGAAACGTTCAAACTCGTATGGAATAGAAGGACTTTAAATTCATTTTTGAAATAAAAATTAGCGCTACCGCATAGCGTTAATTTTTATTTCAAAAACTAGCGGCGCTGCTAAATGCGCTAGTAGTTTGAAAATATAGCGACGCTAGTGGTGGCGCTATTAAAAAACTAGCGGCGCTAGTCACAGCTCTGACAATTTGTCCTACGTACACTTTTACTCTGGACATGACACCCCCATTAAGAAGGCCACATTTTCTTCAATGTTTCTCCGCGGTCTTAGGATCGCCAGTCCGGAATACTGTACATCGATGCCGAATTGAAAAAAATCAACGGTATTGGAAGTGATCTGTGCTACCCATCTGCGTTTATGGAATCTTGTCTTAACAAGGCAAAACGAACCTTCTATCGTGTGAATAATAACACTTGCACTTTGTCAAAGAATATTTTAGTACTTCCATTTTTCCAGGGCTTTTTAGGCATTGCTAATGTACTTAAACTTTTGGATATTAATGTAGTATTTTCATATAACAATATTGTGAAAAACATCATAGTAAAAAATAGCCCTACCAATAATTCAGGCATTATCTATAAAATTGGTTGTAAACAATGTGATTCCTTTTACATTGGTCAGACGAGAAAGGATTTGCACACGCGTGTAAAACAGCATCAATATTCGGTTAGAATGGGACAGTCGTCTAGTGCCCTTTTTGTCCATTTGTCAGAGTTATCCTACTGTATTGATTGGAATAATGCTTCAGTTTTGTTTCACTCTAGCAACATTGTTAATAGAAATATTCTTGAGTCTGCTATTATCCAACTTACAAATAACTTTAACATGAGCAAAGGTCTTTTTCAACTCGATCCCGTTGTTTGGAATTCGTTCAGAACGGATTTAGACAAGGGCAGAGTGCTAAAACTTTGGGAGTTTTCCCTTATAAATTTGTATGCTTCTCTTACAATTTTTATTTTTCAATTTAGTTGTATATATATTTTTTTTGTGACCTATATATCATTCAGGCCTTATCTATAAAATTGGTTGTAAACAATCCATTTGATCTTGTGTTGAATTCGTTCAGAATGGATTTAGACAAGAAGGGCAGAGTGCTAAAACTTGGGTAGTCTTCCCTTATAAATTTGTATGCTCGTCTTACAATTTTTATTCTTCAATTTATTTTTATTTTTTTTATTTTTTTATTTTTTTTTTGGTGACCTACAGTGTATATATCATTCAGGCATTAACTATAAAATTGGTTGTAAACAATCCATTTGGTCTTGTGTTGAATTCGGGCAAAGTGCTAAAATTGGTAGTTTTCCTTACAAATTTGTATGCTCCTCCCACAATTTTTATTTCTACATTTATTATATATAATATATATTTTTTTGTAACCTGCATATAGTCTTGAACTCTTTATTTACTTCAGTGTTCCTGAGGATGTCATTAGACGAAAGCACTTGAGCACCATTCTGTGTTTCCTTTCCTTCATGGTTTTATTCATCATATATATATATATATATATATATATATATATATATAATATATATATATATATATATATATATATATATATATATGCAAAGAAATCACAAAGCAACACGTGATCTTTTTAATATTTGGCCTACTAAGCCGAGAAATAGGAAGAACGGGCTCCAGCGGCGTCAGAAATTTTTGTCTACTTAAAAAAAAATTAAATTTAGTTTGCTGAATGGTAAATGTATCGCGTGAAAAGCACGCGCTAGAGCTCCGCCCATTTTATGACGTATGTGTGATGTCACTATCTTTCAACCAATCCGGAATACAGACGGCAAAAAAGGCCTACAGCTGCTTCAGATGACCTCGGAGGCCGACGCCACATAGCGCATGTTCTTCCCCGGCCTCAGTTACCCCTATTCTTTAGATGTCATCCAAATCTCACCAGTGGTTTGGCCGGCCATAAGTAACAAATTTCGCAGCTCGCAGTTCGCAGTTCGACCGTCACAAATATTAGAATAGATAAGGTTCCATTATGATTACTGCAAGTCTATATGTGTAGATTCTTAAGTTAGTAAAGGTTTAAAGCTGCACACGGATTCCACAAACAGCTTTATTAGTATTGTTACATAATGATTTAATATACGCGAGACTGGTGAGTGGGGAAGGGGGAATGAGGAAGTGTGGAGGTTGGTTGTGTACTGTCTGTTTTTGCTTCAAATTCATTAGCATATAAAATGTTGTATTGTGGTATCTGTTCATATAGACTTGCAGTAATCATAATGGAACCTTATTACTGTATAAGACTAATAAACATGGAGTTCTACGCTGTTCACGATCATATTAATTGTTTATCTTTATGAATACAGACATTGCATTATAATTACCTGTATGTCAATGTTACATGTTGTTGGACTCGGTTGCCCCCCTCCAACCTTCCCCCAGTTGGAGTACCTTGACTATCACTGCGGCGTTGCCACATGTACGGAGTCGCCTGTGAGGCGAGGAACATTACATATGCGGGCAACTGTACATTTGAGAAAGCTCTTGAAACACTTGCATCCTGCTGTTTTGCATTTGGTTTGGCATCCACACGACAAGAGTTCCAAACATATTGCTGGAATGGACGGCAGCTTCTTCCATACAATTTCAATCCTTCAGGTGTTTCTTCCCAACCACCAGTTTCTGCAGGGTTTCCATCCTCCATGATGGGCTTGTTGGTTTGGAGCCATATCTTTGCTTGATAAATTTCTTGAGCAATGTGTAACTTCAGGGTATCACTGGTCGGAAGCAGTCTCTGCAAGTCACATTTGCCCTTTACAAATAGGTTATGATGCATGATATATGTGTTGGTGAAACACTTCCAAACAGTCTACAAACAAACCCCTCCGTAACTTCATTTGCTCTATCCCTCCCGACTCCTTCAACCAGTTTTGAATACTTTAAGAATACCTTCCATGACGACATTTTGCCATACCCGACAAGTGAAGAGGTTGTGTCCGAGCCTGTTTGAGCATGGAATCCCAGAATATTGTTGATGACATCACTATGCAACTTTCTGTTGATTTCATGGACAGGATAACATTTCCTCTGTTTGGCTGTGCCTGCACACATCCAAACTTGTACTGGCATGTTTGCCAGGAAGTGGATCAGTAGAAGCAGGACATCTGTGTCCCTGCAGTTCACTAACACTTTTTTGTATTGACGATTAACACAGTCAAGGGAATGCAATACTATCCGTGTGTCCGCTTCCTCGTGATTGCTTCTCAGTTCTGGTATATCTTGTCTAACTGTGGATTTTGTGACCTGCTTGTCAACAGATACAGATCCTCCACTAACCACAAGCTCACACCCATCAGGGATTCGACCCGCTTGCTCAGTCATAAAGTTACTAAGATATTCAGCAATGTCTGCCTTATTCTCATCAAGAACAATGAACTGGCTCCAAATTTGGGGCAGAGGCATATTACCACTGTCAATCATTTTGCGAATTGGTTTCCGTTTTGTCGCTCTCCTATTGCACTTTGTTAGTGCTTTTATGGAATCTTTCTGGTACCGAACAAACACCACATCCACACGTTTAACTCCTGTCTGGTGAAACTTTGAGACCACTGACTTGAAAAATACTTCAGCATATTCACCAAATGTGGAACAGTTATCTGGTTTTCCTAATGCCTAAACTAAGGCATGCCCATCAATTATGACACAGGTTTCCACTTGGGTGTCATGATCAGGCAGTTGAGATGCGGTTTCGATACCGAAGTCCTTTGTGAGAAGTGATGTGATTTCAGATTTAGCAGTCGGATTACTCACATGTGCTACAATGGAAACAATGATGGAATAATACAATGCAGATACAGTACAGATACAATACAGATACAGTACAGATACAATACAGATACAATGCAAACAATAATGGAAACAAGATGCAAATTGTCATCGTACAAACGTCAAAAACATTGCAAAAACGGCTTATTTTGGTAATATTTTCATCAATGTGACCTTGAAAATGACCCCCTCCCCAAGGTCAAATACTAAACTAATGCCTACACCGTTTCATTATTTTGAGTCAAATATAACCACTGGCGTGCATAAGGGGGAGGCTGGGAACCCCCATTGCATTTTCTGATTCTAAAAATGAGTATTACTAAAGACTGTATCAAAACTATAAATTTGGAAGGGATATTAGGAGTAATGACAATGGTCAAATATTCATAATATGAAGAGTATTCCAGCATAATCAAATGGAAAATTTAATATTCACTCAGTTCCAGTACAATGCATAAGAATAATAACACTGGTCAACACTCATTTTATTGCCAATCATATTAGAGTGATTTTGGGGTAACTTTGTGGTGCTGATTCCGAATATGACATCGGTTTTGCTAGATTGGCTCTAATTTATGAGATAATTGGTACCCCATTGAAACACGTAAATATGCAAAAAATTTAATGTTCAGGCGGAGCCTACTTACAAATCGCATTGAAATTGTCTCAAATCATACAAAAGTAAACACATGAAATACATAATGGCATTTTATTCGGTCTCACCATCTAGAATGTTCCGGTAGTTTCCCATATGCACGCGTTATGGTTACGTTTCCTATTAATTGAGGGTATTCATTATCTCAAGAACTAGAGCCAAATCGGAAAAACTACTTTCATTTTGGAATTCAGCAACCCCAAAATACCCTAAATTCGTACGAATTTCCTTGGCAACGAAACAAAAATGTTTTTTTGTTGAGCTGTGTAATAAATCAGAGGAAAATTTAGCATTTAATCAGTAACAAAATGTGGCCACAAAGATATCAATTTATCGATCAATAGATATGATCAAAGACATTTAAACATTGTGCATGACATAACGAAGTTTTTCTATCAGCTAAAGTATATTAATTTGCAGCTTTGGTATTGTTAGCAGCTGCTTTATGTTATCAAATATAAATCACATTAATTCAGTATTGCTAGCCTATGTTTCTTAATCATAATTGCCTATGAAATCTATACAGTAGATATAATTTAGTTTTATGAGAATTAAGTCAATATTAGACATTTAACATCGAAATAACTCAAAATGCTATTATGATGCTGAAGTGACCACTATAAGCAACAGCCACTGCATACGGAGATTCTACAATACTTTGTATATATGAGGAAGATAATGTGTTCATCTATATCGTTCTTGCTTTGTGCATTTCATCATTATTTTGGAGTGCTGATAATTCGCCCCCCTCCCTTAAGCAAATCCTGCGTATGCCCCTGAATACAACACATCTAGATGAAATGTAAGGTTTTGTTTACCTCTGACAATTAGTAAGGCGCTAGTTATGTAAAAAAAAATTATAAATTGGCTAATATTTCATTAAAATGATCTTGAAATTGACCTTAAAGGTCAAATATGAAGATGGTATCTCCTCTCATTTAAAACCTTGGGTCATATAGAAGACATCCAGGGGGAGTACCAACTTGTAACAAAAAATGGCATCAAAAGTGTATTTCAGGATTTAGGCTGGCCGACTAATAGATAATTGGGGTAAATGGGTTTACATAAGTTTGGGGAATTAAAGGATGCTATTCTATTATAAACAATCATTTCGAAAAAAACATTTTCTTAATAGTTTAATTGACATTATATAATTAATGGATTTACTTTATCATATAACAACTGTAATATAAGTACTGTACATTAATTAGTAGTTTAAATATTATTACGTTTAATTTTGTATCATTTTATTTTAAGTCCTTGAAGAAGTAACCGGAATTTTCGAAATGTTGGAAATAAACGTGTCTCTAATGAAGTTTTCTCTCATCATACTCTTCATATACTGTACGTATACCTCGCAACTTTGCAGATGTTCCGTGCGTCGTTCTCTCTTCATAGAGAGGGCAAGCTGGTGGCCCCACCTCTAGACCTGACTTGATATAAGAGAGAGAGTTGCTTTTTTGAGCCTTCCATCTCGCATAGCCAGGCGTACCCTGCCCATCCGGGACCGTCCTGAGCCAACCGTCTCGTCTTCTTTTGAAGATTTCTACATTGGTATCGGTGGTGTTTCTGATTTCTGTAGGTAATTGGTTAAATAGTCTTGGCCCTCTGACAACAAAGCTATTTTCCTTCAGAGTTGAGGATGTCCCCTTGTCTAGCCTTTAGTTTGGGAACACTACAAATTCTATCTTTCCTATTTTCCAGTGTTGTTTGGGTGGTTATGGGGTTCAGTTTGAGATTAGGCACTAATTTCTCTATTTTCCACATGTATATTTGTATATTTTGATGCACCTCCCTCTTCTTTCCAGCGAGTATAGATTTAACGTACGTAGTTTTTCCTAGTAATTTAGTTCTCTGCAGCCATCGATCTTGGCTGCGAAATGTCTCTGAATCTCTTCTAGCTTATTTTTTTAAAATAAAAAGCTTTATTCAGAAAAAGAATACAACTTGCATAAAGTTTTACAGTATTTTCAATATTTTTCTGTACAATTTAGATATCTGATATGACATTAAAATTGGTTATTAATTTCTTTTTTACATGGTGACATAAAGACTGAGCAGTATTCAAGTTTTGGTATGATCAGTGTTTTCAGCAAGGGAATCATTACTTTATTGTCCTTTCTTTCAAAGGTTCTCAGTATCTGTTCCGTAATTCTTTTTGCTTTGTTCACCACTATTTTATTTTGTATCTCAAATTTCGCGTCATCAGTCATTATAACTCCTAGACTGCTTTTGTGTTCCTCCGAATTTCCTGTTTATCTGGGTCATAATATTCCATCTGTTTCAGTTACTCATTTCTTCTCTATAGTAAGACCTGAAATTTTTCGGTGCTAAATTTCATATTGTTGTCTTCGAACCATCTGTATATTCTGTTTGTGTCTTTCTGTAAGGCTTCCACATCTGCGTTTCTAATTTTTCTGCTAATTTTCGTATCGCCAGCAAAGGATGTTACTGTACTATTGCTGATTACTTCAATGTTTATGTCTGTTAGTATGATAATGACTAGGAGTGGGGTTAATACTGTTGCTTGAGGTACTGAGCTACGTACTTCCGATTCTGATGATGATATTCCTTGGATTTTTACGACTTGCTGACGTTCTCAGGAAATTATAGATCTATTTTCCCATTTTGCCCATTATTCCTATACGTTTTATTTTATGTTCTATTACATCGTGATCACACTTGTCGAATGCTTTAGCAAAATCCGTGCATATTGCATCGTAGTTTTCATTGCTTTCAAATGCATCAATGATATTGTTATAGTGTTCTGTTAGTTGTGATGTACACGCTCTTCCTTGTTGGGATCTGTGTTGGTTCTCAGTGAATCTTTCCTGTATCTCCAAAAGTCATAGATTTTCTCTCTAACTATTCTTTCAAATATTTTGGTGAGGTAAGATGTCAGTGACGCTAATCTATAGTTCTTTCTTTGAGACCTATCCCCTCATTCATATAAGGGTGTTTCAAAAGTCCCTCATTATTTTTAAAATTTTATTAAAATAGCAATTACAAGAGGAACCAAATGACAATTTGGTTGCTGAGTCTACGATTCATGAGAATTTTGGTGGCATCAAACTTGGCTTCATAAGTCTACTGGAAAGTCACTGGTACACCTCAACGTGGGCACCGTCTTTTTCGAAACAAGCGAGCCACCGTTTTACGCATTCTTGGCCGACATTGGACAACATTTCAGGAGTAACAGAAGCACACGCATTCCTGATCCGTTCTTCTAGTGTGGGGAGGACTCGCGGCTTGGTGGCGTACACTTTGCTCTTAATGTAGCCCCACAAAAAGAAGTCGCATGGGGTAAGATCAGGCGAGCAAGCAGCCCATTCGCTGGGACCACGGCGACCAATCCACCGAGCCGGGAACTGCTTATTCAGAAATGAGCGAACCTCACGCGAGTAATGAGCAGGGGCACCGTCTTGCTGGAAAATGACTTCTTGCATGTCAGCTACAGCTGACAGTTGGGGGATGCAGAACTCCTGAAGCATACGAAGGTAATTGTCTCCGTTGACGTTCACGGAATTTCCATCTTGATCCCGGAAGAAGAACGGACCAATCAGCCCAGCTGAGGAGATGGCACACCAGACGACCAATTTCGGCGTATCCCTTTCATGTTCACGGATCTCCGCAGGATTGTGAGTTCCCCAGATGCGGGTGTTGTGCCGATTGACGCGACCAGAAAGGTGGAAGAGAGCTTCGTCGCTGAACCACATGTGCTCCAGGATCGATGGGTCTCTTTCGTAGTGATGCAGCAGTGTCTCACACATCTCCACCCGGCAATCGTAGTCTTGAGGTGCCAGCTTCTGAACCACCTAGATCTTGTACGGATACAGCTTGAGACCACGCCGCAAAATCCGTTGGATAGATGTCGCGCTGATGTTCAGTTCCGCAGCAGCTCGCCGAATGGACTTTCCTTGACTCTGAGTAAACGCCTCACGGACAGTTTCGACATTCTCCTCACTCCGCCCACTTCGAGGTCTTCCTGATCGTGGTTTGTCCTTTACGGATCCGGTCTCCATAAACTTCCGGTGGGTGGCGACGATGGTGTTCCTATCCGGTGCATAATGCTGTCCGTAGACTGCCCGGAATCGTCGCTGCACTTTGACCACAGATTGAAAAACCTCCTGCCATGCAGCGATTTTACACCTCTGCTCTAGAATCAGCATGGTAGCAGAAGAAAACGGAGCAAAACTTCAAATGTAGACTCAAAAAAATTCTCAACTACTGAGTAAGAGTTTACCACAAGATGAACGTCGTTGGTCGATTAGCTGCAAAGAAAATTGAAAATCAAATTAGTGAGGGACTTTTGAAACACCCGTATATAGGAACAATGTTCGCCCTCTTCGTAATGCTCAGTATTTTTCGTGTCCAGAGAAGTCCACATTTAGTATAGGTGTGTAGCTACAGTATTTCATTCTTACAGTTTGTGATCATCAAGGCATTCCATTTGTCCGGACCTGCACCTGAATGTAATATCATCCGTCTTATATCATAGTTCGCGCTATATCTTTTATGGTAAAGTCAAAATCAGTTATATTCTCGCCTTGTAATTTCTCTTCAGAGAAAATATTTCGATCTAAAAGGTTAAAGGGTATGTTGCAGTAAAAATTAATTTTAACTGTAAAGTAAACGAAAAGAGAATATTAGCACTTACTAAAACCCACTACAACGCATCTTTTTAGCCCTTTGACCCTGTAGTATCCTGCAGTTCTGCGGCAAGGTAGATGCTCTGAATTTAACACTTCGTAATCTAATCCTCAGGTAGTCATTAAGTCAGTAACTGATTATGATGGTTTCCTCCACGTCTACTCATATTATCAGTTGTACCAATTTCCTTGTATTTTTTTTATTAGGTCTTGAACACCTGTTTGAAAAACCATTGTTTTTCACTAATCTCCTATTGATTGTAGCCATCTTTGAATAACATTATCATAGTATGTTTTACTCTTGCGAAATAGTGCGCTTTGGAACCATAATTGGTAGAAAAACGTATTGCTAAGGTTCATCAACAAGAAAATTTGACCTAATATTTTATGCTAGTAGTATGACAGCAAAATGGGAGAGGGCAATTGCAATGCAATATTCATCAATGTTGCAAGGGGGAGGGTGGTTGGCACCAGTGGGGGAGGTTGGCACCCGTGGGGGAGGGCATGCAAGCAAGGGGGAGAGGGTTGGTACCTGCATGAAGGGGGTTGGCTCAAGACCTCCCCCCAAAAGGAGTAACGCTAACCTGTCCTGACCTAGGAAGGTAACCTAAGAGAAAGGAGAGAGATCTCTTCGCTGGCATGTCTCGTCGCATACTAAAGTTCTTGACTTCCTCAGCTGGCTTAGAAGGTGTAATCTGGTTTAGAAGGCGTAATTGGCTTAGAAAGCTTAATCAGCCAGTTGACTTAGAAGGCAATACATATATATATTAAAGGCTAAGAGAGCGTGCAAGAATGTAGAGCCAGCCATCCATCAGCCAGTTGGCTTGTTTAGAAGACAGTATATATATATATATATATATATATATATATATATATATATATCGGAGTTAAATGCAATCCATAAGAATAGTTGCCAGAATGCACTATTTATTTAATATGTGTGTGTGTGTATATATATATATATATATATATATATATATATATATATATATATATATATATATATATATATATATATATATAATTAATGGAGAGATGTTCTCGGCTCAACGTATAATGAAGTTCTTGACAGCCCCAGTCGGCTTAGAAGGCAATATATATATATATATATATATATATATATATATATATATATATATATATATATACAGGGCGTCCCAAAAAAATGTATACACACTTTAACAGCTGATAGCTCAATTGGTGTTTCTTTCTTTCCAAGTTAAACCCATTAGAATTAATAATGGCAGTCAGACTAAGCTTTGAACAAACGAAATTCATTCTAAAATGCTACTGGAAGTGTGAAAACGCAGTTGAAGTGCAAAGACAGTTTAGGAGGGAGTTTCAAACAGATCCACCAACGCGACTTACCATCACTCGAATTAGAGATAAGTTTGAAGCCGATGGAACTGTTCAGAATGTCCACAAGAAGCGTTTCGGAAGACCACGGACATCGACAAGCCCCACAAAGCAAGAAAGAGTACTGGAAACGTATCACCAAAGTCCAAGAAAATCTGTGCGGCAAGCGAGTCGTGAGGTAGGAATTTCAGAATCGTCTGTCCAACGCATTTTGAAGCGCTGTCAATGGAAAAGTTACATTCCAAGATTAGTCCATGCTATTAATGAAGATGATCCGGACCGAAGAGTGGAGTATTGCGAGTGGTACTTGGCACGATGTGGATGTGGATTGGACGAAGGGGTTTCGTAGAATACCCTCCGCGTTCACCAGACCTCACACCACTAGACTTTTTTTTATGGGGATACTTAAAAGACAAAGTCTACGCTATAAAACCTGCAACAGTCGCTGAATTGAGAGCAGCCATTGAACGAGAATGCACACAAATACCAAACGAAATGTTTCGTGATGTTTGCGATTCCATTGCTTCGCGTTATCAGCAGTGCCTGGACCAGAACGGACGTCAGTTTGAAAACAGGCGTTGACAAAACAACTAAATAATGTCTGTAAATTCTATTACATTTTGAAAATGAAATGTATTTTAATAAACACTGCTTTTATAAGTATTTAAAGTGTGTATACATTTTTTTGGGACGCCCTGTATATATATATATGGGATGAATTTCACAATTAAACGCGTGAAATGAATGAATGATGCAAACCCACAAGGAAAAAGGAAAATGATTCTAAGGCCTTTCGTGTATTCAGAAGTACACCTTCTCAGGGAATGAAGGGAGAAGACGAGATGACAAAAATATATACCATCAGACAGGAAAACAAAAAGATTAGCACATGATTAACAAGAGTTAATTAGAGGCAAAAGGTATTTTAACAAGATATTGTCAATTTTATACATTCCCGCACTGTTATTGAAATTATTTTTAAAATTAATAAATGTATATTCTAGAATATTCCTTTCTATTATATCTCTGTTTTTAACGAGCGCTTTAAACTGTCCCACTTGATGCTATGATTACATATATACATATGGTTAAACAATGCATTAGAATTATTTGCTGTTTTACACGCATATTTATGTTGTTTTACCCTAATATCTAACGTTTTACCCGTTTGACCTATATATATACTGAATCACATTGTGTACATCCGATCGAATACACAACCAACCACATTATCCGGGCTATTGATTATTAGGCGTAATTTAACAGTATTATTATACTTAAAGACTACATTCATACAAATTGCTTTAAGTAAAGTTTTTTCTATTGTTGAGTTTAACCTTGTTTTGTACAGGTATATATGTAGATGATAGTTTATGCCTTTGGCCTAATAATTTGGATGTTGACGTATTTCTTGGTAGGCTCAACAATTTAGTCCCATCTATTAGGTTCACTGTTGAAAATGATGGAAGCTCATCTTTTCTGGATCTAAAAATTCGGAGATGCTTTAATCAGTTCAAATTTGAAGTTTATCGTAAGCCTACTAATAATAACTCTTATGTGCATTTTTATTCTGACCATCATCTCTCGATTAAATTTTCTATTTTCTCTGCTTTGTTTCTTAGAGCATTGAGAGTTGTCAGTCCTGAATTTTTAGATTCCGAGTTATGCAATAGATGAATATTGGTACTAAATTGTTATCCTATTTCATTTTCAGATAACTGCCTTAGGAAAGCCAAGAATAAATATTATAATATTGTAACTGGAAAGGAATTTGAGCGTAAAAATATCCTTAGCCTACCTTACCATGTAAATTTTCAATATCTTCCGACTTTACTTAAAGTAATTGGTATCAATGTAGCTTTAAGTATAGGGTGTCCATAAATGATTACCCTGATTAAAGCATGCTATAACTTTTAAATAAACACTCGTATTCAAACACAGTTTTAATCATAAGTAGATAAACATACAAAGTTTTGAAACATAGTTAATGAACTTAATAAGCTTCGACATGTGCACCCCTAGTGGCACGTAAAATGTCTAAACGGTATTCACACTCACGCCACACATTTTCCAACATTTGTGGGTTAACTGTTGCAATTGCATCCGTAATGCGTTCTCGAAATGTCCTGATATCTGGAACAACTGTGCATAAACCAAATCTTTAACATGACCCCAGAGAAAGAAATCCAGCGGGGTAATATCTGGTGATCTTGGGGGTCATGGGATTGGCCCGTCCCTGCCAATCCATCGATTTGGAAATGTTGCGTCGAGAGTTTCACGAACAACATGCGCCCAATGAGGGGGTGCCCCCATCTTGTTGGAAGATGACAGTTGGCTGCCTGTCCTGTAGCTGGGGGATGGCATAATTGGTGAGCATATCCAGGTACACAGTTGCGGAAACAGTGTTCTCAGCGAAGAAGAAAGGACCAATTATCTGGTCATGCATTAGTCCACACCAGACATTGATCTTCGGACTGCCCCGAATATGTTTCCTTACGGCACGTGGGCTTTCCGATCCCCAAATACGCACATTGTGTCTGTTGACTCTACCACTGAACAGCTACTACAGCGCTCCTAGCGGCGACTGCGGTAGACGAAACACACCAGCACAGAAACTCTATGCGTGTACGAGATCATCTGTAAAAAGAAACCGGATGTAATATTCGTCATTAAAACATGAGAGGATACTGTTTTCAAGGTAAACATTTATGGACACCCTGTATAATAATACTGTTAAATCACGCCTAATAAAGAGTAGACTGGATAATATGGTTGGTTGTATGTATTCGATCGGATGTACACAATGTGACTCAGTATATATATAGGTCAAACAGGTAAAACGTTAGATATTAGGTTAAAACAACATAAATATGCGTGTAGAACAGCAAATAATTCTAATGCATTGTTTAACCATATGTGTAAATGCAATCATAGTATCAAGTGGGACAGTTTTAAAGCGCTCGTTAAGAACACAGATATAATAGAAAGGAATATTCTAGAATGTGCATTTATTCATTTTAAAAATAATTTCAATAACAGTGCAGGAATGTATAAAATTGACAATATTCTGTTAAAATACCTTTTGCCTCTAATCAACGCTCGTTAATCACGTGCTAATCTTTTTGTTTTTCTGTCCGGTGGTATATATTTTTGCCATCTCGCCTTCTCCCTTCATTCACTGATGAGGTGTACTTCTGAATACACGAAAGGCCTTGGAATAATTTTTCTTTTTCCTTGTGGGTTTTCATCATATATATATTTATATATATATTAATAACTTTTGTAGTGCCGTTAATTTTGACGTAGAATAATTAAATCAAATAATATCGTTTATATATACTTTGAATAATAAAACACAACTACACCATTCTGTTTATTTAGTCGCAAAACGAGTTATTTAACATACACTTATTCAGCTCGGGTGATATATAGGAGATAAATATACATTAAAAAATAATAATAGTAGAAGAAATTTATATATGCCAAAAAATAAACACTTTAAGCGAGGAATATATATATATATATATATATATATATATATATATATATATATTCATAAATAATAATTGTACAGTAGACATTTATATACACGTTTAATATAGTACGCGCATGTACACACTTATATATAAGTATCAAAAATACTAATAGTACAGGAGAAATCTATATAGACGTTTAATACATGTACGTGCAACCAAAAATACACACTTATATATAAACTTCAAAAATAATGGTGCAGAAGAATTCCAATACATGGATAATATATATATATATATATATATATATATATATATATATATATATATATATATATAATACTAAACTTTCATGTGATCGAGTCTATATTTACATCCTCGTTGCTTTGTATTATACAATAAATACGATGTAACATTATTTCACCACTCAAAGTATGTGGCTATCTTTTTTCAATTTAAAGGGCTTTCAGATTGTTTAACACTATTTTTGTACCCACTTTACAATTTATTGTCAAGTTATCACTTTCTTTAAACACGGATAGAATACATTCAAAAGCACACACAAAGAGGACATCGTTTGCCACAACATCATTATTAAATTCAAGTTTGTAAACACTCCTTTCCAAACGAGGGTTTATTCCTTCCAATCCGAGCTTTTCAACCGTGAATTCTTCTTCACAACTCATATCGACAATTAAAGTAATCTTCTAAATCGTGCCGACAACTGACCATTATATAAAGAAATAGTTCTTCAGGGTGAACAGTGTAGGTGAGTTCAGCCCTGTACCGCTTAAGTTCTTTGTAACAAAGTTCAAGATATTTCGAAGAGTCTATGTACCGTTTAAATACGCATCCAGTTCCAATCCATTCTCGCCTTGTTCGGTCCTACACTCGGTAAAGCCGTCGAGCAGAGCGGTGTACGCGTATTCAAGAACCGTGTCTAAATAAAGCATATCGGTAACACGCGTGTCTAATATAGGCTTTAGCTTCCGGAGGCCGACGACTTCAACCATTCTGTCGAGAGTGAAACGGTTTCGCGTGGGGATAAGGACGTTATTGTCAGCTGCATTCTTCCACATCAACCGTATATCAATGCATGGCAGGTCTCGTTTTATACACAACATACAAATAACCGCGTATAAGGGTGCATCACTAATCTGCTCTCTTTTTGTGTCCACACCTGCAGGTATTTTATAAAGGTCCTCGCCCCTCTTCTCAACCGCCACGAAGATTCTGTTCATCTCCTCGACACTTAAATAAATAACGTTCCATTTAGCATAGTTTGATTGGCTACACATCGTGTCAAGTACATAATTAACAGCGCCGGTTTTACGCCTGAACACACGCACTGACTTCGTCACGGACACATCGTATATGTCATTCATTGAGGATACTGCTCAACGGAAGCTCCATCATATATTGGTTTTTTATTGTGAGGAGCGCACGTCTAGTCGGGTCAAGCTCTTAGGTGACTATGAGCAGCCGGTGGCCGGTTTGGCTCGGCGGGAGGTGTGGGGGTTGTTCCTACATGAAAGAATCATATAAATATTTGTAATCCATTATACCGGACATTCGTTTAGAGAATTTTTCCGATACATGAAGTAATAACGGCTTTAATGCCTTATCACTCCCCCGGAACGCGTACCATACATCTTCGTTCATTTTCTCCACACATTTTATTAACAATCTGGCGCTCCATTTCAGAAAAACATGTGTCCATATCTGTCCTTTTTGCTTAACAAGCGATACTCATCCCTAAACTCTATTAAAACCTCGCACAAGTCTTTAGCCACAACCTCACTGCGAACCTCATGATATAGATGAACGTAATGATAAAAATATTTTAGGTTATCCATAAGCACAAGATTTATATTCTCAGCCGCAGGGTATGCGTATTCGGTGTGATGGAACATGACATAATACCGCTTGTCATACCATTCGTCAACAAGGTTCAGAACCCACACCCGTTGTTTCTCTTCTGCACGTGATGCTTCTTTCACTTCGCGGTGTACGTGTGCTTTTACGCAATTTAGTCCTATGACGTAGTCTATTACATTGTTTGAACCACGAAAGCCCGCAATGCTCTCGCCAGAATATCTGTAGAGTATTTAGACCTCCTGCTCCTCACGCTTCGTGCGCATTAATGTGGCCTTAAAAACCTCAAAGGAGGGAGGACTAGGGATTCTTTGAGTGTTCACCACATCTGTAGACTTTATCGAATACTACTTTATGAATGTTAAGCACGCAATATCAAAGGTAGCCATCACTATTTTCCGTCTACGTGAGAATTCTTCAACAGGTAAAATACACGTCTGAGATCCAGGGCTTGTTGAGGTTAACTGAGGACGCAGGGCAGAGATATGACCAGCTAGTAGCAGGAGTTACGTGACCCCTTTGATTGGGTTGCGCCATACAGTGGGCGGTGCTTAGCTTTTTTCCTGTACACACACACACACACACACACACACCAAAGGAGAAAATGAAACGTTAAATGAAACGTGATGTATTTTAAATAGAAAAATAAGTAAACATATCGTTAACAAGTAAATATTCTCTAATTCATGGCATATATTCAAATACACGTAACAAATAAATAAACATATCGTCAACAAGTAAATATGCGCAAACATGACAGCAATATTCACGCCTCGCGGTATCCAAAGGGAACAGTATCGTAGGTGCCAGGCACCTGATAACGTTTCCTATATGTGTTACGACACACTTTCGTCCCCCTAAGCTCCTTCACGCCCCCCAGTTTCTGTGCCCGAAAATTGTGAGTCTCTACAGTCATTTGGGGTGGTTGGTCACCCTCATGTTCTAAGCTCACTAGCTCCTTCAGCGAATCAAAGTTAATGATCCGCCGGTTCGCCTGGTTAAGCGTGATGCCTTTCGCCTTCACGATACATCTCACTTCGTCCCCCACCCTCACCCGTACCCTATAAGTTTTTGGATCTGTTCAGATAAAAGAATCAACGTAGGCACTATCTCCATACTCATCCTTGATCTCATCAGTCAACTCTCCGAGGAATTCCCCAATAGGTGGCATGTATTCACCTTCCCTCTCTGTGAATATCACACTATCTGAGTCTGCGTACAGAACTCTCCGCCCAAGAGAATGCAGTAGACTCCAAAGTTTGATGCGAGCGTATGCTGTTATGAAACTGGCTACAGGTATTTTGTAACACGAGATGTATCTTTAGCCAATTCGGTTCTATTGTACTTTATTATGTACGTATTACCCACATTCACGATCTCCATGGCCTCTTTATCTGGAGCGTTGGCGTAATCCCACACCTTTTTATAACTTTGGGCTAGATGGACGTTCTCCTCGTCTGTATTCTGAGCAAATTTCCCACAAAGACTATTTGGGCACAATTTTGCACTAAAGCGCTTGCCTGAGTTCTTTACAATTTGGGCCCGTTCAAGTTGTATCCTTTCACGATCACGGTAGCGCTGAATATACGCCGATTTTTCATTTTCCGGATACCCTGATGCTTACCTTATCCTTCAAAAAAGTGTTTATATATGGTGTGAAAAGATTGGGGAGCTACTGAAACCTCCACACCTCATATATCTTCAATATTTTGTAAAGGTGGCGAACGGCTTCGGACAGCTCAGGACTTGTATATACGCCTCTGATCTTCCGCTGGTTGGATGTGTGATTACAGGCCCCATTGTTCTCTACGCACTTCACGCACAGGGGAAACATAAATCTGTGGTCTATAACGACGGGTAAGACTGGCATCCATAAGTCGCGAGGGGGAGCACATCTACGAAAGAAAGGCCGAAATAGTTCTCGTTCAAATTAGCTGAGAACTCTTTGATGGTGGGCAGGGCGGGTCCCACCAGCTTTTCAGGTGCTCCTACAGGGTACGGATTGTTCTTCATTACGTAGGGGTATAAAGAACAAAAGTCGTAGTAATGGAGTTTCACGCCCTCCGCAGGTGGAAAGTATAGTTTGAAGGGGTTTGTACGTCCACCGAACAAGCTATCGCCGCATTTGAGAGGATCCAACACCATTGAACGTTTGATGGTGTTTATTTCTTCGCGATACTGCCCATCTGTCTCCATCCGTGCATCATATTCGTGCTCCCACAAGACCTTGTGAGTGAACTGGGAGCTTATAAGCTGGTGGCGGGTCCGGGTCCATGCAAGATTATCGGCAGGAGATCTATCAAGGATATTTCCTACGATTCCACACTCAGGACGTGGCCGTCCATGCCATCAGCAACCGTTAAAGGAGTACGCAGTCTTCTCACCAGTCGCACGGTCTTCGCTTTGACCGTCCACCCAAAAAACACGACCATTGACCTTAATGGCCACTTCTCCCGTGTTGCGGGTATGCTTTATGTATACACCAGTCTGTTGCTGTAGTTGTATGAGCCAGTAAATAGCCTTCTGCCCAGAACTGCGTGGGTTGTTTCTGTGAATCACGGCTAGTGTGTCTTTAGGCATGAAGTTGTTCTTGAACACCATAAAGCACAATGAGGCGATCATGGTTGCGGCTTGTAGCGGGTCGCAGTTGAACCGGTCTATGTAATCTTTCTAAAGTCCTGGAAACATACTCTAAGCACGCGCACATCATTCACGCAATAACGCTCACATTCATCCGCTATATTGTAAGGAATATCTTCATTAAAACTGTTGTAGTAGTGGTCAAAATCTTCACGCTCACTATCACTCATGTTGGCATAGTTAAAGTAATGTTTATGGGGTGGTAGGCCTACGTAATTTAAAGTGTAGCTAGTGAGGAGAGTGTAAGGGAAATATCCTTTTGAAACTTCGGCGGCTACGCCCATCACTTTGGGTAGCTTGGCTAATTTAAAAGGTGAGAATAATAAGCGTCTTTAAACTGAACATTACCTCTTATTTGCACATGTATAAGTTTGTTTCCTCTTTTCAAAGGATCGCCTGTAAATATCTCCGATGATTCGTGTTCAAGCAGTTCCTTATAAAGGAATTGTGTGTCAAATTTTGCACCGTTATGGGCAAGAATATACACAGTCACAGTGGCGTACTAAGGGGGGGGGCGAGGGGGGCGGTCCGCCCCGGGTGACAGCCAGGAGGGGGGTGCCATCGGGAGAGTTGAAATACCTATACAAATTTTTAAACCAAATGAAAAATTCGCCAAAGTAAGGAAAAAAAATAAAATTTCAAACTATTACAACAGCTTAATGTTAATTTCCACTATAAAATAAATTTTTATTTTATTAGCAATACAAAATTTACAAACGAAAAATTAAATATTTGATAAAAATTACATCGAAAGGCGAACCTTTGTTGACGTTTTAGTCATCAGTTTGTTGAGCATAGCCAGCTGGCTGCAACTGACATTCCAAGTCTTGTTCACTTGACACTGTGACTCCACATACATGAGGTATGTTTCATTAAATAATTATGATTAAAGCATAAAGTGCTGTGTTATAACAATATCATGGTACTTATACCAGTTCCAGTAATTTTTGACAATGTGGTATCATAGTGATGTTTAGGTGTTTATAAATGCATCGTCGTGATGTTATAATACAGGTAAATGCATCGTCGTGATGTTATAATACCCGGTAAATGCATCGTCGTGATGTTATAATAAATGCATCGTCGTGATGAGTTTTTTTAACTTCTTATTTACTTGGATATATGTTATTTTCATTTTGTCAGTATTTACTGGATATACTGTTAATTTTCTTTTGTTCAGTGGTCTAGTTATTTGTGAGTAATGCTCATATTTTTCTGCTTTTTTAGGAGTCGTGTTTGCACTTACCCCCCCCCCCCCCCCCCAAATAATAATAATAATAATCACAGACAATTTGTTCAGTTAATGTATTTCAAGTCATAATAGTTCATTCTTGTTATACATGTTCATGCTTTATACCTTTGGATTTTAAAATTTTGTAGAAAAAATCCACTATGAAGCGAAATCGACCCAGTGAGTTCCAACAAAAAAAATGAAGAAGGCAAGAGAAGAGGTGGCTCAGGCAATGTCCGGATCAATTTTGAAGTATGTGACGCCTTCAACATCAAGTGCAATTGGAGAAAGTCCTGAAGATATTCAGCCTGGTGAATCTGAAGGGCAAATACAAGAAGCATCTTCACAAGAGGATTCAAATGAAAGAGAGCAAGGATTGGAGGATGGCAATTCATCTTCTAAAAGCAGTGAAACTGATGAAGAGGAAGGAGACGTCGGCAGAAGTCCACACCAACCCGGTTCCAAATGACTTGAGAGTTGAGCTTATTAAGAGGGGAAGTGAACCCTTCCAAAATAGGGATGGACCTTTCAGTGCAGTTCAAAGACAAGGAGAGAAATCCAAAGGGAAGCGTCGACAGCTGACCACTGCATGGTTCTATAAGGCTCTGCCAAATGGCGAGAAAGTTTTGAGAACATGGATGGTTTACTCTCCATAAAAAGAAAGTTTGTTTTATTTTTGGTGCAGACTGTTTGCTCTTGATGACAAAGGAATTGGAACATCCAGCTTTGTCACTGGGTTTCAAGCATGGTGGAAGCTAAACCCAAAGTTGTCTGACCATGAGGCTTCTGAGCAGTATCTCTCAGGCCTGGAGAAGTGGAAGACCTTGGGAGCAGGGTTGAAGCTTCAAAAAACCATTGATCAAGTTCATCAAGCAACAATGGACAAGGAGAGAAAGAAATGGAGGGATATTTTACATCGCCTCTTGGACGTAACCTTGTTTCTGGCTCACCAGAATCTTTCTTTTCGTGGTCACAAAGAGGACATGTCATCAGCAAACAAAGGAAACTTCATGGAATTGGCAGAGTTGCTGTCAAATTATGATCCAGTTTTGAAAGAACATTTTGTAAGGATTAAGCATTCTATTCCATCTGGGAGGAGAGTGGCTTCGTATTTATTTCCAAAGATTCAGAATGAGTTCATTTGCCTTTTGGTGAATTACGCCAAAGAGAAAATAGTGGCTGATATCAAGAAAGCAAAGTATTTTGGGATTCTTTTTGACAGCACTCCTGATGTGTCCCACACTGATCAGATGTGTGAAGTGATCAGATACGTCCATATTGAATGTGACAAAGTTGAAGTAAAGGAATCTTTCTTGGGCTTCTTCCCTATTGCCGGGAAGACTGCTCCTGAGCTCACAGGGGATATCCTGAGACATCTGGAGAGAGATGGACTGGACATAAACCTGTACCGTGGTCAAGGATATGACAACGCTGCAACTATGGCTGGGATTCATGGCTGGGATCATGATTCTCTCATGATCTTTGATCAGTCAAAGATCAGAGAGATTAATCCCAAGGCTTTGTTTGTGCCTTGTGCAAATCATTCTCTGAACCTTTGCGGAGTGCACTCATTTGGAAGCGTTTCTTCATGTGTGACTTTTTTTTGGAACCTTGGAGAGAGTCTATTCCTTCTTTTCAGTCTCAACTCATCGATGGGAAGTGCTGATGGAGAATGTGGGCATGACAGTCAAAAGACTTTCCCAGATAAGATGGGGTGCTCATTATGACGCTGTGAAACCAGTGAAGGCAAATTTTGAAAAGTTGACCTCAACCCTTGAAGTATTGTGCGATCCCAAAGAAAATGTAGACACAAGAGGATCAGCTCAGATTTTGCTGTCTGCTGTATGTGATTTCTCTTTTTTTAGTTACCTTTCTTTCTGGTGTGAAGTCCTGGAAGAAATTAATCTCGCACAAAAGTATTTGCAAACAGTTGGAATCAGCCTTGAAAAGTGCATTGTGAAGTTCCAAGCTCTAAAACTGTTTCTTGAAGATCAGCGCAATGAAATTGTGGAGAGGGCCATTCATTATGCAACTACAAAGTGTGAGGAAATGGACATTTCTATGGAGAGAAGAGGGAGAGTAAAGCTCCAAGAAAGGATGCCAGGAGAGATGGCAAAGGATGCTGGTCTCACATTGCCAGAGGAAGTAAAAAGGGCTATGTTTGAATGTCTTGATCGCTTTCATCAAGAATTGGAGATTCGTTCTAAGGCACTGGATCAAATTCTATCAATCTTCGCTGTTATTCAGCCAAACACTTTGGTTGTTGCAACAGAAGAAGAACTTCGGAAGTATATTCCAAATTTGACTCAGATTTTCGATGAATTCTCTGATGAAGATATCAGTGTGGAAATTGGACGACTTCGGAGGCATTTGGAAGCTGCCAAAATCAGCGTTGAAGCGGCAAAGAAATGGACAGCATTGCAGTTTCTGGAGTTTAATGTGAAATGGGATTTTTGTGAATCTTTGCCAAGCTTGTCACTGTGTTTGAGATTCTTTTTGACTGTCTGTGTGTCTATTGCTTCATGTGAAAGAAGTTTCTCCAAATTGAAATTGATAAAAAATTTCTTTCGTTCGACCATGAGTCAGACAAGATTGACAAATCTGGCTTTACTTTCAATTGAACATGAATATGCAAAGAAGGTGAATTTTGATGAGGTTATTGATCAATTTGCAGAAATTAAGGCTCGAAAGCAGAGACTGTGAATCTTCTCTATTTATCTTTGAAGAATAGGCTGAGCGTTGAGATTGGATTTCCTGTGTTTTTTTGTATAAAATAAAATGCAGTATTACCTGTTCACTGAATTTTTAATGTCCTGCATTTTTCTTATTTCCAATTTGTTTATGACAGTACTGTACTGTTTAAAAATCTACTTGCAAACATAATATATTTTTGTGTGTGTTTAAATTTTAAAATTATTTATGGGGGATGCGAAAGGAAGGATCCGCCCCGGGTGCCAAATACTTTAGGTACGCCCCTGTCTGGGTTTCTTAGTTTGCTACTAATTTTTGTGTCATCGGCAAAGGATGTTACTGTGCTGTTATTGGTAACTTCATCATCCATATCAGTTAGTATGATTATGAATAGTAATGGAGCTAATACTGTTCCTTGTGGTGCTGAGTAAGGACCTCTGACTCTGATGAAGATATTCTTGAACTGTAATGACTTGCTGCCCTTCACTAAGAAAATTATATACCCATTTTCCTACTTTTCCTGTTATTCCCATATATTTCAGTTTATGTGCTATGATTCGATGGTCACACTTGTCGACCACCATGGCAAAGTTGTGTATATCACATCACAGTTTTCATTGTTTTCGAGTGCATCAATAATGTTGTTATAGACTTATAGTGTTCCATTAGTTGTGATAGGCATGGTCTTCCTGTCTGGAATCCATGTTGGTTATCATTTAATTTTTTCCAAGTTTCCAGAAAGTCATACATTTTTTCATTAACGACAATATTCTTTCAAATATTTTGGTGAGGTGATATGAGACGTAAGCGACAATGGCCTATAGTTTTTGGCTTCGGATCGATCTCCTTTATATACCGGAACTACGTTCCCTCTCTTCAGGATGCTCGGTATGTCTCCCGTATCTAGTGATCGTTTCCATATCCAATATAGGGGCTTAGCGATTTAATTTTTGCAGTTTTTGATCAGTGTGGCATTCCATTTGTACGGGCCTGCCGCCCATACAAGCTTTTAGTTTCCCTATAGCTTGTGTAATATCATCTGTTGCAAAGTCAAAGTTCGTTATACTTTCCCTTTTAGTTCTTCAAATAAAGCGTTTCTATCGCATATTAGTTTATTATATATATATACAGGGTGGGCCGTAAGTTTCCATACATAGGAAAATTTAAACGTTTGTTTTTATGTTTCAGATACCCTAAGAATATGCGTTTGTAAGATCTTGTTTACTGATGAAGCAAATTTTTACGTCAATGGAGAGGTTAATCGGCAAAACATACGTTATTGGAGTAATGCTAACCCTAACTGGCTGAGTCCGACGAAGATGCAAGGTGCCGGTAAAGTGATGGTGTGGGCCGGGATATGGGGTGACAGAATTATTGGACCAATTTTTGTCAGTGGAAATCTTAATGCCGAAAGGTATCTTAACATGTTGCAAGAAGAGATTTTCCCATCCCTGCTAAACGAGGAAGGTAACTTCCCAGTTTACTTCCAGCAAGATGGAGCTCCACCTCATTATGGTCTTCACGTGCGTCGGTATTTGGATCAGCAGTTTCCGGATGCTTGGATTGGTCGGCGTGGTCCTGTGGAGTGGCCTCCCAGATCCCCAGATCTCACCCCCCTTGATTTCTATCTTTGGGGGCACTTGAAGGCCATGGTGTATCAGGAAAAGATACGAGACATAAATCATCTAAAGGAACGTATCACCAACGCCATTACAAGCATAACGTCAACTGTGCTAATGCGTGTTCATCAACAGTGGGGAACACGTATTGAAATGTGTTTTCAAAACAATGGCAACCATGTAGAGCATATTATATAAATAAAAATGGTTGTCCATAAAAAAATGTTTATTTTTCCTATGTATGGAAACTTATGGCCCACCCTGTATATATATATATATATATGAAATTATAATCATAGTTAAAAAAGGGGAGAAGGGGAGAATGTATTAATAAAATTGTGACGTGTATTGTTTTTTTAATAAGAAATATTAAGAAATATGTTTAATAAGAAATTTAATAATTTTAGAATATAATAAAATGATTAAAATTGTAGGAAATTAAGATACGTTTGATAAAATGAAATTGTTTGAAATATAAAATACTATTTCGCAACACTCGAAATGCGCTTGGGCCGGAGGCATAAAATACCCAAAACCCAATCTCTGACTCGGTGGGAAATGCGTTTTTTTTTCTAAGATGTAATTGTAGAAAGAGTGATAATAATGCAAGTGTAGAGAAAAATGACAAACACGTAATTTCATTAGAATCAAATTTCTATTTGCAAACAGCTATATTGTATCGACAGATGCGTATATGAAATGAAAGTATAGTTTTCCTCATTAGCTATGTACACTTCATATTATTTGCTTATACCAGATTTAATACCTTTTTGTGGTTTTCAATGTGTTCAACATTATTCACTATAGAAATAAATGTTTAAAAAAAATATCATCCATTAATCTTAACGAATGGATTAGATGGAAAAGAAGATATTTGGTTCACTTTAATTCCATTCCATTTTGTAGAGAAGAGATGCCACACAATAAATAGAAATGCTGCCTTTTCACATGCAGGAATAAGCTCGGCTATGTATGTATGTACAGTATGTATGTATGCATCAGAGTAGAGTTAACGTGACCTGTGAAACTTTTAATGTTCATATACATTTGAGGGCTGTATTTATTGTGTCGGTGGTATGTACAATAGGCAATCGCTTTATAAAAGGAACAACTGGTTGTAAGCATGTCTTATCCCACAGATAACGAACAAACGTGAAAGATCGTTTCTAAGACGTGCTAGTACAGGCAGGCCCCGTTATATGCGAGTAATGCGTGCACGGAAAATGTCGCATAAAGCGAAATCGCATATATCGAAACAAGTAACCTATGTAAAATACGAGATTGTTGCCAACAATTTAAAAAATTAAGGATAAAAATGTTTTTTGTATGTTTTGACATTTTAATTTTGAAATAAATGTAAATAAAGAACGAAATATATGTGTACTAGACGTATGAGACAGTTTTCAGTTATAAAAATTTATCAAAGTGCACCAGCATGTGCAAGGAAAAAATGCATGAAAGTTATTTTATTTCTTTACAAAATATTTTAAAAGTGTTTGTTGCTTCAATGTTCTTTTCTTCTTCTCTTGATACATGACTCGATAGCAGCGAACCACATTTTCTAATGATCGACGAACTTCCATCCCACGCTGAAGATTAGGATCTGCATCCATTATTTTTTGTTTCATAGATTCCAAGTCACGAAACAATCCGTCGAATTCTTTAATTGTAAATTCCTTTGTTACAGGTTCAACTAAATTTTCATCATCGTGGTTAGGTTCTTCTTCGTATGCACGCTGCTTGTCTAGATTTATTAAGTCTTCATCATTAAGTTCTACGTCATGAGATTGTAGCAATTCTTGAACAGTTTCATTGTCCATTTCTTCTAAATATAACGATGTGCACAGCATGGAAACAACAGCGATACTGAGTACAGGTTGTGTGAACAGTACGTAAGTACGTGCGTACAGTACATATATACGTATGCGAATATGTATGTTTCGTATATATTGGCGCCAAAAATCGCGCTAAATTGAATTTGATACTCGCATTAAATAAGAATTGGTGCCAATGTACAACTCGCATTAAATTGAATTTCGCGTATATCGGAATCGCATATAACGGGGCCTGCCTGTAACTGCATAAGTTGTATCACTCACTAAACTTGTTTCGTTACGTGTTAAGACCATAGTCTAATATAATTTACTAAGTCTTATCATAACAGTTCATTTTATTGATAAACGTTCATCCAAAAATTGATTCGCGGCGCCCTTTCACGCGAGCAATACAAATTACAAATCCCATTCAGCAGGTCTGGGGAATGGGCGGACGTTTGGAATGGCGCAATTTCAGATTAGGACCAGGATTTGTACATACTACATATCCAGCACTTTATCATACATTTTAGCGATATGGATTCAGTAAAGTAATTTTACCGATTATAAGTCATTCTTTGTTGAAATAAGAGCTAAAATACAGTATGTATGTCCTTGAAGGAATGTCTCCACAAATAGAATGTAATTCTGCCTTAACGCATCTCAGTCAAATTTTAGGAAAGTGTACACAAACTTTCTATCTGGTTTTATGTTGTTCACTGCATGTTGGAGCGCACAATCAGGTGTTTTTTAAATACATTCCTTGATATTCTCTGAGAAAAGTATAGAATCTTTAAATGTTCATAAAAGCCAATATTTTACATCATAAGTGTATGACGCAAAATGGGAGAGTGCAATTGCAATGCATTGTTCATTAATGTTGCAAGGGGAAGGGGGATGGCACCCGTGGGGGAGGGGGTTGGCACACGTGAGAGAGGGGGTTGGCACACGTGGGGGAAGGAATATGCAAACAAGGGGGAGGGGCTGGCCCAAGAGAGAGGAGAGAGGAGGAGAAGGAGAGAGGAGATCTTTTCGATGGCATGTCTCGTCGCATACTGAAGTTCTTGACTTCCTCAGCTGGCTTAGAAGGTGTAATCTGGTTTAGAAGACGTAATTGGCTTAGAAGGCTTAATCATTCAGTTGCGTTAGAAGGAGTATATATACGGTATATATATATATATATATATATATTAGGGTGTCACTTATTTTTCAACTTTTAAGTGTCCATGCTCTGACCCGATCAAAGTATGCCATATGATGTAAAAACACTGTGTACAAAGTTTTATTGAGATATTTTAATATTTAGAAGTAGCTAAACGGCTTCGAAGTATTGAATACGAGATTCTCAGAAAGTGTGAATATAAAAAATTTCCAAATGTATTTAAACAATTTATTATGTTCCTACATTAGCAGGAAGTGCACAAGACATTATCATAATATTAAGATGAAGTATATTAACATCAGACAGTAGCGTAATTATTATGATTAATCATTATTTCCACTCAAGGTATGCTTTTCTCCCCATGTCCAATGCTTGCGATGGTCTTCAACAACCTGTAGAAGAAACTGGAGTTGTTCTTCATCTTTGGTTAGGTATCCAGAAAAATCCTGGATGAGAGCAACTCCACGTTCAGCGAAGTCATTTGTTACAGTTAGAGTTTTTACAGTCTCTTTCGCAGTCTGGTAATGGGTATCCTCTTCCCATTGCTCAGCAGTTTTCTCCAAGAATTCATCTGGAGGTTGAGCTTCGTGAACAATGATTTTGTGTTTTTTGTTACAAAGTTTTCCAAGCTTTTTTCTTTTACAGTATTCAGGTCAACAACCACACGCTTTGCAAGGTTCTCTTGTCCATCAACACTAGTCATAGATATGACCATGCGATTTTTTATATCAGGGAGGACTAAAAGACTAAAATAGCACACACTAATGCAAACACATCCTACCATTAAGGCGACTGAAATGATACTTGGGTGAGGCATAGAAAGGAAGCGCATTTCAATTTAGGACAAGTAACGAAGCGTCATCAAAATTTTACTGGCCTTGAGCGACCTCTAAATATTAATATTTTCTCATGAAACTTCATAATCAGCGTTTTTACATGCAATGTCACATTTCTAGCCGGTAGGGTAGCAATATATTGTAGTAATGTATAATTAAAAAAAATTAGAATGTTTTGGTTATAAGAAATTAAAAGAAGATAATAATAATTAATAAATAATATTACGATAGAGTAGTAATGTCTAATTAAGAATTTTAATAATGTTTGTTTAAGAAAGAAAATAATATAATGTTTGATTAATAAAGAAAATGATAATATAATGTTTGTTTAATAAAGAAGATAATCATATTTAATGAAAATGTAATTACGTTAAAATAATTGTTTGGCTATACTAGTTGGCAACACTCTCTCGGCCCAAGACGAGAGAGAAAAATACCCAAATGGGCAGTCATGGGACAGCAGTGAGTTCAGTAGGGCGCGTTTTTGTGTGTGACGATGGAGTTGTAAATTTAGAATATTCGTTTGTCTTAAAATGTTAGTTAAATCCCCCCCTCGCATTACCCCGTTTAACTACTTGTTTTACGGCATAATAAAGTTAGTAAAATGTTAATTAGAGTATAATTAAACCCCCCTTTCTCCCATGCCGGTTCAATTCGTAACGGTTTTCCCTTCACGCGGCCTGCTACCACGCATTTTATAAAATTTATAACGAAAAGAGTGTAAAGATAATGATTAATGGTAGAAGAGAAATGGAATAAAGAGTAGAAAGTAAAGTAAATGAGGAATTATAAGAATGAATAAAAGCGTAAATACTACAATATGCCTCTGAGTTGATTGTTTGCCCTTTCTTCATAATGTCCACCAGAATCACCCCTTTCATGTCCCAGAAGATGGTGGCCATGACCTTTCGTGCAGAGGGAGCCATTTTGAACTTTTTCTTGCGTGGGGAGTCTGCGTGATGCCACTCCATAGATTGGCGTTTTGTTTCAGGTTCAAAGTGGTGTACCAAAGTGTCATCCCCAGTCACAATTCGTGAAAAGAAGTCATCCCCTTCTATCTCGTATCGAACCAACGACTCAGAAGCAAATTCTTTTCTTTGGGCTTTGTAATCTTCAGTCAGTTGGCGAGGAACAAACCGTGAACACACTTTTGAGTATCCCAGTTGCTGAATTATCGTATTCACACTTCCTTCACTAATTCCTAGCTCCAGTGATAGCTCTTTGTATGTGACGCGCCGATTTGATCGAATGATGCTGTTAGCACGTTGCACAGTGTGAGATGTCACAGCCGATGCCGGGCGACCTCTGTGTAGCTCATCATCGAGGCTGGCTCTCCCTCTCTCCAATGATCTCACACGTTCAGACCAGCGTCCAACTGTGCTTCGATCAACAACAGCATCTCCGTAAACGTTTTGTAGACGTTTGTGAATATTTCCAACTGTTTCCTTCTCTGCGGTTAAGAACTCGATAACAGCTCTCTGTTTACGACGCACATCACTGTCAGACGCAATTTTCGAAACTGCGTTAACCATCGATTTTATAAAAAGGCGTTTGAAAGCGGTTTTATATAAGGAGGGGAGGTTGAAACTGGAAAAATCCGGTTATGTGAAGCGCAAAAAGTTCAAACTTACGGCCCATAAGACATTTCAGCCCCATGGCCTATTACACTGAGTAACAAAATTTGAAAAATTTCTGTTTATTGTGATTTTTCTGTCGTTTCTTAGTGATTTCGGGGCGCTGATTCCAAATATGATATTGGTTTTGCTCTATCATCAACCGTTTCAAAAATATAGGGTATCACACTTTTCATATGGCAAAGTATATAAAGAAGGCTAACATAAATATTTTCTGAAAATAAAAACACTATTGGAAATTAATGTTTATTGAGCCAAAATTGTTTTGACAAACCCAAAATGGTGCAAAGGATATAATATATATCATGAGGAGAACCGATAAGAGAATAACAAGCCTCGTTATGCAGTGTGCGTTCCTTAAAAATGCACTGAAGAACGCGACTTCCGCGTATGAACATTCTTATCCTTTCTGATCAGCGACCATACGTAGTCTCCCATCATGGAAGCATTCCAATGGCCCTGGTACCTTTTCTCCATCGTTTGAATATCTTGATGATATCTTTCGCCATGTTCTCCACTCACATCGCCCAGGTTATCACGAAAAAAGTCTAGATGTGAATGCAAATAGTGTAATTTTAAAGACATACGGCACCCCATTTTGCCATAGCATTTAATCAAGTTTGACACTAACTCCTTATAGTTTGGTGCTTTATGGTTGCCTAAAAACCCACGAACTACATCACGGAAAGCACACCAAGCCTCTTTTTCGATCGGAGTCATCTTGGCTTCAAGGTTCTTTGAATTCAACAGCGCCTTGACTTGTGGTCCTACAAAGATGCCAGCCTTGACTTTGGCCTCAGAGAGTTTAGGGAACATGACCCGAATCTGTTGGAAAACTTCCCCTCCAAAATCTAACGCAGTTACAAACTGCTTAATTAGACCCAACTTAATATGGAGAAGTGGTAGCAGAACTATATCAGGCTTCACAAGAGGTTCCCTGAGTACATTGTACTTTCTTGGTTGCAGTCCTTCACGTGGAGGCCACTGAACTGTTTTATAGTGCTCAGCCCACAGGCAAA
Organism: Bathynomus jamesi; assembly: GCA_023014485.1. Lineage (NCBI taxonomy): Eukaryota > Metazoa > Arthropoda > Malacostraca > Isopoda > Cirolanidae > Bathynomus > Bathynomus jamesi. The sequence continues at coordinate 303,576 of JAJOZX010000902.1, read as the reverse complement.
GAAAACATGAATATTTAGTAAACCCTCCTTGTAAACCTAACAGGAAACCAATCATTTTGAAATCACCACACACGTCCTAGTTATATTGTTCATACCTGATTTGAGTGAGCAGTTGTTTGACATTTTCATAGTCCTCTTTCATTTGAACAGAATGTGCAACTGGTATAGATGGATATTTGTTCCCATTGTGGAGTAGAACAGCTTTTAAACTCCGAGTTGAACTGTCAATAAACAGGCGCCACTCTGAGGGTATATGTGTTAACCCAATACCTGTGAATAGACCATTAACCTCGCTGCAATAACAGAGAGAGCCATTGACATCGTAGAACCTTGCAAACTCTTCATGCCGCTTTCGGTATACAGTGCTCTTGCAGTCTTCTCCAAGCAAATTCCACTCTTTGAGTCTGGAGGTCAGAAGCTCAGACCCTGATTTCGTCAGACCAAAATCTCTAATTAAGTCGTCCAATTTCCTCTGATTTGGAAAGTGAGGGTTTGTACTGAAAGTTACTGTATATTCTTCATCATGACTGTCCTCACCAGCCGACATCTCAGATGAGCTAGCTGCATCCTCATTTTCAACCTGCAAAGCAAAGAAACAAAATACAGGCATATCTATATATGTAGAAGAGCATCAGCACTAAGAAAAATTGACACATAATGACCCACAGTCTGTAAATACAGAAGGTAAAGTAATGGATAGATACCTGTTCTGGTGAACGTGGTATTGGAAGACCTTCGCCATGTGGTACAGGAGCTATGGACGATGCTATGCTTGGATACTGAAGAGTCTGCCTTCCTTTAACTTTCCTGTACTTAAAAACATCTACCATGCAGTAGTAGCAATCGTCGTGGTGGCTCTTTGGTTCTCTCCATATTCTGGGTACCGCAAAGGGCATTGCCTTGCGTACTCCCCGCAGCCACCCTTCAAGTGTGGAGCGGCAGCTTCCACAGATCACATGGGGTGCCCAGGGCTTATCTTGGTCACCCATAGGCCCAAAATAGAGCCTATACGCGATCCAGAACTTGGTGCCTTTCACAATCTTGTGCGATACTTGCTTGGGGCCTATGTAATACCCACAAACGTAGCAGAATATATCCGACGAGTGTTTACAAGCTCTAGTTGCCATTCTCTTTACTAAACTGTACTACATTAATCATAACCTGCAGATATAGAGAGAAGAGTTATTAAATCTGCAACAGATTACAGATTCCAGAAAAAAGATGTATTCACAACACTGAAATAATGTTCGCAATAAAAGAGGATCGATAACACTCAAATCGTCAGCACAGAGAAGCACAGAAACACAGTACCTCAGTGCTGGTAACCATCAGACAAACAACCTGCTTTCTTTGTGTGCTCACCAGAGCTGGGCACTTCCGCAAACACTTCCGCAAACCGCAAATTCCGCAATTGCGGAAGTATGTTTTTCGTTTGCGGATTTGCGTTTGCGGCAAAGTCATCGCAAATTAGTGAATTTGCGTTGCGGAACTAAGACCGCAAACGCAAATCTTTCCGCAAATTTCCCACGTGGCCACTGGCCAAGCCCGCTAGTGCTGTGACGCTGCTGTCACTGGCCGCCAATTGGCTGGCAGGCAGCGCGTCATCTTTCCCGCCACTCCGCCGCCCCTTGGCAGGAGGTGTTTTTGTTCAATATAATATATCAATATATGTAGTATTTTTATTTCTTCTAGAATAGTGATTTATTGTAATAAATTATTTAGCCTTGTTTTTAATGAAAACAAGGCTAAAACATTAAACATTAAAAAGATATAAAAACTTTTTATACCTCTTTAATGTTTTGGATACTTTTTATAGTTAAAATTGCGATTGCGGAATTTGCGGTTTGCGGAAGTGTTTGCGGAAGTGCCCAGCACTGTAAAAATTGGAAATATGGTTTGCGTTTGCGGATTTGCCTTTGCGGCACCAAAAATGGCAAGCAGTTTGCGGATTTGCGGTTGCGGAAGGTAACGTTTGAGTTTGCGGATTTGCGATTGCGGAAGTGATTTTGAGTCTGCGGTGCCCAGCTCTGGTGCTCACACTTACTGACTTCTCAGACTCTGCGCTCTTCTTTATATAGCACAGTGGAAGTTTCGGGCAATTTCTAGAGCAAGAAACTGTCAACGAACATCCGGATTGTTCTCAACAATTCCTGATTATTCTGATATTGCTGCGCCCATAATAACATTATACTGGTAAAACATGAAAAATGGATTATCTCTGAAACCATTGATGATACACACAAACCAAGGCCAGATTTGGACTCAGCGCCCACAAATACATTTAAAAACAAAAAATTCTATATAAACAGAATCAGTGTTACACAGTGTTATTTAGCTAAGAAAAAAGGGTGGGGCAAAATATATTGAGTGCCCCTAGTGTGTGTGTGTGTGTGTGTATATATATCTATATAATTAACCGCAAGTCTACGAGCGCCGTCTATGGGAAGTCTTATATTAATTTTAATAATTCTAAAAATTATTATTTTTATTATTTCGTTTTCTACCGCCTCAAAATTTATTTCTGAACTCTCTCTCTCTCTCTCTCTCTCTCTCTCTCTCTCTCTCTCTCTCTCTCTCTTTGTGAAAAACAAAGCCAAATTTCAGCACCATTTATTATTATTAATATCATACACAAGTTGAAGTCTTCAGTTTAGTTCCAAACACCTGTTGTTTTGAAGATAAATTCAGTGCTCTTATATAACTATCATACTGTAGAGTGTAGACCATCATGACTTATTGGAGGCAAACATCGCCTTTCTCCGTCTACTAAAACCATTTTTTCTTGATTTTATCCGGTCATGTACATAAATACAAACCTCAAATTTTATTTCTCAAATAGCACTTTCTCTCTCTCTCTTCCCGTCTATGGGAAGTCTCATATTAATTTTAATAGTTCTAAAAATTATTATTAATTTTATTATCTCTTTTTCTACCACGTATTCGCTACATCGTCTAATTCTCTAACGTACGAGAAGCACTATTTACGGATAAAGTAAATTTTCTTCAGTGCCATTCTTGAATTGAATACTGCCTTGAGGATTTGAATCCTAATCCCGCGTATTGTCACAAACACATCTAAACGTAGAAGATTGGGGTCTCCTATCCAGCAAACTAACAGCACAGACGCTGCTGATCACCTCAAATCTATCTGTGAAGATCCGATGATGCATTGTACTTTGATATTACACTCGAAAACTGATTACACCATTCGTTAAACGGAATCCAACCAAGAGGAGGAGGGTCTGTCTCCCAGGGGCCAGGGTTGACAGAGTTAGAGACGAAGTGGATAGGGTTGACGTTGCTTCCCGTCACTCAATGTTGGTGACGATGGTAGGAGGCAACGACTCGTATAGGCCCGATACGAGAGTGCCTGACCTTTTGGAGAGATATAGGGGGTTAATTAGGTCCCTGAAGGCGAGGTCAGATAGGTCTTTAGTTCTAGGTATTACCCCTAGGCACGGGTTGGGTCTTAGAATTACGTCCAAAACAATATTTTTGAATAACAAATTAGAAGAGATTTGTGCTGAGGAAAGTGTACCCTTCGTAAAGCTGTGGTCCGAATTCAATGATCCTAGCCTTTTTATAAAAGATGGGGTGCATTTTAATGAAATAGGTAATGCTAGGCTAGGTAGGTTAATAGACGAAAACGTGCGAAAGCTGTATAGGTCGAAGCCTTCTTTAAACGTTGTGGGTCCGGGAAACGCGGGCCCGACGTGATAAATAGTTTAAAACGCGGGCCCGTGGTAAAAAATAACTTAAACGTTTTTATTGCAACGCGCGTAGTATTAGAAATAAATTAAATGAATTTAAGGCGGTAATTTATTCCGGCAACTATGATATAGTTGCTATCACTGAAACTTGGTTAAATACCGTGACTCGGGACTTGTTGGGGGAACTTGAGATACCGGGTTTTAAACTCTTTACTAATGATAGGTTACATAGATTTGGAGGCGGCGTTTTGCTGTACATTCGTAATTCCCTTAGGGCTATCGAGGTTAAGTTAGATTTTCCGGCAGCAATTAATGCGATCTGTGTTGAAGTTAGGGCGCGTAGTATTAGTTTTATTTTGTTGTTGTTTATAGACCTCCCGTTCAACCCCTCGATATAGATACTAGATTTTACTCACTTCTTGGTAATTTTATTGACAATCGGAATAGTAAATTGTCGGAGACTTTAACTGCCCTAATGTTAATTACGAGAATTTTACGGGTAATGAAGAGGGTTTGAGATTGGTTGAGTTTATGGACGATAACTTTTTACGACAGATAGTTACCGAACCAACGCGCGGTGATAATATTTTAGATTTGGTGATGACGAACGGCGAGAATATAGTCGAAGGTTTAGAAGTAGGCGAGAGTTTAGGATGTAGCGATCATCAAATTCTTAGGTTTAAGTTATTGATAGAAAACACCAGGATAGTAACGTAATAGAAGTCCCTGATTTTCGTAGGGCTAATTTTGATAGTTTCGCGGATAGGATGAGAGTAGTGGACTGGGATAACTTATTTATGGGTAATGACACAAATTTGCGTTGGGTGGCGTTTAAAGAAAGTTTTAGGAATATTGAAAGGGAGTTTATTCCTCGTAGGCCCAAGCGCGCTAGTAATCGTGGTAGACCGAAGTGGTGGAGTAGGGAAATAGGAGAGTTTATAAACGAGCGTAATAGAGCGTATAGACTTAGTAAGCGTAATGGCCAGGTAGCTAACTTTAATAGATATATCGAGCTTAGACGTCAGGTTAAAAGATCAGTTAGGAATGCCAAGCGTAATTTAGAGATACTTATAGCTGCGGATAGTAAACATAATCCAAAAAAGTTTTTTGAATACGTTAATAATCGTAAGCCGGTAAAAAATAACATAGGCCCTCTAGTGGATGTTAATGGCGCTTTGGCTTCTGACGCTCAGGCGATGGCGGGTATTTTCAATAACTTTTTTGCGACAGTTTTTACCGTAGAAGACGTAAATAATGTCCCCGACGTGGATGATATCGTTCCATTTAGTAGCGAGACTATTTTAGATGAAATAACTGTTTACGAGGCTGAGATTGCGCATTATATCGATAGGCTAAAAGTTAGCAAGGCTCCAGGCCCTGACGCTTTTTATCCCAGACATTTGAAAGATTTGAAAGAAGTTATCGTAGGCCCCTTAACGAAGATCTTTAATCAGTCACTCGAAACGGGATTATTCCTGAAGACTTTAAATTAGCTAACGTCACGCCTATTTTTAAAAAAGGCGACCGCGCGGTAGCTAGCAATTATAGGCCCATTAGCTTAACGTCAATTGTCGGTAAACTTTTGGAATCCGTAGTTAGGGATCGTATTATCGATCACTTAGAAAGTAGAGATTTGATTAATAGTAGTCAGCACGGGTTTCGACGCCATAGGTCTTGTTTAACTAATTTGTTAGAATTTTATAACGAAATAGTGCGCGAATACGATAGGCATAGGGCAGCTGACGTTATTTATTTAGATTTTAAAAAGGCGTTCGATACAGTTCCGCATAGGAGACTAATTGCGAAGGTTAAAGCGCACGGTATACGCGGTCAGGTAGCTAACTGGTTAGAAGAATGGCTTCGTGCTAGGAGGCAGAGGGTCGTAGTTAATGGTAGTGAATCGGGGTGGTTAGATGTAGGTAGCGGTGTCCCACAGGGTTCAGTGTTAGGCCCATTGTTATTCGTAATTTACATTAACGACATAGATGTAGGATTGACTAGTAACGTGTCAAAATTCGCGGACGATACTAAAATAGGCGGTAAGGTTGTTAACGAGGACGATAGAAATAGGATCCAAGACGATGTAGATAGGATTATGGAGTGGACGGATAAGTGGCAGATGCAATTTAACGTAGATAAATGTAAAGTTTTGCATATAGGTTCTCGCAACAATAATTACGCGTACACGATGGATGATAGGGAGTTAGCGAGCGTTGACGAGGAAGTAGATTTAGGCGTACGCGTAACTAAAGATTTAAAGGTTAGGAACCAGTGCCTGGAGTCTTGCGCAAAAGCTAATAGGATGTTAGGCTTCATAGCGCGTAATTTCGAATTTAAATCGAAGGATATTATATTGCCCCTTTACAAGTCCCTAGTCAGGCCTCATTTAGAATATGCCGTTCAGTTTTGGTGCCCGTACTTGCGTGAGGATATTGATAGGTTAGAAAGGGTTCAGCGTCGTGCCACGAAACTTATTCCGTCATTGCGCAATAAGCCTTATGAAGATAGGATTAAAGAGTTAGACCTGTATTCACTCGAAACTAGGAGATTAAGGGGGGAGCTTATTGAAGTTTTCAAAATCGTTAATAACATCGATAACGTAAATTTTGACAAATTGTTCACTTTCGATAATAGTAATACTCGCAATAACGGATTTAAGTTGCGTGGCAGGCGTTTTATTACTAATATCGCTAAAAACTTCTTTACGTTTAAAGTAATTGATAAATGGAATAATCTTCCCGCGTCAGTCGTTCATTCTACCAGCGTTAATATGTTTAAGAACCGTCTTGACAGACATTTTAAAGGTATTAACGTTGTTTAATTTAAAAAACAACAAAGTTAGCAACAGGAAGCTCTGGTGGTGGTGCTCGAGGATGAGTCTGTTGACGATGAATGCCAGCTTGTGACATGCCAGCGTGTGATGCCAGCAATAAAATTTTAAAAAAAAAAAAAAAAAATTAGACTAACACGAATGTAGATGTAGCTCATAGCGTAAACTAACCCACTTTTTGTTTAACTTTACCTACTTTTTTTTTTTTTTTTTTTTTTTTGCATGTCTCTAACTCTTTTCTTGCATGTTTGTAGTTTGCATGGTATGACAGTGAGTTAAGACTGTGTTTGCATGGTTTGTAAGCGTTCTTATTTTACTTCTTTTCATCTTTCACCCCTCTCCTATTCTCTCCGACTATCTTTCTGACTTGTCGGCAGTGGCCGGCGGATGATGATGGTGAGACACTTTTCCTCTTTTTCTGAATGAATGTTAACCCATGAGTGATAGGTGTTGCTCTTACTTAACCCCTTATTCTCTTCTCTTCTCTTAACCCGCTACTCTTTCCTTTCTCTCGGGCTAACCTTAGAGTGGATCTTCGGGTCTTTGTTAGCCTTAGCTTCTGTAGATCTGTAGAACACCAGTCGCTGTATGTGGATTTCCGCACCAGCCTTCTAGAATTAGTTTCTTGTACTGTTGTGTTTCATTCATTAATATTATCATATTTGCTACGAGTTGACGATTGACCTTTTGAGTTCAGGCCTACATCACTTGAATTGGGACAAAGCCCCACCCAAAATAGGGACGTAGGCATGTAAAGGGTTAAAATAATAATAATACTCGCAATAATAATAATAGTAACTAGCAGAGATACCCGGCGTTGCCCGGGATGTAAGGGTGTGTCAAAATAAGGTAAAAAGATGAACAAAACTAAATGAACACATAAACACAAAGTTTTGGTAATTGTTTTTATTCCTTGAAAACATCAGACATTTTGTAGCACTTCAGTGTAAACAATGTTACGTGTTTTTCCATTGGGTGTCAAAACATAAAGATTGCGAGGTGTTCCAACTTTTTTGGGCCATTGTCACCCATAGCAAAAGTCACACTCAAATGTCAAAATGCAAAAACTTATTCCTTAAACTTATATTTTTAAAAGTTCTCGAAAATAATGATTTTAAGCTTTTTTTGTGTCAAAATGCAAAAACTTATTCCTTAACCTTATATTTTAAAAAGTTTTCGAAAATAATGATTTTAAGCTTTTTTGTGTTAAAATTAAAAAACTTATTCCTTAACCTTATATTTTAAAAAGTTCTCGAAAATTTTGAAACTTTTATGCACACTATTAGATTCTACTTAAATCCCGTGACTTTATGCCGTCATTCAAAACTAAACAAGATTTTAATGTATCATTTACTAAATAAAACTGTCTAGTCTACCTACCTACTGTACCTACCTACTGTACCTACCTACTGTACCTACCTACCGTACCTACCTACTGTACCTACCCATTTACTAAATAAAACTGTCTAGTCTACCTACCTACTGTACCTACCTACTGTACCTACCTACCTACCTACCTACCTACCTACTGGCTAGTCTACCTACCTACTGTACCTACCTACCTACTGTGCACACCATTAGATTCCCCGTGAAAAGTTATATCTGATTCACTACCTTAAACACTATTTGGTGCAGCCATATTCATTTCAATAGAGAACAAACAAACAGACAAACAAACAAACTTCCTCTTTTATACTGTATATATAGATAGAAGATAGAAGATAGAGAAGAAGAAGAAGATAAAACCAATTTTAAGTAGTGCTAAAAATTTATTTAAAATAATTATGTTGAGCGTCCACTTATTAAATTTGAAAAAATCTGAGGAATGCTTAGACCAATTTTGATAAAGACACGCCTACAGAGGTGTCACCGTCCAATCAGAAAGCCCACGAGCTGGCGAATGGTCTTTTTTAGTTAAGGCCTACGTCACTTGAAATGGGTGAAAGCTCCTCATATAAAAGGGGGTCCACTTTCATCTCGAGACCATATTAGCTGATATTTTCCAGTGAACATTCACGTGTTGCCAGCCGTAATGAATACAGACAGTGAATCAGATTTCTTTTCATCACCAGGCGTATACGAAGTTGGAGATGGTATGTAAGTTACATTCTCCAAGTTAACCAAGTAGCATTAATAACATACATTCTCGTTAAAATTTCGGCTTCAAAGATTAACTTTTCGGGCCTTTACAGCTGCAAATCTTTGGATTATTTCATCTAGATCTAAATCCTTGGCGATGGCATGTTCATTTGATAAGGTTGCCAACCCATCCAACCAATCTTGTTTCATCGTGGAACGAAGATAAGTTTTGGCCATTGTTTACATTACCATCCTCCCACGGCCACAACTCTCTCCTCCCTCACCTCCCGCGCCCTAATTTTCTATGTAGAATTCCTTTTTTAAACTGTTCACTTGTTTCTTGTTGAGTGAGAGCGATATTTTGTCTTTTTTTTCTGCTGCTCTTTCGATTTTTGGCGCCCCCTAAACTTCTGCGCCCTGAGCCAGTGCCACGTTGGCTCGTCCCTTAAGCCGGCCCTGTGAATCAGCAAATGTTAAACCTTTTAGGCACAGAATTAACAAGACGAGAGGGAATTAAGTTTGCACACAATTGAATGTTAAACAAGAGGACAAAGGCATTCAAAACACCAAAGTTTCTACAAAAAGGAATAGCCCAGGTACAGTGTCAGCTCTACATGCATCCTCTGTGAATAAATTAAAGGGAATCAAAGAATGCATATTTTGCAAAGGCAATCACAAGTCATAGAAATGTGAAGTGGCTGAGGCTTTACCTGTTGAGGAGAGAAAGGACAGGGTAACTAAGTCCACAGCATGTTTTAATGCTTTTTGAAATGTCACAGAGCAAGGTTTGGTAAGTTTAAAATTTTGTGCAAATAATGCCATGGCCGGCATCAGCCATTATTGTGTGAAAACACTCCTAGTAGGCCTACCCCAGAAGTAGAGACATCAGTGGCACATGCCACTGCTATGAAAGTGAGTAAGAGTAAAAAAGGGTTATTGCAGACAGCTGCAGCATTATTAATTGGGAATGATGGAGACGCTACTGTAAGAGTGTTGTTTAATAGTGGTTGTCAGTGTAGCTTTAAGACCAAATTTCCAGAAATTTGAAGTTTAAAGAACTTAAGATGGAAAATTTAAGAATTTCTGAGTTTGGGGGTTTAGTTCAAAACCGAACCAAAGTTAAGAAGATAGAAGTTCTGGTTAAGGGGTTGTTACCACAACAGTAACGGTCGAACGGCCAAGCTCTGAGGGGCTACTTTAACTTATAGCCTAAGTTAAGCTAGACTAAAACAAACTTACGGACTTGGAGGTCCTATTAGGTCCTACCTCAGGGTTGCTGACTCGATGTGGGCCTACTTTAGGACTCAGTAGCATAAAAGTTAAGAAAAAACAAAAGGGACACTATTTATGGCATTCTTTCTAAACCTTGCAACAACAACACAACCTGCACCATTGCACGATGCAACAATCTTGTATCTAAACAACCAAACTGAATTGCAAAGGAGCTCTCTATAAGACCACGCCCTGTAAGTACCGCATTCAACAAACGAGTAGAAAAGACGCGCCCATGCCAAAACAATGATGCCACAAGAGCCCAAAAATGCTAACTCTAAATTAAGTGAATTTTTCATTAATCTTACAATTAATATATACAAGCAATGCTGCATCAATTAGCTTAGTCATCATATCGTCTTGGGACAACAATGGCTCTTCCTCTTCTAGATTTTCTAACACTCCCCACCAAAGAAGCATTGTGTCATTACTTTCTGCAAGTTTAGCCAAGCCTTCTCCCTGAGGCTTTAACCCAAATGCTTCATCTTGACTATCTGCGTTTTTGCTGATTTCTAAAGCATAGAATTTTTGTATAGGTCTCTTTAATTTTCCTCCTGAGGTCTTTACTAGTGCAGACCTAACTAAATTGTCTTTGCCAATAAACAACTCTTCAATTATGCCAAGCTTCCAGCATTGCCTTGGTCTTTCACCCCCAATCATTACTACTTCTCCCACCTTGATACAATTTGCATTGGAGCCCTTTACATTGTCTGATGGGTAATAATTGAGTTCTGGCAAGTATTCCATCTGCCACCTCTTCCATAACTGATCTTGTAGCTCTTCAAGGTACTTGAACCTTCTGGTTAACTCTTCTTGACTGCTTTGGATAGGCTGTAAGTCTACTGGCAAACTGGGGTTGATGTTAATCGTTTACCACAGAGAAAATGATTTGGTGTCAATGGCTCTGCATCCTGCATACTGTTATAAACAAAGGTGATGGGCCTTCTATTCACCATTGCTTCTACTTCACGCAAAACAGTGCAGAATTCTTCTTTGCTCAAATGAGCATTAGCTAAAAGTTTCTTTAATGGACACTTTACACTTCCCACTAGCCTTTCCCAAAATCCTCCCCACCATGGTGCTCTCTCGACAATAAACTCCCACTACCCCATGGTGTGAACAGTAGGACTGGAATCCCTCCTCTTTTAGTAAGGACCAAACTTTGGAGTTTCTTTCCAGCCTTTTTGAAGGTTTTTGCATTAACAGATATGATTTTATTTGGGAAACCCTTCTGTTCACAAACCTTTTAAACAACAAAACAAACAAAACATATTTATTGCAGATCATTCACAATCCATAGCCACTTAACCTAACATACAAGTACAATCTTACGTATACATTGAACTTAATACAAAAATAATATAAAAATAAGGCCAACATAGCTACTTAACCTAGCATATTGGCATACTATTTGATTAATTATCTGACAATTTTATGTATATTGTTATTACCTGAGATATCTTATAACACTTATTATAACATAGCCACTTGCTATAACACAACTTAATATGCATATATAATCTTTGCTACATTACAAAAATAAGGTATTGTGAAGCAGCAGTTGTCTGAACCAAGACTGCCATATAGGTGAGAGATACACAGTATCTGAAGACAGGACATTGTACAATAACACATTAGAGCTGTTTTGGACCCTAGTAATGAAATTATATAAGGGGTTCCAAAAAACCTTAGCCCCCCCCCCCCATTTGCAGCTTACATGTTTACTTATATCGAAATAGTTTTTTGTGATTATAAAATATATAAAATTCTTTATTTATTGCAGGTATTAAAATTACTCTAGATGATAAACTGATAATATAATGGCTTCTCAATTAATTGGTGATTCGGAGAGGCAACGTGTGATAGATCGCATACGAGCAATAACATTTCGGGAAGCTCGTGATGCTGGAGCCACCTTTATAACACGTTCATGGGTTGCCAAAAAGTTGCGAAGAAGTGAGGACTTCGTCAAAAGAAATTGGAATAAAACTTTGGATGAATGTGAAATGGATACAATCAAATCTGGGCGCCCAAATTTGCCACTCTCTCAGGAAACAAAGGACATCATTGAAAGCGGTACGCGTAAGCGGAAAAACAGCTGTGCTAAACTTTCTAGAGAGATCGAAGTGTTGAGAGGAAAGATCGTTAGTGGTGAGATCATTCGACTGTACCGTCATAGGCAAGGTTTAAAGCCTTGGCATGAACTTCCAAAGCCAAGAAAAACTCAACTTAACATCGATGACAGAATGTGGTTTGCCCATTATCTTGAAGATTAGGATGTGGATGATTTCATGCATTTAGCTGTCTCCGATCAATTTTTTGTTTACGTAACACGTCGGCCTAACTACCAAAATGATCGAGTGTAGGCCACAACACCAGATGAAATCGATGACAATGAACATTATCGCGAATTATTAAAAAGTCCAGACTGTGTTGGTGTGTTTGTTTTGTTCACTGCAAAGAAGCTCATGTGGGTGCTGAAGCCAAATGGTCAGAGTTGGGATGGACAGTATTTTCGTGATATTATTCTATCCCAGCATGTCATTCCTTTTCTAAGAAACCCAAACAATGTTATGGATGTCGATCAGGTCACACTTCTGCACGATAAGACCCCCTGCTTTAAGGCATTAGCCACTCAACAGTTGTTGCGGAATCATGAGATCGATTTCTTTGGAAATGAAGAATGGCCAGGAAATTCTCCTGACCTGAACGTCTGTGAACACATTGGATCAGTTATAAAGGACAAGGTTCAATGTCTCTTGTTTCAAGAACCTGCAGCAAATCGATTTTCGAAGGATACAATGACGTAACACATTGAAACTGTTTTAGCAAATTTGCGTAACAATCAAGATCTATTCACGTCACTTTTGGCAAGCTACCCAAAGCGAATTCATGCTGTCTTGGAAGCCAATGGCGGGAACACCAAGTTTTAATTGTTTCTCATTAAATGCAGGATTAAATTCTCGTTTGTAAGGTATGTTTAGTTTTACTGTACCTCTAATGGTTTAGGACTTTAGGTCATGGGCAGGGGGGGGCTAAGGTTTATTGGAGACCCGTATATTCTTCCGGATTTACATTTGGCTGGTAGGTAGGTTACGAGTAGTAAACATAAAACTGGCACTGCACCATTTTGGTTCCCTACATAGCATACGAAAAATATTATAAGCAACAAAGTTTATTCATAGCAGTTTTTGTATAATTCCACCACAGATGGGATGCATACAGTGCAGTACAGTAAATTCTAAAAATAAAAATTTTAATTGATTCTGAACACATACCAAATTTCCTTACTAGCATGTTACCCTGTACATACAACTTTTTACGTTGCCTCTCAATATCAAGTTCATCTCGCAGCTCGTGAATAATTACATGACCTAAGTATTTACATGTGTCTTTGACAGGTATAGTCTGACCATTCATTTCAAAAGACCCACATGATACATGTTTCAGTAGATTACACCTAAAAATCAAAATACAGCTCTTTGCCCCATTATAGGTGATGTCATTTTCTATTCAATATTGTTCACATACCTCTAATAGTACTCTCAGCCCATGGGGAGAGGGTGACAGAAGGACAAGGTCATCAGCGTACATTAAATGATTAATTTTTTCCTTTCCAATGACACAGCCAGTACGTGCAGTTTTTAGTTCATTGGTAAGGTCATCCATGTATATACAGAAAAGATAGGGTGATAAGGTGTCAGGACAATATCCCCCTAAGTAAAATATCCCTCTGGGACAATATCCCACTAGGCCAATATCCCTCACGAACACAAGTATCCCCCTAGAGAATAAAAAAAACAAAAAGAACAAGAAATTTATTTCGAAAAACGAGATTCGAATATTTATAAGATAAAAAGCAATTTTTATTTAAAAGGTATTTAAAAAATAAAATGCAATTTTAAAAAGTTAAATTGTAAGCAATTTCTCGTAAGTAATCTAAAATACTTCTGTTCTCATAATCTTTCAAAACAGCAAGTATACGACTTGATGAATCTTTATATCTTTTTCTTGGCGGTTCCATGGAAAGACCGGCAATACTCTGATTCATGTGAACTTGCTGAATAGACATTTCACGCTGAATGATCGCTAGAAAGTTCCAAATATTCGGATGGGAACATCCAGCAAATGACGAAAAACTTATGTGCCAACCTTCAACAGAGTTATTAGTTCTCGGAAGCTCATTAGTCCTAGTGTACATGCTCCATAGAGATACGCCAAATGTTGCCTCTCGACGTCCTCGACGGCATGGTCTTCCTATATATGTATCTTCAAAATAATCCAGTATAGGAAAAGTTTCTGCAGGTAGCAAATCATGCAACTGTTCATAATCTGCTTCGACATTGTCTGGTGGTACAAATGCCAGAGCTGCAATCATCCTCATTTTGAGAGAAAAGTCCATGTTATCTTTGTACTGCTGCTGAAAACCATGTTCCTGTATTTTTCTATATATATTCTGAGTTAAATGGAAAAAACATCCTTTTATTTCAGTTTCAGGAAAGGTCGACTGCAAACTGTTGATCATTGACTTTTCAAAATCTACCATGACACTCACAGGTGCTAAATCTTTCATGTTTTAACTGTTGTAGCAATGTCGTATAAGTAGTTTGACTTTTATCTGGTAAAAGTGCATAGATGCAAGGTACTGTACGCTCTTTAAGTAAAGCATGTATAGTATATAACTGCGTAAAAATTTCAGGAACAGTTTTGAATGTCCCATCAAGAAACCAGTGAGATGAATTTCCTAAAAAATCTAAGCTCTTGTGAGTGCCAAATATTAAAATTCGTTTACCTGTGGGTCCTGAATCATACAACAGGAAATTTTGACCGTCGGTTGTTGTAGTATAAGTTTCTGGTAAAATGAGATCTTAAGCACATGACGGCAAAGGCAAATAATTGTTTGATTTCTGTCTGACGCGCCTAATATTACGACGAAGATGATGAATCGAAGGTACTTTTGTTGCTGCTTCTGGAGATATTGAGGAACAGGCTCCTGTGATTATTTGTTGTGGTGTTTCTTGTGTACTTTCTGCACGCTTTTTTACTTCTTGAAAGACTAACAGCTTCACATTTTGCCAAATCCGGCGCATGTGTATGATTATGTAATGTACCAATAATTTCATTTTGGAACACTTTCACTTTAGCCTTACATAATGCCGTATACCGACGTTGTTCGCATTCATACGACACAACACCATTTGCCAGATTTTTGTGTTTCACATATATATATGATATATCCTTCAAATAATAATTTATCTTTCCCTTTATTACTTTTCACAAACTCCATGATGTTTTGGGGTGAGAGCACTGACACAAATGAAAACATAAATTAACATGGAGTCAGGATTAAACCTAGGTACGAGCTTAAAAATTTAAGTTAGTTAGTTAGTTAGTTGGTTAGTTAAGTTAGTGTTTTTACTTTTTACTTAGGGGGATATTGTCCACAGGGAGATATTGTCTTAGCACCGATAATATACCTCCTTGCCTAACACCATTAGTCACCTTAAAACCTGGTGATACAGTGCTTTTCCATCTTACAAGCATGGTCTGCTTTGTATACCAGAATGCAAGTATCCTAAGTATATATTTAGGTACCCCTCGACACCAGAGTTTCTTGAAAAGTTTGTGATGGTTAACTCTATCAAATGCTTTTGATGCATCCAAAAAAGAGGAATATACATTGCTGTTTGACATCTTGTACTTTAGGACGGTTTCCTCTGGCATATAAATACAATGTCAGTACCATGTTTCACTCTAAAGCCAAATTGATTGTCATAACTCTGCAAGTAAGTGCTTATCCTATTATAAATGACATATTCTAACACTTTAGAAAGTATACTGGCAAGTGCTATTGGCCTATAATTATTCTTATCACAGATACTAGCACCCTTATTTTTAACAACTGGCAACAATACAACTGACAAAATGAACTGTGGCAAGTACCCATGTATCATACAGCTTGTGAAACACATTGCAAGCATAGGTATTATACGAGGGCTACAACATTTTAAATGTTCGGCTTGTATGCCATCTAGGCCACAACTTTTGTTATCATCTAACTTAGGAATAGCCTGCCAGATTTCTGAGTCATTAATTAGTAGTTCCTCAGAGCGTTCTAAATTTAGGCATATGTTTAGTGTATCCTCCCCGAGACAATTAGATAGGGTTTCATAATGATTTTTCCACAGTTCTGCAATGTTTTTTGCACCATGTACACCCTCTATTGCATTTGGTAAGGTAAGATTAATATTGTTAATTTTATTAACCTCCTTCCAGAATTCCATACTGGAAGTATTGTTATTGTCTAATTTCCTGGCTAGAGATTCTCTTCGAAGATTCTCTTAATTTTTCCTTATAAATCTAAGAGCATCCTTGAACTTAGCACGAGTTCTATTTTTCAGTTGGAAGAGTTCCCCCCGCCTAGGTTTCCCCATAGCAACCCATTCCACGAATGCATTTTTTGCTACATCATACAAATCAGCAGAGTATTCTGCCCACCCGGGATTGACATTTACTTTTCCCCATTTTTTATTCTTAAAACTACTTCCATTCGCACCCTTAATGGCATGTTCAAGCTCACCGTAATACTTATTTAAGAGATCTATATGGTTTACATCATCACAGGAGGGATTCCTACAAACCAAAGCTTCTGCAGGAATCCTCACAAGCCTTAGTAGTGCATCAGTCTGTATTGTATAGTAGTCTACCTCAGAGTGACTAAGATTTGACCAATTAACCTTATAATAATCAGCATTATCACAGTCATTGTCTATGTCAGGTGCTACCATACAATCAAGCCCTACTACAAATGGGATATGATCAGATTCAAATACATCATAAAGTATGGACATTAGGGTTATGACTTTTTAATTTTTTGTCATAAATATTGTTTCCTGTATCATCAATCGATGAACATTTGCTTGAAAACAATAAAAAAGTGCCTAATTCCTCAGAATTAAAAAAAATGTCACCCCGAAAGCAAATATAGTAAAGGGTGTCAGGAAATTATTGCCCCCCCTGTAGAGCAAAAACTAGAAGAGATAGATAAAAACCGGCGAGACCACTTGAAAGAGCGTTAAAATCTGAATAAAAACCATTATATTCTATTCCTGTGATTTTAATTCTTACCATTTTTTTCCCCACAGAAACCATGGCATCATCTATTTTGAACGATTCAGAGACACTTTGAGACACTTCTGGGATCATACCCCGTCGATTAATGGCCGTCAGAGCTGCAAATGGGGGCAACACCCGATATTAAAACAAGTGTTTTTTATTCAAAATTAAACGCTCTTTCGCGTGGTTTTGTCTGTTTTTTTCTATTCCTTTCAGTTTCTTCTGTACAGGGGGGGGGCAATCATTTCCTGACACCCTTTACTATATTTGCTTTCGGGGTGACATTTTTTTTTAATTCTGAGGAATTAGGCCCTTTTTTATTGTTTTCAAGCAAATGTTCATCGATTGATGATACAGGAAACAATATTTATGACAAAAAATTAAAAAGTCATAACCCTAATGGACATGCTATTGATTATATTATAACCATCGTGGGAGGCTATACAGTGGTCTAGCCACGAGTGAGTCCCCCAGGCATCACTAACATATGTAAATGAGTCATTAGGGAGTAGCAATTTACTGGCAAGTTTATAGTCGCATGCCTCACAGTAATTGATAAGAAGCTTAGCAAAATCTGAACCCGGTTTAGTGATATTGCTGTTAAAATCACCAGCCACTATAACACATGAAGAGTCCAGCTCCTCTAGCAGTATATTTAGTTTGCAGAGTCTCTCTAAATATACCTCCTCGAGTCCTCATTTTCAGCACACTCATAAGGCATATAAACATTGAATATATACTGTACAGTATTTTGTTGTCAATCGTTAGTTTTATGGCTACAACCCACTCATATTCATAACCAATGGGCTCTATAAACCTATCCAGCTGTGAGTGCCACATTATAGCTACACTTTCCTCCCTATTCTGTCTGCCCACAGTAATAACTTCACTATCATCATTGGGTGAGTTAGCTATTCCCCTGTAGTTAGGCTTAATATTGTTTAAATCTTTGCACTCTTGTTTAGAGAGCCAAGTTTCCTGAAAACAAGAAATGTCATGTGCAGATAAAAGTTTATTGATCTTACTGTCAGCATTGACTTTGAGGCCTCTACTGAGTTTGTGAAACTGGGCCATTATTTTTATACACACTATCACTGTTCTCACTGGGTGTCTCCCTGGGATTGTATGGTAGAGTCTGCCTACGCGTATTTTTGTGGATTGTTTTTTTCCTGAAGTTCACGTTATACTAACTATAGTAGATTCCTTCAAGCCAGACTTCTGGCCCCATAAATACAGAGGGGTCCTCACAGTCTGCCTTAATGTAGAAGGAGCTGTAGGTATCTGGTCGTCTACTGGTTAATTTGGAACAGGTAGTCCCAATTTTCGTCATTTCAAGCAGGTATTCTTCTAGTTCTGAAGCAGATTGGTCAGGTGGGAAACGGGAGGAAAATACATGGACGTGCCCAGATATTTTCGCTGCCTTAATTGTTGTATTCATTGCTACCCCTAGCCGTGGTTCTCTTCTGGATGGAAAGGGGTTCCCAGAGTCCTGTTTCTTTTTCTGACGCAAACCCCTTTTACGAACTGTTGTCCACCCATGCCCTACATTCTGCTCACCATGGTGACAAGCTGCCAAGCAGGATTGAATAGTCCCTTGAGACATGGCCACATTACTAAAGGTCTCAGCAGCATTGCCTTCTGTTGCAGTTAATTTGTCGTTTGTTTGTGTTGAAGATTCATGCAGTTTAGGGTATATACGTACTACCTGCTGCCCACTGTTAGGATGGTTGTTCATGTTCGTACAAGTTCTTATGTCATTCGACTTCTCTTTTAGAACTTGAGAGCAAAGTACCTTACCGTTTTCTCCCTCCTCTAGTTTGGATATACAGCTCTGCTGAGCTGTGAGAGAAGATGGTGTGAGAATAGGAGCGGCAGGCCTCCTGTCCTGAGGAGTCACTATGCTGTGTCGTGGTGATGACGATATTCCTGTCTGGATGGGCAGTTTGCCTGCTGCTCATCTCAGCTTCCAAGTCTGAGATCCTAGCGGTCAGTTTTCTGTGTTCCTAGGTTATGCTGCTACATATATCTCTTAGCTCTCTGTTTTGGCCATGCTGGGTATGCAAGCCACCTTTCGGTAGCTGCACCTCATCCTGAAGTGGTTCTATTTTACTCAAGAGTACAGTCACATCAATAGAGTCGAAACGTATGGGTGGCAAGTCCAGGTTCTCACTTTCAAATATGGGCCTATCGTTAGTAGCCTTTATTTCCAAAATCTTTTTAACGATGTCCTCAAGGTTGAGCACATTTTTCTTTTCACCTTTGCGATGGATAAGCCTCTTGTCAGAGTTCCCATTGGTTGGGTATAATGTAAATAATTTTGCTTTAGCAGTCTCTATCTCTTCAACACTATAATGTTTTTCACATAATGTGATTATCGTGTCAGTGGGTAATAAGTCAATCTTCACATTAATGAAACACAGAATGTTGTTGATAACAACACTTGGCCCATCTGAAGATCCTTCCGCCATCGTTTAGTTCTGAAATCCTAGCCTATGGTGACTCTGACGCAGCTGTGCAAGTTTTCCATGTTCGCCTTAGCCAACTTCACAGCAACTTTTATCCGTAATTAAAATGTTTAGCTTTCACATTTATATAAGTTATTAAGCTAATAGTAAAAGTTAACTAATACTTTTTAACACTTTTTAATACTTTTTAACACTTCCATAGCGCGTAAGTTTGTAAATATATCTAAAGTAATAAAAACTATTTATTTATTTGCTTGGTCTTTCATTTAAGATTTCGAAGCATTTACCTGGCCTTTTGAAACTATTTTGAACAATTTATGTAGTTAAAATTCACTCGCTCATTCGTTTCGTTCGTTCGTAATTCGATATTTTAATAATTTATATACTGTTTATGAAGCTAATCGTAAAAGTTAATTAATACTTTTCAACACTTCTAAAACGCGTAAGGCCAAAAGAAATAAATTACTACTTAAGTTGCTTACCAAATCCAAATGGATTGCTCTGGTGGTAGCACATGTTAAAAGATATATATAACCTTTGTTGGACTCCCCTTGTTCATACAAATGGAGTGGACCGGGAAAGTCAACTCCAACTACATCAAATGGGGCAGTGTATGATAGATACACCGTTCTCTTGGAAATGGAGCCACCCTTTCATGATAAGGCTTTTCACTCCAACGCTTGCAAACCACAAATCTATGCAAGAACTTTTTTACTACTTGTCTAATTTTGGGAATCCAAAACTGTTGTCTGATCTCTATTATCAGTTCTCTAACTCCAGCATGTAACAACTTATGATGCGTATCCAGGATCAAAAGTTCCACAAAGTGCCCCCCCATAAGGTAGCAAAATTGGATGTCTTTTCTCCTCTGGAAGCTCAGAAAACTGTAGTCTACCTCCTACCCTCAATAAATCCTGATCCAAAAACACATCCAAACCTGTGAGAACAGAATGTGTTGGTAGAACCTGAAATGGACTGCTGGTGAGCAATTTTCTCTCTTCACCAAATTTTTCCTTCTGCACATATACCACCCAGTCGTGGCTGGCTTGTTGAATCTCCTTACTCTTTAGAATTCCTTCCCATCTTGTTTTTCCCTTAATGTTGTCTGTAAATGTATATATCCATCCTGTCACTCTTAACAACCTTTTCAGACCACTAATGTCGTCACGCTTCAATATGGGGTCCTGCTGCATAATTTGAGAACTGTTCACAATGCATTTTCTTATCTCACTCACCCATTTTTCTTCAGCCTGACGTTCTTCTACAATAGCCTGATTAGAAGGCCACTTTTCACTTCCAAGTTTTAGCCACTCTGGCCCATTCCACCACAAACTTGACTGTGCAAGATCTTTCACTGAAATTCCTCGTGTTGATAAATCAGCTGGGTTTTGGGTGCCTGGACAATGCTTCCATTGCTTTGGATCTGTGCGCGCTTGAATTTCCTCCACCCTATTGGCAACAAATGGTTTCCATTTCCTTGCCTGGCTTCTTAACCAGTGCTAAACTATAGTGGAGTCTGTCCAATAATAGCTTGGAATTTCATAAAGGCCCAAAGAGTTTTGCACTGTAACTGCAAGCCGACAAGCGATGACTGCCCATCAATTCCAATCTTGGAATAGAAAGCCTTTTCAACGGTGCTACTCTGCTCTTTGCAGCAACCAACCTGCAACATACTTCCTCTTCGAATGTACCTCTTATATAAATGCAAGTTGCAGAGGCTTCCTCACTTGCATCACAAAAGATGTGCAGCTCCAAATTATTTGGACTATTCTTCAACTCTCCAAAGTATCATCTTGGATTTCAATGTCTTCAAGATGTGCCATTTCTTTGAACCAGTATTTCCACTTTACCACCATATGATCGGGTAACTCTTGGTCCCAACCAAGTCCAATTTCCCAGAGGCTTCAAAACCAAATTTTTTACTTTATAACAAATGGAGCCGGGAATCCAAGAGGATGAAAGACCTTCGAAGCCAAACTAAGAGCTGTACGTTTTGTCCACCTTGTCTCATTCTCAGCCAGCTCTACTAAAGATTTCCCATTGAAGGTAAACAAATCCTCTCCTTGCTGCCAAACAATACCTAGCACTTTGGTGTCTATTTTCCACAACTCCTGAATACCAGAATCCTCAATACGTTCTGCTGCATCAGGTCCTACACAGGACTGACTCATAAACTGTTGTAACTGAGAATGATTGATCTGCCATTGTCTAAGCTCCATGTCAGCCTCCCTCATTATAGCTCTAGCCTCCATGAATATCTCTTTAGTCATTTCTGTATTATCCACTGAACACAGCAAATCATCAACATAAAAATTTTGCCTTATGTGTTCAATAGTACTAGGATAGACTTCAGAATATTTCTTAAACTGGTACTGTACAGTAGCTGCGAACAGAAATGGATAGAAATGCCTCCTGGATTACCAGCTCACCTTACACCCTTTCAGCATAGCCCTCCTTTACATAGCTTAGGATGGCCTCATTGTGACATTGTATTCATTTAACAACTTCTCATTTTTCCTTAGCCTGTGCAATGAAGTCTCCAACCTCCTATTAGCTAGCTGAAGGTTTGAGATGAGTTTGCAAGAATCCTTCCAAAGGAGGCCAACTTCGTAGCAACCATCTCTGAACCCAATACCTTTTTGAAATTGCTCTAAAACCTCCCTGTTCACTGTACTTGCCTGCTTCTCCTGTTTGTCCTTTATGCCAATGGATTCACGTTCCCAAAAGACTTTCAAATGTCTTTCCAAACCATGGCTGTTCTCCTGTCTTAACAAAAAGAGCCTTAATCTCCATTTTATTGCAATAGCTACCATGTAGCATCCAGCCTAGCTTGCTTTCAATGGCTACAGGACCTTGAGATGTGCGGACAATGTTGCCAGTGATAAAGTCTCAATAATAGTCAGCTCCAATCAAAAGACTAATATCTTCTGTTCCTTCAAACTTATTATTGCCCAAATTAATTCCTTTAACTTGCAATTCTTGGACACATGCCACATCTAAACAAGTAGTGACTGGAGCACAAAGTTCCTCAATCTTTACAGCTTTGACCTTGATAGTGAGACTTTGTAGTAACAACCCCTTAACCAGAACTTCTACCTTCTTAACTTTGGTTCGGTTTTGAATTTAAACTCCCAAACCCAGAAATTCTTAAATTTTCCCTATTAAGTTCTTTAAGCCTAAAAGGTTTAACATTTGCTGAATGGGGATGTACACATGTTCTGTAGAGTGTCCCCTATTTAATTCAAGCAAAGTTGAGCTAGGCAATTTAGACTCCAATATAGTGACCAACATTACACCATACCTTTCCGTTCCTACAACCAAGTTTTCCAGAGATCTAGATCTAACTTCAAATCCATCATATAACTGCCGTAACTCCTTGACACTATTGAGATTATTAACAGGAGGTATAGCTAAAAGTTCGCGGAGGTGACTTTTAATTAAGATCTCTGGCTTACCAAACCGTTTCTTTAATATATCCCAAGCCCAGACCCGGATCTAGGGGTGGGCTATGTGGGCTGCAGCCACGGGCCCCGCATTTGAGGGGGCCCCCAAATTTTCTACATTATTTATTTTAATTTTAGGTTTTTACATCTATTATTACATTCAATATGCTTATGCAGCATCAGCTTGAAGTTTTCCCCAATGTCTTAAATGCATACAGAATGTACTTGTCATTGATGGTGACTATGAAAAAACTATATAGGGCTATGGGTTGATTGCCTGTGCCCTCATCCGTTGGAAATTTCCAACAGACTTCAGTGGAGGGTTACCGACAAAAGCCCTATGCTTTTTCGTTAGAGAGTTATAAATATGTAGGTTGTTAAAGGACCGTTTTATATTTAAGTGATTACGGTAATTTTAGCGCCCGGATTTGGGAATCCTTATGTTAATGAAAATGAAATTGCCTCACCTTATTTTTGCTGGGTCTTTGTTTGCTTCGATGTAGGGCGTTACGATCATTTTCGGTGTAGGGCCGCCACGATGGAGTTACGCGGCGAATTTACTTAAGGTAATTAATATAGGCAGTCACTATATAAACCCCTGAAGGAATAGGCCTATCCTTTTATAGTCATTAGGTTTTATTTTATAAGGAATTCACTCAGGACTCTAGGGGGGACAAAGACATCCTCCCTGTTTAAGGCTTCGCCGTAACATAAACAGCCCTGAGAGCCGTTCCTTGGTTCTGGTGTATTATTTGCCGAACTAGCATTATTTTTGTTTGGTCTACTCCTGTGGTAGACTAAACAATAAATTGGGTTTTCTTGTTGCTATGTGAGGCTGATTCATACATACAGGTTCTTTGTACGTATGGCAATTCAATTATTTCATTCCCAATAGGCTATGTCGCCAATCCCGAGGCATTTTTGTATAGATATTTAATTCAATTAATTAATAATTTATATTTAATTATGAAATAAATGTACCACATATGATACCATGTTGTGAGCGCGTATAGTTTTTCCATAGTGACCAATTGTACCGACGAACGGAGTTTTTCTAAGTTAAAGCGACTGAAATGTTGCACACGTTCAACAATGAAGCAAAAGCGATTACAGTCACTGGCAATTGTCTATGTTGAACATGCTCTGGCCAAAGAAGTCGATTTTCGAAATATTACACTGGGCAACACGTATTTTATTGAATGATATCTGACACTTGATTCTAGGTAATTTGGGTGCGCTGAATACGAATTTCAACTCGGTTTGGCTCTATCAGGTCCTGATTCTTGTCGACAGCTTATGTGCCATTTTCCAGATTTTTCAAATTAGGACTAAAAAATTAAGTCATGTGTTAAATTTTTTTTTCAAGTTTCATGAATACAAGCAGTTCAAACTACAGTAAAATTACATTATAACGATAGAAATGACTTAAAATAAAAAAACAAACAGATATGAAGCTTTCACTGTGGCAAAAATTTTCTTTTGTAAGACTTTCTAGCGTATTTGCTTGTTGATGGCAGGTCTCTTTTCAAGCACCAGCAGTAATCAGCCATCATGTGGGAATCCCAGCGGCCTTGGTACCGTTCCTCCATAATTTTGATATCTTGGTGGAATCTCTCCCCTTGTTCGTCACTTACATCACCTAAATTACTTGGAAATTGGTCAAGATGGCTATTCAAAAAATGCATTTTTATGCTCATATTGCAACCTAACTCTTTGTAGTCCCTTAAAAGTTTTTTTACGATTTCTTCGTAGTTATCTGCCCTATAATTGCCTAAAAAGTTTTCTATCAAGTCCACGAATGAGAACCAGCCATTTTTTTCGCGTTCATTCATGACATTAGGAAAATTGCTGTCTTTAATCACTGTTCTTATTTGTGGACCGTCGAAAATTCCCGCCTTGATTTTTTCATAACTTAAACTTGGAAATTTTGAAGTTATGTATTTGAAACACTCGCCGTTCGTATCTAAAGCTTTTACATATTGTTTAATGAGGCCTAGTTTTATATGCAGAGGAGGAAATATGATTTTATCTCTGCTCACTAAAGGTGGATTAATTACGTTTTTTTCTCCGACAGTAAGTGATGTTCGTGCTGGCCAGATTTGTTTGAAATAATGTTCTTCCTTGGCTCTGCTGTCCCATAAGCAAAGGAAGCAGGGATATTTAGTATACCCTCCTTGTTGTCCTAGCAGAAAATTAACCATTTTTAAGTCAACACATATGATCCACTCGTGCTCCCTATATTTGATAAGATTTAAAACCTTTTCTATATGTTCATACTTTTCTTTTAATTTTGTTGAGTGCCCAATCGGTATCGAGCCGTATAGATTGCCATTATGCAACAACACACACTTAAGACTTCTTTTCGAACTGTCTAAAAACAAGCACCAATCATTTGCATCGTAAGACTCAACCCCCATCTTCTTTAACAAACCAACTATGTCGCAGCAATATACTAAACTATCCTCTGTTCTAAAATATTTAACAAGTTCTTCTTCTCTTTTTCTGTAAAATGAAATGTATGTGTTTGAAGTAAGCAAGTTTTTCTCTTTAAGTCTTGAAGCTAAAATTTCCGCAGCCTTTTTTGGCAAATTTAGATCCCTTACAAGATCATTCAACTCGGCCTGGTTAAACTTTTGCGGATCGTTTTGACTTTCAAATACGCTGGGGTCAAAATCGGTGTCTGACTCCTCAAAGTGCATAACAATATTTTCAGGAACATCTTCAACTAATTCTTGAGTTGGCAGACCCTTAAATTTTGGAATGGGGATCTCATTTGAATGTAGCACAGGTCGTATCGCGGTGTCGAAATTTGGGTACTCGATACAATGTTTATTTTTCTTAGTGAAGCCCGAAGTCTTGACAAAGCAAAGGTAGCAATCGGTCTCGTGGTTAGTAGGCTCTCGCCACACCTGATATGGAAAAAAAATTGTAAAGCGTTAACAAAAGCGACGAGAGACTTGTTTTTATGAATTTTATCAAAAGTTATCACCCAAACATTTAACATTTCTATGTGTTTCAACCTTATGCAATATTTGAGATTCTTATAAACATTTTCTGTAAATTTTTGTTTATGTACCTAAGTTACAATTACATTTAGGTAAGTTACAGTATACTAGTGATTAAATTACGTAGTTTTATGAAATCATAAACTTACCATCGGAACTCCAAAAGGTATTTTTGAATCCGAACCCTTCGTCCAATGTCGCAGTCTTTCAATGCATATAGTGCAGGCTTTATGTGGAGCCCACGATTTATCTTGGTCCCCCAGTTTTATGCCAAAATAAGCTAAGTAAGCTCTTTTTACGAAGTCAGTTATATTTGCTCGTTGATGTGGAAGTGTAAAATTTCCACATATATAACAGAAGGAATCAGGGTTGTTTTTGCATTTGAACTTTCTAGTGCTTGATGACATATTGCTTGATTGTTCTGCCAATTTGTAAAGGTATTTAAAGCCCTTAATTCATATAAATTTAAGAAAATCTGAAATATAAACACAAAAATTAGTTTAAATAGGTACTTATAATGAAATAGGTACTTACAATCTATGAAATTAAACTAGAAACACGGATGAGTAGGTACAATATAAATTACGTCTAATTAAATCAACTATATTAAATCACGATGACAAAATTACTCACTAAATCATATGCCAATTCAAAATTATGTTAATGCCCAAACTTAATTAACTAACTCAACTGACTGACTGACTGACTGACTGATTGAATTGACTGATTAACTCTGGAAACGAGTCGCTTTTATATATTTTAGTTGTCCCTCTAGAATACTCTACAGAGAACAGGAACGCTCGAGAAAATTTTAGAATTCTATGATATTTTTAGCTTAATTTACTAATATTAAAATGGGTTAAAAATGACAAAATTAAAAATATTTTTAGGGTGTTACATATAAAAATATACATAATACAACAATACCATAACAATAGGTACAAATACCTAGATAAAAACCTAGTTGCATAATGTGTAACTGCAAAAAGACTTAGCGAGTATTGAGAAAAAAACCTTTTTATGAATACGACGAAAGAGGAGGGGTGTTGAGCAAAATCAGGACCTGATAGAGCAAAACCGAGTAAAAATTCGTGCTCAGCGCACCCAAATTACCTAGAACTAACTGTCAAATCTAATTCAATAGACAAAAAGTTGAAATTTGTTCCCCAGTGTTATTAATGAATTTGCACAAAAAAAGGCTCGTCGGTTCAATCGGTTGCCAGCTCATAATCAGTAGGTAGGTGTGTATAAAATTATTAATTCAGGAAAATATAATATGTAAAATATTTGTAAAGTAATATGTTTGTTCTGAAAACTAAATAAATAAAGTAAAGTAATATGTTTGTTCTGAAAACCTTTAATTTTCCTCGTAAACAAAGCTTATAATCCTTATATAATAAAAATTGTAGTCAAGGGGGGCCCCCAAAAAAATAATTAGCCACGGGCCCCCATTCTTCTAGATCCGGGCCTGCCCAAGCCACATTATAATTAACCTCTGTTAATGCTAATCCTGCAATTGTATTTGCCGCCTTCCCTTCCAAGAGGGACTGCAAATAATTAAACTTCCCTACTGCACTTAACACTTGACTAGAATGAACTGGTGATTGAAAACTGTCTGCCCATCCTTGCCATTCCTGAATACTCCCAGAAAATGTTTTTGAGTACAAGCCTCGGTAATTGAACTGCAGATCTGTTAACCTTAATCTCACAAACACCGTTTGTTGAGGGTTGTGTTTCATTATTAGACCTGGTCTCTAATTGTACTAAGCTGTTAACCTCTTTCGCTCTGTAACACGCTTTAATTATGTCATCAATAATTTCTCTTCAAAGTAAATTATTTAATTTTCCATTTCATCTTCTATAAGAGCCTCAATTTTAACCTTTACTTCACTTAGAAAGTTAGAACAACCTTTTTAGTTTCTAATAGGGAAAGCTGGGCAGTCACTAAGCTTAAATCCTCTTGCTCTATGGCAGAATCTATAGTGGCAATGACCTTTGTAATTGTAGGCCTTTGTAGGCTCTTCTCCTTTTCCTAACAATTCAGCTGCACTCATCTTCAATGCAAACAACAATTGGGCTCGATGCCAAATAAGCTGAATTGGCCAAAATACTTAACCAAACTGACCAAACTCAAAATTTGCCTTTTTTCAAATAAACTGAAATGCCTGATTGGGGTACTGACCAACCACCAGTCTGGAATATCAAATTTTTGGTTAATATTCGTCTTTTCACCCGTTCACGCGCGGTTAAAACAGTACAATATAATTGCCATGCAAAACTGACTAAGAAAATATATATCTTACAGTATGTTGTGCAAATTTGTTCAAATGTACTTTTTTTAATAAAATATATTTCCTGTTTTGGCTATTATGTAATTCTTTTCATAAAATATTTTTCCTGATTGGGCTATTTTTTCGCTACTCTGCGACTTAGTTGGTTTGGTTTGGTTCTGGCTATTTTTTTTTTTTCTAATTCGATTCAGTTTAGTGGTGTTTGTGATAGAATTATGACGTGCCATTCGTGTAATTTTGACTTTGAGAACTTCATTTGTCATGTGCCCAAGATGAAGACAAAGGATTGGATGTTTTTATCAATTACGGCGTTATTCTCTCATCCTTAACTTGCCCGAAATGTGACAGTGAGTGCCTAATACGAAAAGATCAGAAGATATTTAGGTGAAATAACCAATATTAACCTGTTAGGTTAACTGAATACCCGGTTAGGTCAACTGTACACCCTTGATGATTGGGTAGGTTAAGTCGTGATATTTTCGTTAGTTTAAATGAAAATGATGAGAGCAAACTTTTCTGGTTAATTTTGAGGTGTTTTGTACGAAACCCATCCGTTTCCTGTGCAAATGCGTAGTTTTCGAGATGACGATATCTCGAAAACTACGCATTTGCACAGGAAACAAATGGCAGATTCGTGCAAAACACCTCAAAATTGACCAGAAAAGTTTGTTCTCATAAAAACAGAGTGGGTGTAAAAACGAATAATTACCAAATTTTCCACCCAAGTAACTGGCACACTGAAGTCTGCAACCTTCGCCTATGAACAATAAAACCAAATATAGGCCCAAAACAACCACAGACTAGCAGCCAAGTTTCGCAATGGGGCGACCAAACTTTCTACCCTGGGACCTTAACTCAATTATGCTCAACCCGTCCAGGCCTAACTTAGGCTACAATTTGCACAATCAGAACTTTGTCGAAAAATAGTCACTGACTCAGTCTTAGGCTAGAATCCGACTCCGAAGGGTAAATTTATAGTATTACACCCGTCTCCCTTTGGAAGTGAAATTTATGTTTTTCCTATGGTTTTTGATGTGTTTTGAACGAATCTGACCTTCAAAACCGTCGGAAATGACTCGTTTTTTAGATAACCCCCTCCCCCCCAGCCGGCAATGTGGGGGAAATCACAGAAAACTAGTCATTTCCGACGGTTTTGAAGGTCAGATTCGTTCAAAACATCAAAAACCATAGGAAAAACATAAATTTCACCTTCAAAATTGACCTACCCTATCCTGACCTGACCTGACCTAACCTATCCTAACTTAACGTAACCTAACCTATAAGAAAAACAGGAATTACCTTTAAAATCTGAGACAGAATAATCACAGTACCGTCTTTTTTTCGTTTTAAGCACAACGTAACTTTTTCTACAACGCCACAGTTTCTGGTCTTGACGATATGTACACTCCGTTTTACAATGTGGACACTTCACTACTGTCGGTAGAACACCGTGAGCACGCAGAAACTCAACACTTTTTTCTAAATATTCGTAGAAAGCGACAATACAGCGGTAATAATCAAACAAGCACGTGTCACACGAAGCCATTCCGGTAGCAAAGTAATTCAAATTCGAAATGGATGGAGCGTAGTGATTGGGCAGACATGTAACGGTCAGCCGCGCAAGCACACCAAACGAACGTACGAACACACTAGATACACACCAAAATAATTTTATATCTCAAAAACGAAGCATTTACGATGGAAACGCTATAGAAGAAAAGTGTCTTAGAATTAAAAAATCTACTTAATGAACATATAATAATAGATGGACGTTAGACGGGTGTAATACTATAATAATACCCTCCGAAGGACCATGTTATTGTTTCCTCTTTGTGTATGCTAGCCTAGACTTAAATACCTTTTGGAGAAAAAATTATACATGTAGACCTGGCTGGAGCGATTATGTGGCTGAACTTCATAGTGCATCCAGAGATGTTTTTTTAATGTGGTGTGAACAAGGGAAGCTGTTAGAAAATCTAGAAGAGGAAGAGTCATTATTGTCCCAAGGCGATATGATGACTAAGCTGATTGATGCAGCATTGCTTGTATGTATTAAGTTAAGGTGTATATATATCCATCTCATAATTGTAAGGTTAGTGAAAAATTCACTTAATTTAGAGCTAGCATTTTTGGGCTCTTGTGGCATCATTGTTTGGGCACTCTTGTGGCATCATTTTTTTTTTTGGGGGGGGGGCACTGGCGCGTCCTTTCTACTCGTTTGTTGAATGTGGCACTTACAGGGCGTGGTCTTATAGAGAGCTCTCTTGCAATTCAGTTTGGTTGTTTAGATACAAGATTGTTGCATTGTGCAATGGTGCAGGTTGTGTCGTTGTTGCAAGGTTTAGGAAGAAGACCATAAATAGTGCCCCTTTTGTTTTTTATCTTAATTTTATGCAACTGAGGCCTAAGGTAGGCCCACATCGAGTCAGCAGCCCTGAGGTAGGACCTAATAGGACCTCCAAGTCCGTAAGTTTGTTTAGTCTAGCTTAACTTGGGCTGTAGGTTGAAGTAGCCCCTCAGAGCTTGGCCGTTCAAGGCTCAGCTGGGATTCTGAACCCACTCAAATAAAATAACATGGTCCTTCGAACCGGATTCTAGCCTAAGACTGAGTCAGTGACTATTTTTTGGCAAAGTTCTGATTGTGCAAATTGTAGCCTAAGTTAGGCCTGGACGGGTTGAGCATAATTGAGTTAAGGTCCCAGGGTAGAAAGTTTGGTTGCCCCATTGCGAAACTTGGCCACTAGTTTGTGGTTGTTTTGGGCCTACATTTGGTTTTATTGTTCGGAGGCGAAGGTTGCAGACTTCAGTGCGCCAGTTATTTGGGTGAGAAATTTGGTATTCCATACTGGTGATTGGTCAGTACCCCAACCAAGCAATTCAATTCATTTAAAAAAAAAAAAAGGCAAAATTTGAGTTTGATCGATTTGGTTAAGTATTTTGGCCAATTCAGCTTATTTGGTATTGAGCCCAATTGTCGTTTGCATTGAAGATGAGTACAGCTGAATTGAAGAAGTTTAGAAAAGGGAGAAGCGCTTACAAAGGTCTAATTACAAAGGTCATTGCCACTATAGATTCTGCCATAGAGCAAGAGGATTTAAGCTTAGTGACTGCGCAACTTTCCATATTAGAAACTGAGGTGACGTGTTTGTGTATATATATGTATATAGTCTAAAAGTCACTAAAGGGAAAATTCACTAAAAGAAAGCTGAATGGCAACGCAAAAAGATAAACAGCGGAACGCCGGCTTTTTGTTGATTTGGGCTGAACAAAAGAGATGTAGTTGTGTATCTGACTAAATCGTTGGTGCTAAGTTTAGTTTGGTAATGTTTCTAAAGTGATTAATTTAAGCAGGAAGTTGTCTAATTATTATACCAGTTAGGGGTAATATCTATAGCTTATAAATTAGTAAAGTAGGACTAGTAGTATAGTAAGTCGTTTGTGGGAGGGACGCTGATATCTATGGTAGGCCCTAAAGATGATCTAAATCAAAGCACCTGTAAGTACCTTTATTGTTATTTAAATAACGTAATAACTGGTTTGGCGACAAGGATGGGATTTATTCGGTTTATTGGATTTATTTGGTTGTTTGGAAAATTTGATGTAGCCTCGCCTAGTGTGGGTAAGCTACCGTACTATAGCTTCGGTCCCGCCGGCATAACTCTAATACTAATTACTACTCAGCCCTAACTCTAATACTAATTCCTACTCAGCCTTAACTCTAATACTAATTCCTACTCAGCCCTAACTCTAATACTAATTTCTACTCAACCCTAACTCTAATACTAATTCCTACTTAGCCCTAACCCTATTACAGTTTCCTATTCAGCCCTAACTGGGGCAGTGGCGGTCCTGGGCATAGGCGATATAGGCGGCAGCCTAGGACGCCAATTGGTGGCGGGGGCGACATAGCACGCCCGTTTTTTGTTTTTTCTCAAACAGGCTCCAGTCTAGGGCTCGAGAAATTTACCAACTCACGGTCTCACCAACCCCGGTTGGAGATAGATATTTATCCTTGGTGATAGGTATCGATTTTGCTCATAAAAATCAATTTATAAAACTAAATTAAAAGTTATTTCATTAAAATAGACAAGCAATGAAATAGGTATAAGTTAAAACTGTTTTAATTATTAAAATCAAGCAGAGTAAATTAGAGTGTAGCTAGCGACGGATTTTTCTCCACTCCACAATTTCGTATGTGTTCTAGTTTACAGTGAGTCGTGTCTGGCCGAGCATCATGTTGAAGAGGACAAAGCCGTCAGGTGCACAGGGAAGAAAGAGAAGAAAAGAGGAAGAGGAGATGCGATCGAAAAGTAGAGGTATGTCATGAACATTTTTATTTAAGTTTCATTTTTATATCTAACGTTACTTTTTTAAACTAAAATCAAGATACGTTTGCTACTTTAAGTGGGCAATCCACTATTTTAGGCAAAAATCATCAATTTTTTTTTTTTTTGCTGAAATGACTGCTAAAATTTGTCTGCTTTATGTTTGTGTTGTCAGATTTGGGGCTTTTAGTTTAAAACCCTCACCTTCACCATAACCTACCCTTTATGGTTAGGTGTAAGGTTTATAGGCGTTTAGTTTTAGTATTGGGCTTAACTAGATTTCTGCTATTATTAACATGTACCGTACTTATCAGTGTGACCACTCTACATTTTTAATTATCCCAAGAACACCCAACAAAATTTCCCCAGAATTCCCAAGGTTATATAAATATTCGAATGATTTAATTTTTCATGCAAAAAACTTCACTTTTTTCTACGTGAAGGTCAAAATATGAAAATAAAAACCCACTCTAATAGACAGAGTTTATTTCCACGACAGTTTCGATGCCCACTGGCATCCTCCTCGGGTGGATACAGAAACACGAATGAACCAAAACAAGAGGGAAAAACAGTCCAGGGACCGACCGTTAAGAAATTCGCACCTAGGTTAGATCCCATTCTCCCGACACCGGAAGGGCATTTTCATTAAGTACATTCGCGCAAATTTAAAACTATCTTCCTGTTCTAAACATACAGATTCTATTTTTTTTTTTTTTTTTTTTTTTTTTTACATAATTATTACATTTATTATTAAATTTATTACATTTAATATTGCATAATTATTTATTACAGAAATTATAAATTTATTATTACATTGGTTATTACATTGTTGTTTATTATACAGAACTTATAAACCGAAAAACGAATGAAAAAAGCCGATTAGGAAACAATCCAGAGACCATTGAGAAATTCGCACCTAGGTTAGATACCGCGTTCTCCCGACACCGGAAGGGCATTTTATTACAGGGTCCGCTTATAAGTACATTCCCACAAATTAAAACTATCTTCTTGTTCTATACATACAGATTCTAATATTTTGACATAATTACTGCATTTATTATTGCATTTACATTTTTTAACATTTATTATTATTACCTTTACCCTAATTATTAAATTTATAATATTACCTTTATTATTACATCTGTTGCAGTTATATTTATTTCCACATTTATTACTTCCATTATTACATTTAGTAAAAGCGAGTAAGGAAACAATCCAATCCAGAGACATTTAAGAAATTCACACTTAGGTTCGAACACGTTCCCACGACTCCGTAAGGGAGCCAAAATAATCATGCTATAGATTGGGAATCAAGTAAGGTACTTTATAAATGTAATAATTATGTCAAAAGAAAAATAATAGAATCTGTGTATAGAAAAAGTAGATAATTTTAATTTGTGCGAAGGTAGTTATAAGTTAGACCCTTTAATGAGATTCTTGGTCAAAAAATCCCTTACGGAGTCGTGGGAACGTGTTCGAACCTAAGTGTGAATTTCTTAAATGTCTCTGGATTGGATTGTTTCCTTACTCGCTTTTAGTAAATGTAATAATGGAAGTAATAAATGTGGAAATAAATATAAATGCAACAGATGTAATAATAAAGGTATATTATAAATTTAATAATTAGGGTAAAGGTAATAATAATAAATGTTAAAAATGTAAATGCAATAATAAATGCAGTAATTATGTCAAAATATTAGAATCTGTATGTATAGAACAAGAAGATAGTTTTAATTTGTGGGAATGTACTTATAAGCGGACCCTGTAATAAAATGCCCTTCCGGTGTCGGGAGAACGGTATCTAACCTAGGTGCGAATTTCTCAATGGTCTCTGGATTGTTTCCTAATCGGCTTTTTTCATTCGTTTTTCGGTTTATAAGTTCTGTATAATAAACAACAATGTAATAACCAATGTAATAATAAATTTATAATTTCTGTAATAAATAATTATGCAATATTAAATGTAATAAATTTAATAATAAATGTAATAATTATGTAAAAAAAAAAAAAAAAAAAAAAAAAATAGAATCTGTATGTTTAGTAGAACAGGAAGATAGTTTTAAATTTGCGCGAATGTACTTAATGAAAATGTCCTTCCGGTGTCGGGAGAATGGGATCTAACCTAGGTGCGAATTTCTTAACGGTCGGTCCCTGGACTGTTTTTCCCTCTTGTTTTGGTTCATTCGTGTTTCTGTATCCACCCGAGGAGGATGCCAGTGGGCGTCGAAACTGTCGTGGAAATAAACTCTGTCTATTAGAGTGGGTTTTTATTTTCAGATTTAATTTTTCATTGAATTATACTTTTCTTTAACAAAAATGTGACAGTAATCTGGAAAATATACAATAAACAAATATAAACCCCAAATAAAATAAATGGCATGGGGCAGTAATAAGTTATTTACAATGACAGAAGCAACTGTGTGTCATCATGTTTGTTTCACATGATAACATTTATTTATATCGTTTCAGATGCACTTCTAAAATATCTTGGAGGACTTCCTCTGCTAAAACCAGGATGTCTGTGGATGAAGGGCCATCTACTTCCACCTCTACTTCTGCGCCAGTTTCCTCAGATGAAGGCACACCAACCACCCTCTCTACCCTACCACTTTCTTTAGGTAGGTACAAGACGGTAGCATAGATATTAGTATCATATTACCGGTATTAAATTACTATATGTCCTCTTGTCTAATAACAAGGAGGGCTAAGTTGGTTAGCTTGTACAAAATGACACAATCATCATATGAATCATGTTTAACCTATCATAAGCATAATGTAAATAAATGAATTTGAGAAAAAGCATAACAGAGTTACAAAGGACGTGTTTATGTTTCAAATGATATAATAGTTAATACTAAAAACCAAGGACACAAATCTAGGTGAAGTTGTACTAATCATAAACATGAGAATGATTACAGTATGTTTAACCCACGATAAGCATACTGTAAATAAATAAATTGATTCTCATCTGCTCTATATCCTTTCAGATGCACCTGAAGGATCCTCCTGTGCTGAACCTGCTGATCAAGGCACATCGATTCCGCCCATCCAGACAGATGCAAAACCAATTGATCCTGCTGAATGGCCTTCTGTCCTGAATGATAAGATGAGGACAGCATTTGTTAGGTGAGGACCATACCAGGTAACACCTGACTTCATCTTTCCTAGAAGAGAGGATGGAAGAAAATGCCGCCACCAATACTTCAATATAATCTTGGTAAACGGAGAGAAAATGAAGAGAAGTTGGCTGATGTATTCACGGTAAAACAACAGCCTCTTCTGCTTCTGCTGCAAGCTGTTCTCGACAAAAGACTTTTCTTTAATAAAGAGAGGACTTAACGACTGGAAGAATACAACCACCTTGCTCAATTCTCATGAAAACACGCCAGAACACTAAAACATTTGACAACATGGAAAGAAATGGAGGTGCGGATTATAAAAGGGGAATCCATTGACAAAAAAGAGGTGGACTCCTTGAGGCTGAGAAAGCGGTGGAGAGATGTTCTGGTGCGGCTGGTTGCCATAGTACAATCTCTGGCAGTGAGGAATATGGCACTGAGGGGACACACAGAAACACTGCACACGCCATCAAACGGGAACTTCTTAAAAGAGGTTGAGCTCATGGCAAAATTTAACCAAGTAATGAAAGATTATATTCACAGGGTGGAAAGTGGATTAGCAAGTCACACCAGCTATCTGGGCAAACACATTCAAAATAAACTGATTGACTCTATTAGTACCAAGATCATTCATACAATGGTGCAGGAGATCAAGCAATCAAAGTACTTTTCTATCATTTTAGATTGCACCCCAGATGTTAATCATACAGAACAAATGTCAGTGATAATCAGGATTGTTTCACTGGATGATAAACCCCAAGTAAAGGAACATTTCATGGAGTTCCTTGAGGCAGAGGAGTCTACTGGCCAAAGTTTGTCGTCCCTAATTTTGAAGAGACTAGAGGACCTAAACATTCCCTTTGAAGACTGCAGAGGATAGTCGTATGACAACGGAGCCAACATGAGGGGCAAAAAGAAGGGAGGAGAGGAGCTTTTCCAAGCTCAAGCTCATCAAGATTTACCCGAGATCCACCATGATGCAAGACTGCCTCAGTGGTCTTGCTGCCATCAGTATTAACCATGCGGTTTCTGAGCAGATTTCCTATGATGACATCATTGATGAATTTGCATCAAGGAAGACCAGGAGGATAAGGTTTTAATAGGAAAACAATTAGACCTAAAACTTTCAAACCAAATTTAAAATTCAGTTATTTGCTAGCTGGCAATCTTATTCCTTTATTAAGCTACATTGTGTGATTTATTAGTGTTTTTTATTTATCTATTTTGTGTGCAATATACATTGGAATATTTATTTTGTTTGCAATATATTTGGGAATCTTTATTGAGTGTTCAGTTATTATTCATACAAGCTTTCTTTTTAGTTTTTGTTTCAAGACAATGTGTTCAGTGTGTTTTATTGGGGCAGAGGTTATGCACCGGGGGGGGGGGGGGAGGAGTGTGCTGTTGACAGAGGAAGGGCACCTTTGCATGATCTCGCCTAGGGCGCCAAAAATGCCAGGACCGCCATTGAACTGGGGAGTAACTAAATCAAATTTAAACCCTACCTAACCTACTTCACGTTATTTGACCTAAATCGGTTTTGTTCTAGCATGTCGGTGATTGGCCATATAAGCCCCTACGAAGACTTTGAGGAGTCCTTCGAAGCTTATGCCACGAGGGTGAGGTTGTTTTTCGAGGCAAATTCCATTCGTGATGCTAAGAAAGTACCTACCTTCTTAACTATAATAGGCTCTAAAACGTTT
The DNA here is from genome assembly GCA_023014485.1 of Bathynomus jamesi. NCBI lineage: Eukaryota > Metazoa > Arthropoda > Malacostraca > Isopoda > Cirolanidae > Bathynomus > Bathynomus jamesi. The sequence goes on along the minus strand of JAJOZX010000902.1, from coordinate 266,218 downwards.
GGCTTAGTTATGGACCTAGTTGCTCCTACTTGCACCTTCAGTGAATTGATACAGGCCCTAACCAATCACTACAAACCCCGAGTAGTTCTCATCTATGAACGTTTCAAATTTTATTCGAGGCATCAGACTGTGAATGAAAGCATTGCAGAGTTTGTTGCAGGTATAAAAGCCTATAGCCGTACTTGTAAATTTGGGGACAAATTAGACGAAATGCTAAGAGATAGGTTTGTAATGGGTCTCAAAGAGGAGTCTACCCAGAGAGCCCTATCAGCTATAAAGGACCTAACTTTTAGTCAGGCTGTAGAAATAGCTGCGGCTAGGGAAGCAGCTGCTAAAGTTGTTAGAGCTTTTGGCAGTCACAGTAGTAAAGCCCAACACGTAAATAGCTTTAAATCTTCTAGGCCTAGCAGTTCTAATGAGCCTACTAGATAAACTAATAAAAGGTATGCTGCGAATACTACTAAACCTACTAATTCGAACGCTAAACAGGAGGAAAAAGCCTTCCAAGCCATGTACTGGGTGCGGAAAACACCATTGGGAGAAGGACTGTCCTTTTAAAGAAGCAGTTTGCCGAAACTGCAGTAAAATAGGGCACACGCTAAAGTTTGTTTTTTCAAAGAAAACTAGGGGTGAAAATTCTAATTATAACATTTCTAGTGTTAATCCTCAAAATGGAACTACTTCGAACACTGGAGTGGAGTCCCTATTTTATGAGCAGCAAAGTGGTGATAATACAGGTCCATATATTGTAGATGTAGGCTTAAATGGAATTACAGTTCCTCTAGAACTAGATAAAGGTGCTGCCCGAACTGTCATGTCTAAAACAGTTTTTGACAAAACTTTCAAAAATACACCTAAACTATATGCATCTTAAACAATACTAAAAGAATATGGGGACATACAAGTACTATTTGTGGAGAAGCATCCATCACAGTTACACTCAACAAGAAAACTTTGTCTCATCCCTTAATTCTTTTAGTGGTGGATGAGCAAGGGCCTACTCTACTAGGCCGTGATTGGATTGATGCTTTGAAATTGCCTATTGACAAAATTTGGCCAAAGGGTCGGGCAGATGTGCATACACTCGCATATCCGTCTGACATAGACTCATTGTTGATGGAGTTTTCTTCTCTTTTTGAGCCTGAAGTAGGCAAACTAAAAGACCATCAGGTCTGTATAGAGGTAGACCCTAATGTAACTCCAAAATTTTGTAAGGCTTGTTCAATTGTACATGTACTGCGGGAGAAGGTAGATTTAGAAATTGATAGGCTACTCAAAGATAAAATTTATCGAACCAGTCACACACGCTAAGTGGGCTGCGCGGTAGTTCCTGTACTAAAACCTGACGATTCAGTGCGGTTATGTGGGGATTACCGTTTAACAGCAAATAGAGCGGTTCTTCTAGATTGCTACCCTATCCCCAAGCCTGATGAATTATTTAGCTCTCTTGCTGGGGGTAAATATTTCGCAAAACTAGATATGTCCCATGCCTATGCTCAACTAAGTTTAGATGAAAATTCTAAAGAGCTAACTATCATAAATACGCACCGAGACCTATATAGGTACAATAGGCTATGCTATGGAATAGCATCGGCTCCGGGTATTTTTCAGAGAACAATGGACCAAGTTCTAGGTCACATTCCGGGTGTACTTTGTTTTCTAGATGATGTCCTCATTTCAGGTTTATCTAAAAAAGAACACCTAACTAGATTAACCACAGTTCTAAAAAGACTCCAGGATGCCGGACTTAAGCTAAAGAAAGAAAAGTGTCCTTAGGTCACTAATGAGGTTTCATATTTGGGGTTCCTTATAGATGCTTCAGGCATTCATCCAACGGTGGATAAACTAGAAGCAATAAAAAATGCATCACCTCCACAAAACATCACACAGTTACAAGCTTATTTAGGTCTCCTAAACTTTTATAGGAAATTTTTGCCTAATGCATCGACTTTCCTTGAACCCCTAAATAAGTTATTACGATCTGGGGAACAATGGAGATGGGAGAAAACCCAAAAGGAAGCATTTGAGGCTTCCAAGGACGTACTACTAAAGTCCCTCTCCTAGTGCATTATGATCCTAAACTTCCTCTCGTAGTTATCTCACCACATTGGTGGTGTAGATAGGCCTATCTGTTTTACTTCTAGAACACTAACTGAGACTGAAAGGCGATATGCACAACTTGAACGTGAAGCCTTAGCCTTAGTATTTGCAGTAAAAAAAATTTAATTTCTATCTATGGGGTCATGAATTCAAATTAATTACTAACCATAAGCCTCTTTTAGGTTTATTTTCACCTAATAAAAATATTCTAGTTATGGCCTCAGGTAGGATTCAATGATAGGCATTGATTCTACAAGTCTATAAATTTGACTTAGTACATCGGCCAGGCAAACTTCTAGGTACGGCTGATGCTCTAAGTAGACTGCCTTTAGAAAATCCAAATGAATGCGTACCTATACCTACACTGGGGCAGATCTAGGATTTGTTGGAGGGGCGTTCAGTACAAGCGCCGAAGGCTTCTAGGGGAGTCCGGGAGCATGCTCCCTCGGAAAATTTTGAAAATTACGGCTCTTAGAAACGCGTTTTTAAGCAATTTGCGGCGTGTTTGTTCAAGTTTATTAGCTTTTACATCTAAATTATGTACTGATTTGCAAGAAAATTATACAAGGAAAGACAAAATTCGTGATAAGTCTTAAAGAAACACTGTTTATGAAAATTTCACCATATCAAAACCTAAATTTCTTTTGAAAATCATACTTTATCGTTCTAGATTTGTTCATTAATAAATTGAAGTTATTATATTTTTTGACAGTTTCGTATTGACTGAGATATCAGTTAATATCCCGACTCTCAAAGACTGGATCGACGAGTGCCATTCGTCGGGGTTGCTGTTCAGCGAACCGTTGAATTATAGCTTCATAATCCACGGGCTTGTCGTAATGAATGCTCATCAACGCCAAGCCCGACAATCTCTCCGTGGACATAGTAGTCCTAAGGTACCCCTTTACAAGTTTCAAGGTACTGTTCGCACGTTCATTGTCAGCAGAAATGACGGGTATGGTGCAAGCAATTCGAAACAAGCAGTTGATGTTTGGGAATATATCGAAATCGCAAGCCTGGAAAGAAAAAGCGATAGTTACAATTAAGCTAGAAAATTTTACACTAAATATTAAATAATCGGAGCATACGAAGAATTGCCACCCAAGATGGGTATACGAAGAATTATAATCTACCTTTAATGCAGGTTCAAGTGAATCTGGTTTGGCGTTCTCTAACTGCCACTTTCTCCTCCATCGCATGTATTAAATGTCAAGAGTCCCAGGGCTGGGAAGGTCCGACTTGTACATCACAGAAATCTCAGTAAGCTCTTTTGCTGGCTCAACGGTGAGTCTGGGAACAAGACCAAGTAACTGAACAGCTATCTTCTGAGTGGGACCGAATCTACAGTATAACAAAAAGAGTTCATTAATTAGATGGAGAATGCAGGGGGCGGATCCAGACCGGCGTTACGGAAAACTGTCAAATTTTTAGAATTTAGAAGTTCGTGTTCTACAAACGTACCTTGTAGACATCTCCTGCATAATATGGTCCAGAAAAGGAAGAAATAGAGTACGACGATAATATTCCTCAGGTGTATCGTGAGGAGTATTTGGTATGTGCTGTTGTGCGGCAGTTGTCCTTGGTACACTGGGTTCAGTACCCACATCAGAACTGATCTGCGCAGCTTGCGAATACCATCCCCTGAACACATCGTCAGCTTTATCTCTCACTTCCTTCAGCTCTTTCTGTGTCCGAGATCATGTTGTAAGTCTTCACGATGTCGTTTGATTTCTTCTGATGCTTGATGTTTAACGACTTGATGATTACACTGGGGAACAAATTTCAACTTTTTGTCTATTGAATTAGATTTGACAGTTAGTTCTAGGTAATTTGGGTGCGCTGAGCACGAATTTTTACTCGGTTTTGCTCTATCAGGTCCTGATTTTGCTCAACACCCCTCCTCTTTCGTCGTATTCATAAAAAGGTTTTTTTCTCAATACTCGCTGTCTTTTTGCAGTTACACATTATGCAACTAGGTTTTTATCTAGGTATTTGTACCTATTGTTATGGTATTGTTGTATTATGTATATTTTTATATGTAACACCCTAAAAATATTTTTAATTTTGTCATTTTTAACCCATTTTAATATTAGTAAATTAAGCTAAAAATATCATAGAATTCTAAAATTTTCTCGAGCGTTCCTGTTCTCTGTAGAGTATTCTAGAGGGACAACTAAAATATATAAAAGCGACTCGTTTCCAGAGTTAATCAGTCAATTCAATCAGTCAGTCAGTCAGTTGAGTTAGTTAATTAAGTTTGGGCATTAACATAATTTTGAATTGGCATATGATTTAGTGAGTAATTTTGTCATCGTGATTTAATATAGTTGATTTAATTAGACGTAATTTATATTGTACCTACTCATCCGTGTTTCTAGTTTAATTTCATAGATTGTAAGTACCTATTTCATAATAAGTACCTATTTAAACTAATTTTTGTTTATATTTCAGATTTTCTTAAATTTATATGAATTAAGGGCTTTAAATACCTTTACAAATTGGCAGAACAATCAAGCAATGTCATCAAGCACTAGAAAGTTCAAATGCAAAAACAACCCTGATTCCTTCTGTTATATATGTGGAAATTTTACACTTCCACATCAACGAGCAAATATAACTGACTTCGTAAAAAGAGCTTACTTAGCTTATTTTGGCATAAAACTGGGGGACCAAGATAAATCGTGGGCTCCACATAAAGCCTGCACTATATGCATTGAAAGACTGCGACATTGGACGAAGGGTTCGGATTCAAAAATACCTTTTGGATTCCGATGGTAAGTTTATGATTTCATAAAACTACGTAATTTAATCACTAGTATACTGTAACTTACCTAAATGTAATTGTAACTTAGGTACATAAACAAAAATTTACAGAAAATGTTTATAAGAATCTCAAATATTGCATAAGGTTGAAACACATAGAAATGTTTGGGTGATAACTTTTGATAAAATTCATAAAAACAAGTCTCTCGTCGCTTTTGTTAACGCTTTACAATTTTTTTTCCATATCAGGTGTGGCGAGAGCCTACTAACCACGAGACCGATTGCTACCTTTGCTTTGTCAAGACTTCGGGCTTCACTAAGAAAAATAAACATTGTATCGAGTACCCAAATTTCGACACCGCGATACGACCTGTGCTACATTCAAATGAGATCCCCATTCCAAAATTTAAGGGTCTGCCAACTCAAGAATTAGTTGAAGATGTTCCTGAAAATATTGTTATGCACTTTGAGGAGTCAGACACCGATTTTGACCCCAGCGTATTTGAAAGTCAAAACGATCCGCAAAAGTTTAACCAGGCCGAGTTGAATGATCTTGTAAGGGATCTAAATTTGCCAAAAAAGGCTGCGGAAATTTTAGCTTCAAGACAAAGAGAAAAACTTGCTTACTTCAAACACATACATTTCATTTTACAGAAAAAGAGAAGAAGAACTTGTTAAATATTTTAGAACAGAGGATAGTTTAGTATATTGCTGCGACATAGTTGGTTTGTTAAAGAAGATGGGGGTTGAGTCTTACGATGCAAATGATTGGCGCTTGTTTTTAGACAGTTCGAAAAGAAGTCTTAAGTGTGTGTTGTTGCATAATGGCAATCTATACGGCTCGATACCGATTGGGCACTCAACAAAATTAAAAGAAAAGTATGAACATATAGAAAAGGTTTTAAATCTTATCAAATATAGGGAGCACGAGTGTTGACTTAAAAATGGTTAATTTTCTGCTAGGACAACAAGGAGGGTATACTAAATATCCCTGCTTCCTTTGCTTATGGGACAGCAGAGCCAAGGAAGAACATTATTTCAAACAAATCTGGCCAGCACGAACATCACTTACTGTCGGAGAAAAAAACGTAATTAATCCACCTTTAGTGAGCAGAGATAAAATCATATTTCCTCCTCTGCATATAAAACTAGGCCTCATTAAACAATATGTAAAAGCTTTAGATACGAACGGCGAGTGTTTCAAATACATAACTTCAAAATTTCCAAGTTTAAGTTATGAAAAAATCAAGGCGGGAATTTTCGACGGTCCACAAATAAGAACAATGATTAAAGACAGCAATTTTCCTAATGTCATGAATGAACGCGAAAAAAATGGCTGGTTCTCATTCGTGGACTTGATAGAAAACTTTTTAGGCAATTATAGGGCAGATAACTACGAAGAAATCGTAAAAAAACTTTTAAGGGACTACAAAGAGTTAGGTTGCAATATGAGCATAAAAATGCATTTTTTGAATAGCCATCTTGACCAATTTCCAAGTAATTTAGGTGATGTAAGTGACGAACAAGGGGAGAGATTCCACCAAGATATCAAAATTATGGAGGAACGGTACCAAGGCCGCTGGGATTCCCACATGATGGCTGATTATACTGCTGGTGCTTGAAAAGAGACCTGCCATCAACAAGCAAATACGCTAGAAAGTCTTACAAAAGAAAATTTTTGCCACAGTGAAAGCTTCATATCTGTTTGTTTTTTTATTTTAAGTCATTTCTATCGTTATAATGTAATTTTACTGTAGTTTGAACTACTTGTATTCATGAAACTTGAAAAAAAAATTTTAACACATGACTTAATTTTTTAGTCCTAATTTGAAAAATCTGGAAAATGGCACATAGGCTGTCGACAAGAATCAGGACCTGATAGAGCCAAACCGAGTTGAAATTCGTATTCAGCGCACCCAAATTACCTAGAATCAAGTGTCAGATATCATTCAATAAAATACGTGTTGCCCAGTGTTATCACTGTGTAACACTGATTCTGTTTATATAGAATTTTTTATGTTTTTATATGCATTTGTGGGCGCTGAGTCCAAATCTGGCCTTGGTTTGTGTGTATCATCAATGGTTTCAGATATAATCCATTTTTCATGTTTTATCAGTATAATGTTATTATGGGCGCAGCAATATCAGAATAATCAGGAATTGTTGAGAACAATCCGGATGTTCGTTGACAGTTTCTTGCTCTAGAAATTGCCCGAAACTTCCACTGTGCTATATAAAGAAGAGCGCAGAGTCTGAGAAGTCAGTAAGTGTGAGCACACAAAGAAAGCAGGTTGTTTGTCTGATGGTTACCAGCACTGAGGTACTGTGTTTCTGTGCTTCTCTTTGCTGACGATTTGAGTGTTATCGATCCTTTTTTATTGCGAACATTATTTCAGTGTTGTGAATACATCTTTTTTCTGGAATCTTTAATCTGTTGCAAATTTAATAACTCTTCTCTCTATATCTGCAGGTTATGATTAATGTAGTACAGTTTGGTAAAGAGAATGGCAACTAGAGCTTGTAAACACTCGCCGGATATATTCTGCTACGTTTGTGGGTATTACATAGGCCCCAAGCAAGTATCGCACAAGATTGTGAAAGGCACCAAGTTCTGGATCGCGTATCAGCTCTATTTTGGTATGCCTATGGGTGACCAAGATAAGCCCTGGGCACCCCATGTGATCTGTGGAAGCTGCCGCTCCACACTTGAAGGGTGGCTGCGGGGAGTACGCAAGGCAATGCCCTTTGCGGTACCCAGAATATGGAGAGAATCAAAGAGCCACCACGACGATTGCTACTACTGCATGGTAGATGTTTCTAAGTACAGGAAAGTTAAAGGAAGGCAGACTCTTCAGTATCCAAACATAGCGTCGTCCATAGCTCCTGTACCACATGGCGAAGGTCTTCCAATACCACGTTCACCAGAACAGGTACCTATCCATTACTTTACCTTCTGTATTTACAGACTGTGGGTCATTATGTGTCAATTTTTGTTAGTGATGATGCTCTTCTACATATATAGCTATGCCTATATTTTGTTTCTTTGCTTTGCAGGTTGAAAATGAGGATGCAGCTAGCTCATCTGAGATGTCGGCTGGTGAGAACAGTCATGATGAAGACTATACAGTAACTTTCAGTACAAACCCTCACTTTCCAAATCAGAGGGAATTGGACGACTTAATTAGAGATTTGGGTCTGACGAAATCAGGGTCTGAGCTTCTGACCTCCAGACTCAAAGAGTGGAATTTGCTTGGAGAAGACTGCAAGAGCACTGTATACCGAAAGCGGCATGAAGAGTTTGCAATGTTCTACGATGTCAATGGCTCGCTCTGTTATTGCAGCGAAGTTAATGGTCTATTCACAGCTATTGGGTTAACACATATACCCTCAGAGTGGCGCCTGTTTATTGACAGTTCAACTCGGAGTTTAAAAGCTGTTCTACTCCACAATGGGAACAAATATCCATCTATACCAGTTGCACATTCTGTTCAAATGAAAGAGGACTATGAAAATGTCAAACAACTGCTCACTCAAATCAGGTATGAACAATATAACTAGGACGTGTGTGGTGATTTCAAAATGATTGGTTTCCTGTTAGGTTTACAAGGAGGGTTTACTAAATATTCATGTTTTCTTTGCCTGTGGGATAGCAGGGCTTCAACTGAGCACTATAAAACAGTTCAGTGGCCTCCACGTGAAGGACTGCAACCAGGAAAGTGCAATGTACTCAGGGAACCTCTTGTGAAGCCTGACATAGTTCTGCTACCACCTCTCCATATTAAGTTGGGTCTAATTAAGCAGTTTGTAACTGCGTTAGATTTTGGAGGGGAAGTTTTCCAACAGATTCGGGTCATGTTCCCTAAACTCTCTGAGGCCAAAGTCAAGGCTGGCATCTTTGTAGGACCACAAGTCAAGGCGCTGTTGAATTCAAAGAACCTTGAAGCCAAGATGACTCCAATCGAAAAAGAGGCTTGGTGTGCTTTCCGTGATGTAGTTCGTGGGTTTTTAGGCAACCATAAAGCACCAAACTATAAGGAGTTAGTGTCAAACTTGATTAAGTGCTATGGCAAAATGGGGTGCCGTATGTCTTTAAAATTACACTATTTGCATTCACATCTAGACTTTTTTCGTGATAACCTGGGCGATGTGAGTAGAGAACATGGCGAAAGATTCCATCAAGATATTCAAACGATGGAGAAAAGGTACCAGGGCCATTGGGATGCTTCCATGATGGGAGACTACGTATTAGGGTGGAGTGAAAATGGCCCCAAAATTTTTTTTGGTGAATTTTAACTTACTTGAGGTTTTAAAAGTTGCCAATGGACTAATAGAACAATATGCAAAAAAGTTTATTAAAATCAGACAATCTTTTGATCGACCACCAGACGTTATAAGTTTACAATAATATACGATTTTACACAAAAATACCTAAAATACGAGTAAACATCAGACTATATATTTTTAGTTATTTTGGCACACTATTATGCTAACGATAGAGTCTGAGTTATGCATGCATGGTTAATTCAGAATTGATAGTCACGTTTAGACTCAAGTTTCGGCATAAGCTGCCAAGAAGCGACGCGAGCCCGAATAAATCCATGGCGGGACGTCTCGCCACACACAGCGGCTGAAGCTTCGGTAACTAGGTTCACGCATCTTTCCACCGCCTGTGTGTGACAAGGGAAGCGAGGGAAGAGGACACTTGGTGAAATTTGAGCAGAGATCATGTCGTTCAATTCGTTGTCCGTCATATCCATCGTAACATGAGGCTCCGTCACGGTCAAAGTCTGCCAATCGACCATGTCCTGGTATTCGGTCGCGTCGAGGTTGAGCGGTGGCACTCGAAACCTGCGGATTTTGTTTGCAGACACGTGATCTTGCCTTCATGATTCTTCTGAGTCCGAGTTCCCTTATATGTGGTCGCTCATCTGTGATCATGGCTAATAGCACGTTCTCGGGGTGTCCGCAGAAGCCGTTTCGCCATATCACCGGGTCGACGACTTTCTTTAGAGAGGAGCTGAGGTACCGTGTTCTCACCATCATCCCGTGCAGATGTTTGGCTCCATCTTTGCATGATGGCTGCGTCTTGATGGCGAACCATGTTGGGGCGTAGACCCGGATGATGAATGTGACAAGAGTTTTGATGTTGTTGGATGGTGCATCGAGGCCAACATAGAGGCGGAGGATTCTGTTGGCAGTTGTCAACCATCGCGAGTGGTTCAATGGTCCCGGTTTTCGCAATGCTAGATCACAGGGACAGTGTCCTTCACTGACAGCTTGACACATCTGCCACAGGTACTGCTGGTCAGTGCTCAGGTCCTTCACGTCAACATGCGGCAGTGGCTGTAATGGAGATATAGGTTCATACGATGTTATATGGAGTTCCGTGCATGCTGTGAGAGATTTCCCTATCGGTCCTGAGAAGCACTTAGGTCCTGTAGTTGCTCCATCTAAATGCTGAAACAGGTGTCGCAGGGGGAGCTCGTTAGCATGTAATAAGCACACGAGCCATTGCAGCGGTTTTTGTAGTAATTCCTCAAGCTGCCGAATAACTCCGCCATTATGTCCAGTGTTGACAGCGGTTCCGTCGCATCCGACGACTTTCACACTGTCGAGATCCACACTTCGCGCAGCCAAGCATTCAAAGATTACTTTGGAAATCGCCTTGCTTGATCCACTTGACGGCGTCACGTGGCCAAAGTACGATGAACCTGGTTCACAAATAATGCTGACGTGCTTTTCTGTATCTCTGTCCCGGTGGCCATGTCCTGCGGGTCTCGTACATTTTTCATCGTTCTATCCTTTCGACCGTCGAAGTACAATCCAGGCAAGTCTGTCACACTGCTGTCTAGTTTTGTCAGTTCTTGACGAGTTCTACTTCTTTCTCGGCGAATTTTACTACGATCAATGACTTTGGAGGTGTCATTTGTAGACACAATTCCAATGTCTTGTAGCACGGATGAGGCAATAACGGCTGCTGCTCGATCTGAGACGCCCGTTCTATCGCACGCTTTAGCCAAACATGGTAATCGTACAGTCATCGTCATTCTTTGACGTTTACTCTCCAGTGTCGATAGATCAGGTTTACAGTGTGACTTAGATAGGGTGTATTCTTCGTCGCTGTTGTCGGTGTCGTCGTCCTTGTCTTCCTCGTTGTAGCTTCCAGAATTGCATTGCTGCTTCGATTGTTCTTGGTGAATGCTGTGTCTTCTCGATTCACAGACTTTCCTGGATATTTTCTTCTGTAGCTTTGTTGTTTCCACCAAATCGATGCCTCCTATAATCATCTTTCTGGCTCCTCTCTGGTCCTCTAGAAACTTTCTTTCTTTGAGTGGTACTTTGTCCGCTCTTTCGCACTTACAGCTCATGACGAAATCTACACATTTGCATTTGCTAATGTCGAAGAGTTTATCTGCGTCTTCTCTGAACTGTTCAAGTTGTTGCTTGTAGTTGTCGTTGTCCTTCCGAGCCTTGTATGGTTTCAAGATTTTCTTGTATTTCTCGTTGTACGGTCTGAGCGTTGTTTCAATCACTCGTCCGTGCGTCACGGTCGGAAGAGACGCTTTCTCCCAAACAAGTTCAACATCAACGCAAACAAACTTTTTTGATACTTCGGCGAACGGTGGATATTTGTTATTCTTCGTTGTCAGCTGTTGTCTTGTATGGATGTAAGCCTTCATAACATCAGCGTAGGTGGGAAGAACATTTGTGGGTATCTCGCGTGACGCGCCAAAAATCACACATGCCGCCTTCTCCCTCGTAATAATTTCCATTCTGAAAAAAAAAACAATTATTATAAATTGTAAGCAATGTAAGACTATTAAAGAATTTCTGCAAGAAAAAGAAATATCAAATTAATACTGTCACACTCACTTGTCAAACACCTAAAACAGATATCAATATGTAATTAACTTACTTTTAATACCAAGTTTCACGAAAAAATGATGATAACAGCACAAATAACCTTCAATTCTCACTGCCACATGTGCACTGAGCTTGGCGGAGCAGCCGCGCTTTGCATATTACTCACTCTCCCCCTACTCCCAATCTCCCATCCCCTCTGACTCACGGACTGCATATGTTATCGCACCAAATCACTACCATCACTGAAACTAGCATTAAATCAATGTATGGTTAACTAAACTCTTTCTTATCTCACTTACTCACATCAGCTCTAATAATTTGGCCACCCTCTGTAATTGCCATTAATTTACATTCCACACATGTTGTAATCTTAAATGTCAACCTCAAGTATGCAATAACACAGTCTACAGCAAACTAAGCTGTTAATTATTTGCATAAACATGGATGAAAGACCAGCATTGGATGACCTGATGGGCAAAGCGATCGTTAAAACATGAAATATGCATATATTAAAATCGCTGGTGGTCAATCAAGCAATGCTTCAATTGTATTATAATTTCACATGCTTGTTTCTAAAGCTCATTGGCAACTTTTCCACACACAAGTAAATTAAAAATCCAAAAATGATATTTTCACTCCACCTTACTACGTATGGTCGCTGATCAGAAAGGATAAGAATGTTCATACGCGGAAGTCGCGTTCTTCAGTGCATTTTTAAGGAACGCACACTGCATAACGAGACTTGTTATTCTCTTATCGGTTCTCCTCATGATATATATTATATCCTTTGCACCATTTTGGGTTTGTCAAACAATTTTGGCTCAATAAACATTAATTTCCAATAGTGTTTTTATTTTCAGAAAATATTTATGATAGCCTTTTTTATATACTTTGCCATATGAAAAGTGTGATAACCTATATTTTTGAAATGGTTGATGATAGAGCAAAACCAATATCATTTTTGGAATTAGCGCCCCGAAATCATTAAGAAACGACAGAAAAATCACAATAAACAGAAAATTTTTCAAATTTTGTTACCCAATGTTATCAAAGTTTTCGTGGCAACATTCAAGGAAATAAGAAATTGAAACGAACAACAGATGTGATAGAAATTGTATGCTTTTTGGAATGTCTCTCTATCCCAGTTCCAATGTGTTTCAGAACTATACTGCTGGTACTGTGGTTCATTTGTAATAACTTCTAAGTTTTAATAATTGTTGGCAGCAAAAGCACAAATGTTTCATATGCTTCATGGCGTTCTACCCAACGAGTGCGGCAAAGGTCTCGGATCTTTGATTTTTGAGATTCTGGCTGATCCAAGCTTATTACTTTCTCCAGACACCTCTGTCGCTTTGGAGAATAATTGAAAAAGTTAGAAATCTCAGTTATGGTTCCTGCCATATTGCGTACAGATGGTAGGCTACAAGCTTTTACGATGATGAGATTGAGGAAATGAGAATTGCAATGCACATATATTGCACATCCCTCGGCCCTGGCCGGACATGTTTGAAGCGCCATCATACCCTTGTCCATAGCAGTCTGCTATGTCTAGACCCTGCTTCTCCAGTTTTCCTAGGATCAATTGAGAGATGACTTGCCGGTTATGCGTTCAGTGGTTTTAAAATCTAGAAATTCTTCTCGAATAATACAATTCTTGTCGACAAACCTCAAAACAAGCGATAATTGTTCAAGATTTGCATTGTCTGTCACTTCATAGCAAAGAACTGAAAAAAACTTTGCTTCTTTTATCTCCTTGATTAACGAATCCCTAATTTGATCCCCAATTAGACCAATAATTTGGTTTTGAATTAATTTACTGGAATATCTTCCATTGGCGCGGCATGTTGCTAAATGTTTTTTTAAGAGTTCATCACCAGCATCGACACGAAATTCTAGCAAGGCAAGAAAATTGCCCCTGTTTGCGTCTTGGGCAGCTGTGCTGTCATCTCTGTGACCTCTTAAGGTAATGCAGTGTTTGCCACAAAGATGGACAATTTTTGTCACACTTTTGATAACTTCTCTATTTTTGTGCATTGTAAACTGAACGTTCACACTCACAGGTGGTGACTGGAATGACTGTCAATACCTTGAGTGCAGCACAGATGTTTGGGAATAAGACCTTGTCCATAGAGTGTAAAGTTGACTGCACAGAGTCTGGTATGTCACAGTTGGCCTGATGGCGTCGCTCCCAGTGGTATTGCCACACATCCAGCTCTGCAGACAGAGTATTGGGACTGGGAAGGTCATCTTGGTAGGTCTGACAGAACTGCTGGAACTCTGGGTTCCATGTGTCTGGCTGTTCTATCATCTTTGCAGGAACACCTAAAATGAATAAACCCGTTGTCAATTTCATGTAACAGTAAGAGAGAGTACATATCAGTCCATCAATTTAATTATCATTCTCAAATTATCCCTATAGCTAAATAATTCCAGCACAAACCTGAAAATCCCAGAATGGTTTTCTGTTGGCCATCTTTTAATCTTGATCCAATATCTGCCAGGAGATGATCCAAGAATGGCACAGTCACACTGCGACGGAAATAATCCTCCGTAGTTTCTGCAGGGACATTGTTTCTGTTTTTTTGCCGGCCGACTGTCCTGGGCTTTGTCACTGCTATGTCGAAGTCTTCAGTTATTTCCTTTGCAGCCTTGAACCACTCAGAATGTTTTGAGTCAACACTGTCTCTGACTGTTTGAAGAAACCCAAGGACCTCACCAACACTCTCATATGCCTTCTTTGTGTCGAGACTCCTCACCTGCAACTTGACTGTGATACCATGGGTGTATGACAAAACTTTCTTTGTCACAACAAAAGTGAAGATAAACTGGAATGTTCCAATTTGGTGGAGCATACCACTGGCCTTTGTTGATGACTCACTGTCCCAGTTATGAGTGACGTTATCCTCGATGCACGTCAAGGTTGAAACCAGGGCTGTGGAGCTGGAGCTGGAGCCGGAGCCAGGAGCTGGAGCTTGAAGCAATTTTGGTGAGTGGAGCTGGAGTTGGAGCTGGAGCCAGTTATTTTTGGGAAGCTGGAGCTGGAGCTGGAGCTGATAAAAAATGTGTCAGCTCCGGCTCCAGCCCAATACAAATTCTATGCTGAATTAAAGGAAGTAGAAAAATACAACCGCTCCTCTAAACTGAGAGTTGACGATGTCATACCCTTATATTCAAAGATTATAAGGAATGTAGCTGGTATTGTATCAGCTCTACCACCCACACAAGTCAGTGTAGAACGCCTCTTTTCAGCACTGAGAATAGTGAAATCTGATTTAAGAGCATCAATGAAGGATGACTTAGCAGAAGCCATTTTATTTCTGAGGACAGGCATGTAATGAAGATGTATAAAAAGTAATAAAATTATTTTAATTTTTTTAAAAGGCTACATTTTCCAAATAAACATTCTATAATACAAACGAATAAGGTTTTTTTTTTGTCTTTTTGTAAAACATTTTTTTTTTGTCATGAAAGGTGTAGGTAATATTATTATTAATAAATGATAAAAAAAAGCCACAAAGGCATAGCTATAGTCATTAGAATTTAGATTAATAGCTGCAACAGGCTTTGGTCTAAATTTTAAAAAGTAGCCTGATGAATCATGTGATGGTGATGAAATGTTTTGTGTGGCTGCCTGCTATGGCCTATGAGTAGCAAGGTACAATTTCAAGAGATTTATCAATCATTAATATATGGTGAGAGGAGCTGGAGCCGGAGCCGGAGCCGGAGCTGGGCATAAAAAAATGCTGGAGCCGGAGCCGGAGTTGGAGCCAGAAATTTGAAAATGCTGTAGCCGGAGCCGGAGCCGGAGCTTAAGATTTTGGTGCCAGCTCCACAGCCCTGGCTGAAACCACGGCGGGCAGTAGCTCTTCGAATACATCTAGGGCATCCAAACGCTGGACCCATCTAGTTTGGCAAACATCGTCAGCTTATGATGACTAGAGGCTGGACACTCCTCCTGAGTGTCAAAAACAGAAAGCAATAATTTTCAGATTAGATGTATGAAAAAATAAAATAATTAAATAAAATAAATTTCACAGCATTAAATTCACTATTACAACACACAGCCATTACAATAGAAAATGAACTGACTATACCAAGGAAAAAACACACCTTGATCCGTTCTTCAAGCAGCAGCTGTCTTTTCGGTGAGAACTTGAACAAACGCTCCACTTCCTCCAACGTGCCCATTATGTTGCGTACTTCTTGTAAAGCACAGGCTTTTACAACACACAGGTTCAATCTGTGAGACTGGCAGTGGACATAAGGTGCCTTTGGATACTGCTGTGCTATCAAAGCTGCTGCACCTTTGACTTGTCCAGCCATATTGCCTGCTCCATCACAGCACTGGCCTCTGCATTTCTTCATATCTAAGCCGAGATCACTAACTACTTGCAACAGCAAGTCAGCAATGGCTTTGCCAGTGACACCATTCACACATTCAAAGAAACCAACAAACTCTTCACGAATAGAATCTGTGTTGTCAACAAAACGCAACACAAGTGGAAGTTGTTCCTTGTTGCTGACATCAGTAGCTTCATCTGCAAGAATGGAGAACAGAGGACTGGTGTTAATATCTATGGAAAACTGATGAGTGGGTAGTTGGGAGGTAACGAAAATGGTTCACTGAGTAGGTAGGTAGTTAATCTAACAATTATTAAATTCCTTTTATGTCAATAACTGGGTGGATGAAACCAATTGGTTGCTCACCAGAGTTATTCTCCACACTAGTATTTATGTACTGTGTGACGAGAGCGTGCTCGGTAATAGATATACATTACCGATCAACCAACCGAGGAAAAAACCAACACGACGCTGGTGGAAAAAGCCCCGCGAAAAGGAGAACGAAAACGAGGAACGGGGCGACAAGACGGAACGAGTGAAGGGAGAAGAACAGACAACGAAGAAAGATCCCCACCAGCAAGTACGCTCTCGACAATTATACAGGAAGGAGAAAAGAGACTCTCTAATAACTAGCAGTAAGTGACTAATTGTGTTTTTAACCCAGTTTAGGTAGATTCATTAAATTAAGCTGGGTCAGACAACTTAGGCCTACATTGTGGCCTAAGACCCAGCATCAACTCATAGCTTAACAAAGGTAAAGATAGATTGCCCTAACCTAGTTTGGTGAGGACTCCTACTGTGGACCTCAATTTATCTGCCCGCTCTGGACCATTTCCGGAATCTCTAGGCTGACCCCTCTAGGCTAGACTTGATCTACTCTATAGTTAGACTGGAGAAATAAGGGGTGGGTTAATTGTGGACCAATTCATACAGAGCATTTTTCACATTGGTGGTCCGTGTGTGGGGAATAAACAAACCTTAACCTTACTTAACAAAAATTCCAGAATTAGGCTAAATGGTCTAGCCTAAGCCTAAGCCTAAGCCTAACCTAATCAAGCCTAATTAGGTCTACAACCTAGGGCCTAACTAGGAAACATTTACATTTAAGGAGTCTCATTCTCTTATAAGCTTAGACCTGAGTGACACATAAGTACTTGGGGGGGATTAAACCAAATTTAAACTTGACTGTTTTGTCTGTGCTCTCTCTTCTCTGGTAATTTCTTCTTGTCCTCTATTTCATTACGATCCCCAGTTAAACAATTTTGACTTAAACATGGACAGTGCGGAATTGAAAAAGTTAAAAAAGAAAAGGGGGGCAAAGTTGGGTGCTGTTACAAAGGCCAAGAACACTTTTAACAATATTACACAACCAGGTAAGGAAGATTTAGAGTGTGTAATTCTTAAATTGGAAACTAAAAAGAAGGAAATAATAGCCATTGATGAGAGTATTTCAGAGTTAGTTGAATCCGAAATGGCTGAAGAACAATTGATAGACCTTTACGCTGATAATGATGTTCAGGTAATCTCAATTGAACAGCAAATAAGGAGACTACGGTCTCGTTTGACTGACTTAACACCAAATAAACCTAATTCTGATTTTAATCAAAGTAGAGCTAACCTTCAACAAAATTTAAGTGGCATGCTAAATCCTGAGTCACAAGAATTGAGGGCTCAGTTACCCATTTTGCTAGTACCAACATTTGAAGGGGACACGGTACAATTCCTATCTTTCATTGACAAATTTGAGAGTTTAATAGGTAATAAACCTTATATTTCAACTGTTGATAAGTTTAGCTACTTAACTAGTTTCCTTAAAGGCCCAGCCTATAACCTGATAGCCTATTTACCAGCCGTAGGGAATTCATATGAAGTAGCTATTGATCTCTTAAAACATAATTACATTAATAAAGATGAGATTGTATATGAATTATCTCAACAAATTTTTGATTTTGCACCCATAAAAGATAACCATAGTGATATGGAAAATTTTTATACAAAATTAGAAGCTATTATAGGACAACTGGTTAGCAATGAGATAGATATTAAAGCTTCATCTTGGATTATACAAGGCATAGTTCTTAGGTGTCTTCCTTTGAGGGTTAAAGATATTTTAGTTCTAAAGACGGGAGAAAATTATCCTAATCTTGAAGATATCAGAAAACACTTCCCCAATATCCTAACTAATTACAAATTGAGAAATATTCCAACACAAAATAAGACCCAGACTATGGATAAACCAAAGACTGTTCCCAGAGACCAACTAGCTACAGCCAAACAGACAAAACTTGATACTGTAGAATCAAATGTGACCAACTGTAATACACAAACACCTACATTACAGAACTTTAATGTAACTGCTGCCTCAACTTACACACTACATTGCAAATTTTGTGCAAGTAATGAACACAGCAGTACTGGGTGTGACAAATATTCAGACTTTAACCAAAGAGCTAAAAGATGTGAACAGTTGAACCTATGTAAAAAGTGTACTGGCCAGGGACATTATAAGAAAGACTGTAAATCTAGGTTAAGATTCAAGTGTAAGTTTTGTAAAAGTTTACGACATGTCTCATCAATGTGTGATTCACCAAAGTGTCCAAACAATAGTACTCAAACTCAAAAGATACGTTTGACACCAAACCCGAATGAACAAAACCTCAATATTGCATCCTTTGTTAAGGATAACTCGGACAAAAATAGCTATAAGACAATTGACCTGGAACTACATTTAGAAAATAAATTAGAGAAAATTGAAGCAGTTATTATTTCTAAAGTAGGACAAAACAAACTGGTTATACCCAAACTAGAACAAACCATAAATCATTTGGGAAAACACTACAAAATAGCTGATAGACATATCACTAACAACACAGTAGCTAACATTGAAATGCTAATAGGGGCAGATTATATTAATCTTATTCATAAGGGCATAGTAGAGATAGGTAATGGTATAGCTATTCAGACTCCATCAGGGATAGCCCCTTTGGGTGACCTATCCAGATACAACCTAGACCTAAACCAAAATAGTTCATGACTAACAAATACTATGTGCCTCAACTCAGTCCTACATAACACCTGTAAGAATAGCAACACTTTGAATAATATTATCTCAACTGAGAACATTAATTCATCACTATCAAATGAAACTCTGGATGAGGCAATTCAAACTTTATGGTTGCTAGAATCTGTGGGTATACATGACACAAATCAAACTTCAGAAGATCAGTTAATGGTAGAAAGATTTGAAGACACCATTCAGTGCAAAGACAATAGTTATTTTATTGAGTTACCTTGGAAAATAAATTGTCCAACTTTAAAAGATAATCTCAAAGTAGCTAAAGGACATTTATATAAAGTAATGAAAAAACTCAAACAAGATAATAATATTAAAAAGTACAGTGATGTCTTCAAAGAACAGCTACAGAAAGGCTTCATTGAAGAAGTAACAAATAACCCTTTTAAAAAAGATGGTTGTCATTATTTAACCCACAGGGGGGTTTACCGACAAGATGCCCCAACAACAAAACTCAGAGTAGTATATAACTGTAGCCTCAAAGACAGTGATAAACACAGTTTGAATGATTGCCTGATTGAGGGTCCTAATCTCATTTCTGACCTTGTGAAGATCTTACTGAGGTTCAGGTTAGATAAATATGCCGTACAAAGTGACATTTCAAAGGCATTTTTGAGAATAAATCTTAAAAATGAATATGATAAGAACCAACTTAGGTTCTTATGGTTCAAGGATCCATTTGATTTGAATAAAGGGTTCATAACCTATAGATTTAATGTTGTGTTGTTTGGAGCCAATTGCTCCTCACCTAGCCTATTAGCATTGACAATTGGACATCATTTGAACCAGTTTAATAACTCTTTAACATTGAACTTCCTTAAGGAACATTTTTACGTAGACAATCTAATAGGCTCAACAACAACAAAATCTGAATTATCTGAAGTCTATGAACACTCTCAAAACATTATGCAACAAGGTAACTTTGAACTTAGAGAGTGGATTTCAAATGATGAGGATTTAAACAAAAAGATTTTAAAGGATAATAATGGTCTTACTGAGCCATCAGACAGAGTTAAAACTTTAGGTATGAACTGTATTTGGATGCAACTTCTAACAGTCATGATTCAATCTGTACTAAAGGTTTTAAACTTGATGAGGAAGCAAATACTAAAAGACAAATATTATCAGAGGCTTCCAAAATTTTTGATCCTATGGGTCTATTCCTGCCTTCAACAATAAAATCAAAGATTCTCCTCCAAGAAATTTGGAGGACAAATGTTGGGTGGGATGATCCAATAACAAATGAAAATCAAAAATCTTGGAAGAAGTTAGCTGCTGATTTAACAAAAGTGCAGAACATTAAAATTCAAAGGTGCTGTGGGTTTAGGGATAAGCCCCATAGACTTCATGTGTTTGCTGATGCAAGCACACAAGCTTATGGGTGCTGTGCGTATCTTGTAAGTCCTACAGAAAGTCATCTAATTTATGCAAAAGGGAAAGTTGCACCTCTCAAACCTACCCGAACCATACCTCAATTGGAACTATTGGCTGCTGCATTAGCCATTAAAACCATTTCATTGCTTAAGGATGCTTACCATGATGTGAACATAACTGATATCCACATCTGGCTTGACAGTCAGATTTGTCTTGCCTGGATACTGAATGATAGCATTAATAGTAAGAATATATTTGTAAGAAATAGGCTAAAAGAAATAGCTGAAGCTAATGAAAGCCTACAAGTAAACTTTCACTATGTTCCAACTAAACAAAATCCAGCAGACTTTCTGACCAGAGGTTTATCCTACAAGTTGTTGAAGTCAAACAAAACTTGGTTTATGGGACCTAAGTGGCTCTGTAATACAGACCAATGGCCTGTGGAACAAGTTAACTTGACATTAAATTTAATCTTTTCAAATGAAAAGGTTGAACCAATCACTAATTATGAACGTTATTCTGATTTCAGTAAACTTGTCAGGGTCACAGCCTACTGTTTGAGGTTTGCTCACAACTGTTTAACTACAATTAACAAACAGCTAAATAAAAACAATCATAATTATACAGAAGTTGCAACCAAGTACTGGATAGGCCATGCACACAAAAAGAGTACAATAAAGAGTTAGAATTCTTGACTAATGGGAAACAAAAAAAAGAACCTGTACCATCAGTAGTTGTGGATCTAAACTTGTTCAGAGATGAGGAAGGCCTTCTAAGGTGTAAAGGGAGATTAGACAAATCAAAACTGTCATATAAAAGCAAACATCCAATCCTTTTACCTAGATTTAGCTATTTGACAACATTAATAATCAGAAAAACACACAATGATGTATATCATATGGGGGTACCACAGACACTAACTACATTAAGAAAAACTTATTGGATACCCAAGGGAAGGATCACTGTTAAAACAGTCCTGAGTGAGTGTGTCACATGTAGGCATATTCATGCTAGGCCCTATAGGAAACCAAATCCTCCTGCTTTGCCAGAGGAGAGAGTTACTCTCAACAGACCCTTTGAGACTGTAGGCATTGACTATACAGGAGCATTGACTGTAGGGGTGGTTGACACTGAACAAAAAATGTACATTGTACTGTTTACATGTGCTGCCTCACGAGCTGTTTATTTGGATGTTGTGGAGGACCTTACAGCAGAATCTTTTGTTGCTGTCTTTAAGAGATTCTGTGCACGACATTCAGTACCAAAGACAGTTTGGACTGACAATGTTACATATTTCAAGGCTGGTGAACAAGTCATCCACGACTTGTTAAGCGATGAACTCACACAATTATATATAAAAAATTCAAACATAAAGTGGAAGTATATTCCGGTTGCCTCTCCTTGTATGGTTCTATCTGGGAGAGAAATATACAAAACAGTAAAGAATTGCTTGAAGAAAGCAATTGGTAAAAAACAGATACACTTATTTGAGTTGCTCACTCTCCTGGCTGAGATTGAGAACATCATCAACAATAGACCACTCACTTATGTGAGTGACAACATTAATGACCCGGAACCATTAACTCCAAATCATTTGATTCGGGGAGAACAAGTTAGTCTCCTGCCGGACTACAATATAGACTCTTCAGAAGACCCAAACTGGACTCAACGACATGATGAGCTCCAGACTAAGTTACAACATTTAACTAGAGTTAAAGCTCATTTCATTAAACAGTGGAAAACTGAGTACTTGATGGGTCTAAGGGAGAGACATAAACAAATGACTAAGAAGGATTGGTCTGACACAATTAAGGTAGGGGACCTTGTTCTCATACATGACAGTACTCCAAGACAATACTGGCCTCTGGCTAGAGTTTCAGAACTCAGACCAGGGCAGACGGGGTAACAAGAGTGGTCAAATTAAGGACTTCAACGGGTGACACAACAAGAGACATTTCTCTTTTGTACCCTTTAGAGTCTGGACCCAAAACAATGGACTTTGGAGAACCTTCTCCACTGACAGTAACAACTGGAGACACTGAACTTCCAGTAACTATTCCTTTGACAGTAGGAGTGGTAACGCATCCTACTACAACATTGACAGACACAAGACCTCAGCGACAAACAGCATTAAAGGCGCGACTATTTTTACAACAAAAAATAGATGCTGGGGAATTGTAATTTTATCTTCTAACTTTCACTTTTTCTTTTCTTATGGTAAAGACCATAGACAGTTTCATCCTATGGATGTATATTTTCTCTTCTAATTAAATGCTACACCTCCATGAGAAGGTGAGGATAGGCACTGTTAATCAGATTAACAGGCATTTACAGTCAAATAGTTAGCTAGTCTACACTCAGACATAAAAATTGGTGACAATGACACCAAAATTTTTATCTCCCGGGGCCCCCAGTATATGGAAAACTGATGAGTGGGTAGTTGGGAGGTAACGAAAATGGTTCACTGAGTAGGTAGGTAGTTAATCTAACAATTATTAAATTCCTTTTATGTCAATAACTGGGTGGATGAAACCAATTGGTTGCTCACCAGAGTTATTCTCCACTTGATGGGTCTAAGGGAGAGACATAAACAAATGACTAAGAAGGATTGGTCTGACACAATTAAGGTAGGGGACCTTGTTCTCATACATGACAGTACTCCAAGACAATACTGGCCTCTGGCTAGAGTTTCAGAACTCAGACCAGGGGCAGACGGGGTAACAAGAGTGGTCAAATTAAGGACTTCAACGGGTGACACAACAAGAGACATTTCTCTTTTGTACCCTTTAGAGTCTGGACCCAAAACAATGGACTTTGGAGAACCTTCTCCACTGACAGTAACAACTGGAGACACTGAACTTCCAGTAACTATTCCTTTGACAGTAGGAGTGGTAACGCATCCTACTACAACATTGACAGACACAAGACCTCAGCGACAAACAGCATTAAAGGCGCGACTATTTTTACAACAAAAAATAGATGCTGGGGAATTGTAATTTTATCTTCTAACTTTCACTTTTTCTTTTCTTATGGTAAAGACCATAGACAGTTTCATCCTATGGATGTATATTTTCTCTTCTAATTAAATGCTACACCTTCTCCATGAGAAGGTGAGGATAGGCACTGTTAATCAGATTAACAGGCATTTACAGTCAAATAGTTAGCTAGTCTACACTCAGACATAAAAATTGGTGACAATGACACCAAAATTTTTATCTCCCGGGGCCCCCAGTATATGGAAAACTGATGAGTGGGTAGTTGGGAGGTAACGAAAATGGTTCACTGAGTAGGTAGGTAGTTAATCTAACAATTATTAAATTCCTTTTATGTCAATAACTGGGTGGATGAAACCAATTGGTTGCTCACCAGAGTTATTCTCCACACTAGTATTTATGTACTGTGTGACGAGAGCGTGCTCGGTAATAGATATACATTACCGATCAACCAACCGAGGAAAAAACCAACACGACGCTGGTGGAAAAAGCCCCGCGAAAAGGAGAACGAAAACGAGGAACGGGGCGACAAGACGGAACGAGTGAAGGGAGAAGAACAGACAACGAAGAAAGATCCCCACCAGCAAGTACGCTCTCGACAATTATACAGGAAGGAGAAAAGAGACTCTCTAATAACTAGCAGTTAGTGACTAATTGTGTTTTTAACCCAGTTTAGGTAGATTCATTAAATTAAGCTGGGTCAGACAACTTAGGCCTACATTGTGGCCTAAGACCCAGCATCAACTCATAGCTTAACAAAGGTAAAGGTAAATTGCCCTAACCTAGTTTGGTGAGGACTCCTACTGTGGACCTCAATTTATCTGCCCGCTCTGGACCATTTCCGGAATCTCTAGGCTGACCCCTCTAGGCTAGACTTGATCTACTCTATAGTTAGACTGGAGAAATAAGGGGTGGGTTAATTGTGGACCAATTCATACAGAGCATTTTTCACAATATCCTTCACAATTTCGTCTTGAATGTGGGCAGCGATGACGGAGATCAGTTCATTCTCTATTGTCTTTGATGTATATGTTGCATTCTTGGGAGTTGATTTCAAGTGTTCTTCGAGGACCACATCACCAGCATCCACGCGGAACTGCAACAGTGCCAAGAAGTTGCCTCTGTTCTTCGAGTCGTCTTCAGCATCTTCATGGTCCCCTCGAAGAACGAAGTTCTGCCTACCACACAAGATCACAGTCTTCATCATTGATGCTACTTTTTGTTTGTTTGCTGCGACACGTTTGCTGATTGCTGATGAAATAAGTCGATTCACTGGTTGTGACTTGTTGGACATGATTCTGCGAAAATTACCAGCAAAAAGTGTTGCGTGTTTGTGGAAATCGGACTTGCTATTATATTCGGCCAATTTATTTGTAGCTGTTACCCAGTTGGTCAAAGGTGACTTGTACAGCTTGTCCAACTTGCTGCTGTTGTGGCCACTTGCTATACCAAACAGCATACAGGTTAAACAAAATGCGCCACATTCTGATGGTGAATACACCAGCCAGGGATACATCTTTAGCCATTCTCCATTGAAGAATCGCTTCCTGCCGTAATTGTTGGTACCTGGAAACTTGTATCTTGCAGGAGGTTGCCAGTGGGAAGTCAAAAGCTCATACTTTTTGTCATCATTCAAATCGCTCACACACTGGTAATGCAGGCCGATGTCATTCCTGAGGTTTGATGATATTATGTCCTCACCTAAAATTCAAAACAATATTCTTTTTAATTTCAGTCATAAAACCATCAAGTTATGATGAGTTTCAGTATAAATTGTAGAGAACATCTTGTTCAAACCTGTTTTGTACTACGTTCATGACAATAAATGAATGGGATATTTTTTTAGTTAAGGGCAACAATATAAGAAATCAATTCTTACCACATGTCGTGTCTGTGTTCTGTATTTTGCACACTGGATCATCTGCGTCATATCTGATTTCATCAAACTTCCTTTTCTGCGATGGTCTGTCACCCAAATCATCTACGATGTCAGTTGAGCAAGAATGACCAATAATATGAATAATGATAAGGTGACATTGTGAGACCCCCAGTAGGGAGGAGTAGAGTTGAATATATTATTCTTCAATTTGACTGATTTTCCAAGCATAAAATAAATCATTGTTTGATCCGACTCACCGACTGGTATTGAAGAAAGTCCCGATCTTTGCTTGTACCTTCATTTTTCTGTAGACCTCGACGTTCACTCAGATTCACTTTAGCATATAAAATATTATAACACAAAAAATACAAAAGATAGACTTGTTCAAAGTGAAATTAGAGCTGCACTGCAAAACACCTGTTACATACAAAGATGGCGCTTGAAAACATTTGAGAAATTAAAAAGTGTACGGCGCATGCGCGAAGTACAAGTTCCTATGCATTTTCCAGCAGAAATCGAGCAGAGAGTATCGTTTCAAGGCAGTCTCGCTAGGGGGCGCTATTTTCAAAAAAATCTGACCAGTGCAAAACGATGCCAAAATTTATCTGACCGGTGAGCACTGGTCTGGATCCTGGCCTGGGTATGTTGACTTTCAATTTGCACCTGGATACTTTTTTAGAATTTTGACTTGTGGCGAGGAAATTGTCATAAGTGACCATAGCATCTACGTGGTAAAGGGCGTTCTCGTGATGACCGCACACCGTACTTACTTTTGTCCACCGTGTAAATGGACTGTTCACGAGAGCACCAAGGTTTTCTCGTGAAGCAAATAGAATGCATGGGAGACAGAAACCACCATCGCATTCCTTGCTGTACATCAGTCAAGGATAGCGTTGCTGCCAAGAGCTTTGAAAAGACCGATTACAACCATTCATAAACACTTGGGGAAAGAATAATCTTTTCCTGGTTGAAAATGGTTAGTTATGACATTGAACTTTTCAGCTTGTTGCAGAGATCAAACAGGAATTTTCTGACGCAACAGGGCATCAACGTTAATATCATGTACCGATGCATGGCAAGCAGGGTTACCTGCAATAAACACAAAATGCGGAGCTATTATAATTATATTAAGAAAATTAAATAAGATTTAGCTTACTTTAGTTTTTAGTCTTAACCATAAAATATATCAAAACAAGAAAAATGGTTTTCTGCGAGTCAGCTTGTTGTACAACACGTGTTCCTACCGGTATCACTGGCGCTACTGCGAATCCTCTTTGCAGTCGGGGTAGATTGTCCTTCTTCATCACTGTCAAAACGAGAGACAATGAATTTAATATGAGCAATTGATCAGTAACTGTTAGTAGTTTTTAGTCATTGTTTTAGTTTCAATACAGTTACTAACCTTGCCACTGACGTGGGATGGACCAAAAAATTAGTCAATTCTTGGTTGCTGTTTAACTCTTCTTGACATTGTAAACCGAAAATTCTATTGAATAAATACTTGGAATGAATATTGCTTTTTAGACTTTTGAGTATTAAAGTAAGACACAGGGTCGACTAACGATCTGAAACAAATGAAACAAAAGGGTATATTACATGTTTTTAGTGTTGTTTGTAAAATAACTTGTATGTTCAGTCACTTAGCTTTGGGAGCGGGGCTTTCTGGTTTAGAGTGGTTCTGGTTTAGGGAGGTTCGATCGAATCCCCCCCCCCCGAACCTCCGCCTGGATCCGCCACAGCTGCAGAATGGGTTCACTTGGTGGAGTTTTTGGAATCCACTCCAGTAACTGCAGTACAAATAGAGCAGTGGACAAAATCAGACCCTATTCTGTCTAGGGTCATCCATTACTGCTCAATTGGTTGGCCTACTAAGGTTGAGAGTGAATTACAGCCCTTTTATCAACGTCAATCTGGACTCTCAATCCAAAATGGCTGTCTCTTATGGGCCACAGAGTGATAATTCCGAATGAAGGCAGGTCAAATTTAGTGAAGAAACTTCACGCTGAACACATGGGTGCAACAAAAATGAAAGAGCTGGCAAGAGCTTATTTCTGGTGGCCCGGTTTAGATGGAGAACTCGAATCATTGGTTCGTTCCTGTCAAAACTATCTAGAGAACAGATATCTCCCAAGGAAAAATCCACTTCATTCGTGGGAATGGCCTACTATACCTTGGCATAGGATCCATGTTGACTATGCAGGTCCTATTAATAATATTTATTTCCTAGTCATTGTGGACGCCTACTCAAAGTGGATGGAAATTTTCCCAACGACTTCCACGACTTCAGGTGTTACTATTCGCTTACTCCGTCCGTGTTTCGCTCTGTTAGAAAATCTAGAAGAGGAAGAGCCATTGTTGTTCCAAGGCGATATGATGACTAAACTGATTAATGCAGCATTGCTTCTATATATTAAGTTAAGGTGCATATAATTATGTCCATCTCATAATTGTAAGGTTAGTGAAAAATTCACTTAATTTAGAGCTAGCATTTTTTAGCTCTTGTGGCATCATTGTTTGGGCACTCTTGTGGCATAATTTTTTGGGGGGCACTGGCGCGTCCTTCCTACTCGTTTGTTGAATGCGGCACTTACAGGGTGTGGTCTTCTAGAGATCTTTTAAAATTCAGTTTGGTTGTTTAAATACAAGATTGTCGCATCGAGCAATGGTGCAGGTTGTGTTGTTGTTGCAAGGTTTAGAAAGAAGACCATAAATAGTACCCCTTTTGTTTTTTATCTTAATTTTATGCAACTGAGGCCTAAGTAGATCCACATCGAGCCAGCAACCCTGAGGTAGGACCTAATAGGACCTCCAAGACCGTAAGTTTTAGTCTAGCTTAACTTGGGATGTGTGGCCCTTCAGAGCTTGGCCGTTCACGGCTCAGCTGGGATTCTGAACCCAATAAAAAAAAAATATATATATATATATATATATATATATATATATATATATATATATATATATATATATATATAAAGGGTGATCCAGAGAAATGGGACCCAAAAGAAACCCCTGTAACTCTTAAAGTATAAGTCCTTTTATAAAATCATACGCATCATTCGAAAGAGGATAGTTACAAGTTTGTACAGGATTGTATAGGTTTTGACAATACAAGACAAGATAAGATACAAAACAAAATAAAAGTGTTAGTTAAAACTAACCCTTCAAGATGACTGCATGGACTGTGGAACAGCTGCGTTTCATAACTGAGCAATATTATGAGCATGGAAGAAGTGTAGTTTCAGCTCAAAGATCTTTCAAGACAAATTTTCAGATGTCAAAATCACCTTCTAAGAGTTATGACTGAGTCAGTGACTATTTTTTGGCAAAGTTCTGATTGTGCAAATTGTAGCCCAAGTTAGGCCTGGACGGGTTGAGCAAAATTGAGTTAAGGTCATTGGGTAGAAAGTTTGGTCGCCCAATTGCGAAACTTGGCCGCGAGTCTGTCGTTGTTTTGAGCCTACATTTTTACCGGTTTGGTTAATTTTGGTTCATTTTTCGTAGGCGAAGGTTGCAGACTTCACTGCGCCAGTTACTTGTGTGGAAAATTTGGTATTCCATACTGGTGGTTGGTCAGTACCCCAACCAAGCAATTCAGTTTATTTGAAAAAAGCAAAATTTGAATATGATCAGTTTGGTTAAGTATTTTTGCCAATTCAGCTTATTTGGCATTGAGCCCAATTGTTGTTTCCATTGAAGATGAGTGCAGCTGAATTGAACAAGTTTAGAAAAAGGTGAAGCGCCTCCAAAGGTCTAATTACAAAGGTCATTGCCACTATAGATTCTACCATACAGCAAGAGGATTTAAGCTTAGTGACTGCGCAGCTTTCCATATTAGAAACTAAAAAGGTTGCTCTAAGCGAAGTAAATGTTAAAATTGAGGCTCTTATAGAAGAGGATGAAATAGAAAATAACATAATTTACTTTGAAGAGATTATTGATGACATAATTAAAGTATGCCACAGAGCAAAAGAGTTTAGCAGCTCAGTACAGTTAGAGACCAGGTCTAATAATGAAACACAACACTCAACAAATGGTGTTTGTGAAGTTAAGATTAACAGATCTGCAGTTCAATTACCGAGGCTTGTATTCAAAACATTTTCTGGGAGTATTCAGGAATGGCAAGGATGGGCAGACAGTTTTCAATCAGCAGTTCGTTCTAGTTAAGTGTTAAGTGCGGTGGAGAAGTTTAATTATTTGCAGTCCCTCTTGGAAGGAGAGGCAGCAAAGACAATAGCAGGATTAGCATTAACAGAGGCTAATTATAATGCGGCTTGGGATATATTAAAGAAACTGTTTGGTAAGCCAGAGATCTTAATTAAAAAACACCTCCGTGAACTTTTAGCTATACCTCCTGTTAATAATCCCAATAGTGTCAAGGAGTTACGGCAGCTATATGATGGATTTGAAGTTAGAACTAGGTCCCTGGACAACTTGGGTGTAGGAATAGAAAGGTATGGTATAATGTTGGTCACTATACTGAAGTCTAAATTGCCTAGCTCAATTTTGTTTGAATTAAGTAGAGGACACTCTACAGAACATGTGTACATCCCCCTTCAGCAGATGTTAAGTCTTTTAAGAACAGAATTAGCAAGACGAGAGGGAATTGAGTTTGCACAGTGGGATGTTAAACAAGGGGACAAAGGCAGGCACAGCACCAAAGTTTCCACGAAAAGGAATAGCCCAGGTACAGTGTCAGCTCTACATGCATCTTCTGAGAATAAATTAAAGGGAATCAAGGAATGCAGATTTTGCGAAGGCAACCACAACTCATATAAATGTGAGGTGGCTGAAGCTTTACCTGTTGAGGAGAGAAAGGCCAGGGTAACTAAGTCCACAGCATGTTTTAAATGTTTTTTGAAAGGTCACAGAGCAAGGTTTTGTAAGTTTAAAATTTTGTACAAACAATGCCATGGCCGGCATCAGCCAGTATTGTGTGAAAACACTCCTAGTAGGCCTACCCCAGAAGTAGAGGCATCAGTGGCACATGCCACTGCTATGAAAGGGAGTAAAAGTAATGGGGGATTATTGCAAACAGCTGCAGCATTATTAATTGGGAATGATGGAGAAGCTACTGTAAGAGTGTTGTTTGATAGTGGTAGCCAGTGTAGCTTTAATAAGACCAGAATTTCCAGAAAATTGAAGTTCTTAAGAGTGAAAATTTAAGAATTTCTGGGTTTGGGGGTTCCGTTCAAAACCGAACTAAAGTTAAGAAGGTAGAAGTTCTGGTTAAGGGGTTGTTACTACAAAGTCCCACTATCAAGGTCAAAGCTATAGAGATTGAGGAACTTTGTGCTCCAGTCACTACTTGTTTAGATATGGCAAGTGTCCAGGAATTGCAAGTTAAAGGAATTAATTTGGGCAATAATAAGTTTGAAGGAACAGAAGATAGTCTTTTGATTGGAGCTGACTATTATTGGGACTTCATCACTGGCAACATTGTCCGCACATCTCGAGGTCCTGTAGCTATTGAAAGTAAGCTAGGCTGGATGCTACATGGTAGCTATTGCCATGAAATGGAGGTTAAAGCTCTTTTTGTTAAGATTGAGGAGAACAACCATGGTTTGGAAAGGCATTTGAAAGCCTTTTGGGAACTTGAATCCATTGGCATAAAGGACAAACAGGAGAAGCAAGCAAGCACAGTGAACCGGGAAGCTTTAGAGCAATTTCACAAAGGTATTGGATTTAGAGATGGTTGCTACGAAGTTGGCCTGCCTTGGAAGGATTCTTGCAAACCCAGCTCAAACCTTCAGCTAGTTAATAGGAGGTTAGAGACTTCATTGCACAGGCTAAGGAAAAATGAGTTGTTGTTAAATTAATACAATGAGGCCATCCTAAGCTATGTAAAGGAGGGCTATGCTGAAAGGGTGCAAGGTGAGCTGGTGAGCCAGGAGGCACATTATCTGGTACACCATGCAATGGTACAGCAAGACAAAACTACCACTAAACTGAGGATAGTTTTTGATGGCTCAGCCAAGGACAAAGGTGGTGTATCCTTGAATGACTGTTTGGATGCTGGGCCAAATTTAAATGCAGATATATTTTCCTTGTTACTGAGATTCGGGTTTGGTAGAGTAGCATTGACTGCAGATGTGAAGCAAGCCTTTTTGCAGATAAAGTTAAAACCAGAGGAGAGAGATGCAGTAAGATATCTGTGGGTGGATACGAAAGACTTATTGGAAAATGAACCTAAGGTTCAAGCATATATAATGAAATCAGTGTTGTTTGGCCTCAGCTCTAGTCCATTTCTGTTGGCAGCTACTATGCAGTACCGTTTTAAGAAATATTCTGAAGTCTATCCTAACACTATTGAACACATAAGGAAAAACTTTTATGTTGATGATTTGCTGTGTTCAGTGGATAATACAGAAATGGCTAAACAGATATTCATGGAGGCTAGAGCTATAATGAGGGAGGCTGGCATGGAGCTTAGAAAATGGCAGACCAATCATTCTCAGTTACAATAGTTTATGAGTCAGTCCTGGATGCAGCAGAAAGTATTGAGGATTCTGGTATTAAGGAGTTGTGGGCAATAGACACCAATGTGCTAGGCATTGTTTGGCAGCAAGGAGAGGATTTGTTTACCTTCAATGGGAAATCTTTAGTAGAGCTGGCTGAGAATGAGACAAGGTGGACAAAACGTACAGCTCTTAGTTTGGCTTCAAAGGTCTTTGGTCCTCTTGGATTCCTGGCTTCATTTGTGATAAAGTAAAAAATTTGGTTTCAGAGCCTCTGGGAAATTGGACTTGGTTGGGACCAAGAGTTATTTGATCATATGGGGGTAAGGTGGAAATATTGGTTCAAAGAATTGGCACATCCTGGAGACATTGAAATCCCAAGATGGTACTTTGGAGAGTTGAACAATAGTCCAGACAATTTGGAGTTGCACATCTTTTGTGATGCAAGTGAGGAAGCCTATGCAACTTGTATTTACATAAGAGGCGCATTCAAAGAGGAAGTAAGTTGCAGGTTGGTTCCTGCAAAGAGCAGAGTAGCACCTTTGAAAAGGCTTCCTATTCCAAGGTTGGAATTGATGGGTGCAGTTATTGCTAGTCGGCTTGCAGTTACAATGCAAAAATCTTTGGCCCTTTATGAAATTCCAAGCTATTATTGGATAGACTCCACTATAGTTTGGCACTGGTTAAGAAGCCAGGCAAGGAAATGGAAACCATTTGTTGCTAATAGGGTGGAGTAAATTCAAGCACACACAGATCCCAAGCAATGGAAGCATTGTCCAGGCACCCAAAACCCAGCTGATTTACCAACACGAGGAATTTCAGTGAAAGATCTTGCACAGTCAAGTTTGTAGTGGAATGGGCCAGAGTGGCTAAAACTTGGAAGTGAAAACTGGCCTTCTAATCAGCCTATTGTAGGAGAATGCCAGGCTGAAGAAAAATGGGTGAGTGAGATGAGAAAATGCTCTGTAAACAGTTGTCAAGTTATGCAGCAGGACCCCATATTGAGGCTTGAGGACATTAGCAGTCTGAAAAGGTTGTTAAGAGTGACAGCATGGGTATATAGATTTACAAACAACATTAAGGGAGAAACAAGAAGAGAAGGAATTCTGAACAGTAAGGAGATTCATCAAGCCAGGCAATACTGGGGGTATATGTACAGAAGGAAAAATTTGCTGAAGAGAGGGAATTGCTCACCACCCATCCATTACAGGTTCTACCACCACATTCTGCTCTCAAGTGTTTGGATGTGCTTTTGGATCAGGATTTATTGAGAGCATGGGGTAGACTACAGTTTTCTGGGCTTCCAGAGGAGAAAAGACATCCAATTTTGCTCCCTTCTTGGGGGCACTTTGTGGAACTTTTGATCCTGGATACTCATCATAAGTTGTTACATGCTGGAGTTAGTGATGTGATAATAGAGATCAGACAACAGTTTTGGATTCTCAAAATTAGACAAGTAGTAAAAAAGGTCTTGCATAAATGTGTGGTTTGCAAGCGTTGGAGTGCAAAGCTTTATTATGAAAAGGTGGCTCCACTTCCAAGAGAACGGTGTGTCTATACTGCCCCATTTGAGGTAGTGGGAGTAGACTTCGCAGGTCCAGTCTATGTGTATGAGCAAGGGGAGTCTAACAAAGGTTATATATGTCTTTCACATGTGCTACCACCAGAGCAATCCATTTGGAGTTGGTAAGCAACTTAAGTAGTGATGTATTTCTTTTTGGCCTTTAAAAGGTTTGTGAACAGAAGGGGTTTCCCAAATAAAATCATATCGGATAATGCAAAAACCTTCAAGAGGGCTGCAAAGGAACTCCAAGAAGCTTGGTCCTTGTTAAAAGAGGAGGGATTCCAATCCTACTTTTCACACCATGGGGTATAGTGGGAGTTTATTGTTGACAGAGCACCATGGTGGGGAGAATTTTGGGAAAGGCTAGTGAGAAGTGTAAAGTGTCCATTAAAGAAACTTTTAGCTAATGATCATTTGATCAAAGAAGAATTCTGCACTGTTTTGTGTGAAGTAGAAGCAATGGTGAACAGTAGGCCTATCACCTTTGTTTACAACAGTATGCAGGATGCAGAGCCATTGACACCAAGTCATTTTCTTTGTGGTAAACGATTAACATCAAGCCCCAGTTTGCCAGAAGACTTACAGCCTATCCAGAGCACTCAAGAAGAGTTAACCAGAAGGTTCAAGTATCTTGAAGAGCTACAAGATCAGTTATGGAAGAGGTGGCAGATGGAATACTTGCCAGAACTCAATTATTACCCATCAGACAATGTAAAGGGCTCCAATGCAAATTGTATCAAGGTGGGAGAAGTGGTAATGATTGGGGATGAAAGACCAAGGCAATGCTGGAAGCTTGGCATAATTGAAGAGTTGTTTGTTGGCAAAGAGATCTATACAAAGAGATCTATACAAAATTCTATGCTTTAGAAATCAGCAAAAACACAGATAGTCAAGATGAAACATTTGAGTTACAGCCTCATGGAGAAGGCTTGGCTAAATTTGCAGAAGGTAATGACAACAATGCCTCTTCGGTGGGGAGTGTTAGAAAATCTAGAAGAGGAAGAGCCATTTTTGTCCCAAGGCGATATGAAGACTAAGCTGATTGATGCAGTATTGCTTGTATATATTAAGTTAAGGTGTATATATATCCATCTCATAATTGTAAGGTTAGTGAAAAATTCACTTAATTTAGAGCTAGCATTTTTGTGCTCTTGTTGCATTATTGTTTGGGTATTCCTGTGGCATAATTTTTTTTGGGCACCTTGCGTCCTTCCTCTCTCGTTTGTTGAACGCGGCACTTACAGGGTGTAGTCTTATAGAGAGCTCTCTTGTAATTCAGTTTGGTTGTTTAGATACAAGATTGTTGCATCATGCAATGGTGTAGGTTGTGTTGTTGTTGCAAGGTTCAGAAAGAAAACCATAAATAGTGCCCCCTTTTGTTTTTTACCTTAATTTTATGCAACTGAGGCCTGAGGTAGGTAGGCCCACATCGAGTCAGCAACCCTGAGGTAGGACCTAATAGGACCTCCAAGTCCGTAAGTCCGTAAGTCCAAGTCCGTAAGCTTAACTTGGGCTGTAGGTTAAACTGGCCCTTCAGAGCTTGGCCGTTCACGGCTCAGCTGGGATTCTGAACCCAATAAAATAAAAAAATATCAAAGATAATAGAAGCCATGGTTAGTGGGCTGGTCTCCGATATATTTTATAAATTTCAAATCTGTCTGGAAGCATTGTATGTTCATTATGCACAGTGATTCACTGGCCCACTTAGTCAGTGCTCCAGACCAGGGGCGTCGATTGCTCTAAAATAGTTGGTGAGGGGGCGGGGACACTTCGCCTTCAAACAGCGAATCAAACAATACTCTGAGTAGCTGTTGCTACAAATACTACTTGCAATTATTAAAATGCAAATTGACTGCTAAATTCCATGATAAATATACACTGGTGTTCATGACAATAATGCGTCCTCCCCCCCCGCAATCGACGCCCATGCTCCAGACAACTATATCTTAATCTTCTATGGACCTCTTGTAATGTTTGTACCTGTTAAGTCTGAAATAAAGTGTTTGTTTGTTTGTATTTATTTTGATTTGGTTCAGAATCCCAGCTGAGCCTTAAACAGCCAAGCTCTAAGGGCCCACTTTAACTTATAGCCTAAGTTAAGCTAAACTAAAACAAACTTACGGACTTCGGGGCCCTATTAAGTCCTACCTCACGGTTGCTGACTCGATGTGGGCCTACTTTAAGCCTACTTACATTTATGAGGTGGATATGTATACACCTTAACTTATATGATATATACAAGCAATGCTGCATCAATCAGCTTAGTCATCATATCGCCTTGGGACAACAATGGCTCTTCCTCTTCTAGATTTTCTAACACCATCAGTATCTAGTGAGAAAAAGTTTCATGCATCTAAATTGTCCAAACCTGAAAACATTTTGAACATCTGTATCATATCTCCCCTCATACAAATCTCTCAAAACTAAACATAACTAATTCCTTTAATCCATCTATGTGTTCCAAACTTCTTAGGTTAGGGATAAGCTTGGTTGGTTGCCCTACATTGCACACCTTCAAGCATACTTTAAATTTCTCAGTTATTTACTTTGTAAATATAGTAGGTGATTTCAAGGAATACCTAATTTGAAAAAGAAATAGCTTTTCTTAAAACGAGCCTATACTTTCTTAAATATTTAAACATGTTCAGAGTGCGGAAGCATAGTTAAACTTTGGCGAAGCGTAAGTATGTATGTGACGTAAGAGACGCTTGTCCTGCTATACTAGTCTAAGGCCGGGTTTACACGAGGACAGTATACTGTCCAACAGTGCCCAAGACAGGAGCTGGAATCCTGTAAACACCGTTGGGCAGTGAAGAAGACAGGAAAAAAGACAAGACAGTTGGCGCGACAGTAGCTGGAGAGACTTTCTATTTTTAGACAGCAGACAGTCCAATACAACCGACTGACAGTACACTGTCATCGTGTAAACACTCATTGTAATTATTTTTCATTTATAGGCGTTATACAGGCCCGGATTCAGACCAGTGCTCACCGATGCCAGGGCTTCGGTCAGATAAATTTTGGCATCGTTTCGCACTGGTCAAATGTTTTTGAAAATAGCGCCCCCTAGCGAGACTGCCTTGAAACGATACTCTCTGCTCGATTTCTGCTGGAAAATGCATAGGAACTTGTACTTCGCGCATGCGCCGTACACTTTTTAATTTCTCGAATGTTTTCAAGCGCCATCTTTGTATGTAACAGGTGTTTTGCAGTGCAGCTCTAATTTCACTTTGAACAAGTCTATCTTTTGTATTTTTTGTGTTATAATATTTTATATGCTAAAGTGAATATGAGTAAACGTTGAGGTCTACAGAAAAATGAAGAAGGTACAAGCAAAGATCGGGACTTTCTTCAATACCAGTCGGTAAGTCGGATCAGACAATGATTTATTTTATGCTTGGAAAATCAGTCAAATTGTAGAATAATATATTCAACTCTACTCCCTACTAGGGGTCTCACAATGTCACCTTATCATTATTCATATTATTGGTCATTCTTTTCAGGGAAGTACCACCAGTACCTTCTTGCTCAACTGACATCTTAGATGATTTGGGTGACAGACCATCGCAGAAAAGGAAGTTTGATGAAATCAGATATGACGCAGATGATCCAGTGTGCAAAATACAGAACACAGACACGACATGTGGTAAGAATTGATTTCTTATATTGTTGCCCTTAACTAAAAAAATATCCCATTCATTTATTGTCATGAATGTAGTACAAAACAAGTTTGAACAAGATGTTCTCTACAATTTATGCTGAAACTAATCTTAAATTGATGGTTTTATGACTGGCATTAAAAAGAATATCGTTTTGAATTTTAGGTGAGGACTGTATTACCAGTGTGTGAGCGATTTGAATGATGACAAGAAGTATGAGCTTTTGACTTCCCACTGGCAACCTCCTGCAAGATACAAGTTTCCAGGTACCAACAATTATGGCAGGAAGCGATTCTTCAATGGAGAATGGCTAAAGATGTATCCCTGGCTGGTGTATTCACCATCAGAATGTGGCGCATTTTGTTTAACCTGTGTGCTGTTTGGTATAGCAAGTGGCCACAACAGCAGCAAGTTGGACAAGCTGTACAAGTCACCTTTGACCAACTGGGTAAAAGCTACAAATAAATTGGCCAAACATAATAGCAAGTCCGATTTCCACAAACACGCAACACTTTTTGCTGATAATTTTCGCAGAATCATGTCCAACAAGTCACAACCAGTGAATCGACTTATTTCATCAGCAATCAGCAAACGTGTCGCAGCAAACAAACAAAGAGTAGCATCAATGATGAAGACTGTGATCTTGTGTGGTAGGCAGATCTTCACTCTTCGAGGGGACCATGAAGATGCTGAAGACGACTCGAAGAACAGAGGCAACTTCTTGGCACTGTTGCAGTTCCGCGTGGATGCTGGTGATGTGGTTCTCGAAGAACACTTGAAATCAGCTCCCAAGAATGCAACATATACATCAAAGACAATAGAGAATGAACTGATCTCCGTCATCGCTGCCCACATTCAAGACGAAATTGTGAAGGAGATTAACACAAGTCCTCTGTTTTCCATTCTTGCAGATGAAGCTACTGATGTCAGCAACAAGGAACAACTTCCACTTGTGTTGTGTTTTGTTGACAACACAGATTCTATTCGTGAAGAATTTGTTGGTTTCTTTGAATGTGTGAATGGTGTCACTGGCAAAGCCATTGCTGACTTACTGTTGCAAGTAGTTAGTGATCTCGGCTTAGATATGAAGAAATGCAGAGGCCAGTGCTGTGATGGAGCAGGCAATATGGCTGGACAAGTCAAAGGTGCAGCAGCTTTGATAGCACAGCAGTATCCGAGGGCACCTTATGTCCACTGCCAGTCTCACAGATTGAACCTGTGTGTGGTAAAAGCCTGTGCTTTACAAGAAGTACGCAACATAATGGGCACGTTGGAGGAAGTGGAGCGTTTCTTCAAGTTCTCACCGAAAAGACAGCTGCTGCTTGAAGAACGGATCAAGGTGTGTTTTTTTCTTGGTATAGTCAGTACATTTTCTATTGTAATGGCTGTGTGTTGTAATAGTGAATTTAATGCTGTGAAATTTATTTTAAATTATTTTATTTTTTCATACATCTAATCTGAAAATTATTGCTTTCTGTTTTTGACACTCAGGAGGAGTGTCCAGCCTCTAGTCATCATAAGCTGACCGATATTTGCCGAACTAGATGGGTCCAGCGTTTGGATGCCCTAGATGTATTCGAAGAGCTACTGCCCGCCGTGGTTTCAACCTTGACGTGCATCGAGGATAACGTTACTCATAACTGGGACAGTGAGTCATCAACAAAGGCCACTGGTATGCTCCACCAAATTGGAACATTCCAGTTTATCTTCACTTTTGTTGTGACAAAGAAAGTTTTGTCATACACCCATGGTATCACAGTCAAGTTGCAGGTGAGGAGTCTCGACACAAAGAAGGCATACGACAGTGTTGGTGAGGTCCTTGGGTTTCTTCAAACAGTCAGAGACAGTGTTGGTGAGGTCCTTGGGTTTCTTCAAACAGTCAGAGACAGTGTTGACTCAAAACATTCTGAGTGGTTCAAGGCTGCAAAGGAAATAGCTGAAGACCTCGACATAGCAGTGTCAAAGCCCAGGACAGTCGGCCGGCAAAAAAACAGAAACAATGTCCCTGCAGAAACTACGGAGGATTATTTCCGTCGCAGTGTGACTGTGCCATTCTTGGATCATCTCCTGGCAGATATTGGATCAAGATTCAAAGATGGCCAACAGAAAACCATTCTGGGATTTTCAGGTTTGTGCTGGAATTATTTAGCTATAGGGATAATTTGAGAATGATAATTAAATTGATGGACTGATATGTACTCTCTCTTACTGTTACATGAAATTGACAACTGGTTTATTTATTTTAGGTGTTCCTGCAAAGATGATAGAACAGCCAGACACATGGAACCCAGAGTTCCAGCAGTTCTGTCAGACCTACCAAGATGACCTTCCCAGTCCCAATACTCTGTCTGCAGAGCTGGATGTGTGGCAATACCACTGGGAGCGACGCCATCAGGCCAACTGTGACATACCAGACTCTGTGCAGTCAACTTTACACTCTATGGACAAGGTCTTATTCCAAAACATCTGTGCTGCACTCAGGGCCGGATTTTCCAATAGGCAACATAGGCCATTGGCCTAGGGCCTACCAGTAACTGGGGGCCCACTGGGGACCTCCTACAATCCCTTGACACAAACAGTATCATTGACAAATTTTCCATAGAAAAAAGCAGGAAAAAGTCATTTTGAACTTCACATAGTTGTGCTTGCAAAATGTATTATGCTTCAGTTTCATTGTATTTTTCCATTATTCCTATGTGTAAGATGTACATGATATGGAACTTGATTTACTTTGATGTACTTGATATGGAACTAATTTGATTAAAAATTATTAATGTGTAATGTATTACATTATGTTGTAATTCTTATTGCAAAATTTATTATGCTTCAATTTGACTGTATTTTTTTCCATTATTCCTTTGTGTAAGAATAAGTTGTACATGATATAAAACTAATTTGAATAAAATTATTGATGTGTTACATTATGTTGTAATTCTTTTTTTTTTACATTACAATATTACGATATATATATATATAATATTTTTTTTGGGGGGGCACTGATAAGGTTTGGCCTAGGGCCCACAAGCAAGTAAATCCGGCCCTGGCTGCACTCAAGGTATTGACAGTCATTCCAGTCACCACCTGTGAGTGTGAACGTTCAGTTTCAGCCATGTGTCGACTGAAAACGTATCTGAGGAGCACCATGAGAAATGATAGGAGGAATGGTTTAGCTCTGATGCATGTCCACTATGGGCGGAAGGTCGATGTGGATGTTTTGGTTGAGAAGTTTGCACGGCTCCACCCAAAAAGGATGGAGCTTGTTGATATTATCAGTGACAAACATTAGAAAGGATTTATTTTGTAAAATAAATATTTTGAAGTAAATAACGAATCATGTCTTCCTTTACATTTTGGTATGCATTTAATGAAATGGCACTAGTCAGATTATGGTCTGGATCCGGGCCTGTTATAGTGCGTTTTAGTGGAGAGGTTACCTGACCTAGAATATGGTTTCATGATGTCTGTTCGCATTGGGAATGCATCACCTGCCACAAAAACAGTATTTGAGGGAATATTTAATTTAGTCGACACCAAATCGTTGTTTAGTACGGAATTCCTGAACACAGTGCCGTCATTCATTCTGCCATTGCATTCAACGTCAATGTTGTTATTTTATTTTATTTGATTGGGTTCAGAATCCCAGCTGAGCCCTGAACGGCCAAGCTCTGAGGGGCCACTTCAACCTACAGCCTAAGTTAAGCTAGACTAAAACTTACGGACTTGGAGGTCCTATTAAGTCCTACCTCAGGGTTGCTGACTCGAAGTGGGCCTATCTTAGGCCTCAGTTGCATAAAATTAAGATAAAAAACAAGAGGGGCACTATTTATGGTCTTCTTTCTAAACCTTGCAACAACAACACAACCTGCACCATTGCATGCTGCAACAATCTTGTATCTAAACCAGGGATGAAACGGGTACCCGACCAGATCGGGTAATGTATTACCCGAGCAT
This sequence comes from Bathynomus jamesi, assembly GCA_023014485.1. NCBI lineage: Eukaryota > Metazoa > Arthropoda > Malacostraca > Isopoda > Cirolanidae > Bathynomus > Bathynomus jamesi. The sequence continues at coordinate 225,202 of JAJOZX010000902.1, read as the reverse complement.
ACCCGACCCGATCGGGTAATTGCTTAAAAATCGGGTAGTAAAAACCTGATGCCGGAGAAGGCTGAGATGCTGCTTCTACTTAAGTACAACTTTAATATGCTGTGTGCTAACTTTGATGGTTTGAAAAATTGAAATGAATATTTATGTTCACATCCATTTCTTGTTTATAATTTTTTTTTATTTATAAAACAAATGGCGTAAAATTGTAAAAAATTACCTGTATTTGCATTTTTCAGTGTGTAACATTCAGTATTATGCTTAAGTTTGTGTGTGTGTGTGTGTGTGTGTGTGTGTGTGTGTGTAGTAGAATAAAGTATTATGTTCCAAAAATGGCTGTTGTTTTAATTTAAATTTATTTTAATGATAATGTTGCAAGACCCGATCGGGTACCCGTACCCGATCGGGTATTACACTTCGGGTACCCGAACCCGATTATTCGGTAAAATAGCTACCCGTTTCATCCCTAATCTAAACAACCAAACTGAATTGCAAGAGAGCTCTCTATAAGACCACGCCCTGTAAGTGCCGCATTCAACAAACGAGTAGGAAGGACGCGCAGTGCCCAAAAAAAATTATGCCACAAGAGTGCCCAAACAATGATGCTACGAGAGCCCAAAAATGCTAGCTCTAAATTAAGTGAATTTTTCACTAACCTTACAATTATGAGATGGATATATATACATCTTAACTTAACATATACAAGCAATGCTGCATCAATCAGTTTAGTCATCATATCGCCTTGGGACAACAATGGCTCTTCCTCTTCTAGATTTTCTAACAAATGTACCGAAAGCAGTAGTTTCTATCTCGTATAGCTAGAAGGATAATGCTGTACGAGTGTTTGTAATTGAAATACTGAGAACGTGCATTAGGTGGTTTTTTAATAGTTATGTGTTTACGCCCCAGGGGGCGGATTTAGGTTTCCTGGCGCCAAGGGCCATACTGATTTAGCTGCCCTTCGGACACTTACGAAGTTACCATTTAGCAATAAATAGTTATTTGATATAAGGGTTTTCAGTTAAATGCAGTCAAATGGTTTAGGACTCAATCAGATCTGTATAGCTAAGAGCCCTCATGAGTTCCGATTCAATACTAAGGATAGCTGAAGAGTTGAGACGATTTTCTGACATCACTGACCGTATGTAGTTCTTTAGTCGTCACAGTACAGAAAAAGATCTTTCGGCAGAATAGTTGGAAGCCGGCGTACATAGGAAGATCCTGAGCGCAATATCAACGTATGGGGAAACTTCTTTTAACCCTTTTGCTTGGATCATCTCACTCATCTCAAGAATGCTCGTAGGAGTTTTCTCCAAATTCAGAAGAAACCCACGGAAATGAAGACACTCATTAACAAATGCTTCCAACAAGTCATCCTTGTAAAATTCCCAAAGCTTAATAGCATTGGAAGTTACAGTATATCTGTCGGATTCAAGGTGGTGACTTTTGTAAAAAATGCAAACCGTGCATGGAGGTTTTCATACACATCTTTGCGACGGTTTAATTCCGACAATAATCTGTCAAGTACCACAAGATAAGTATTAATGAAGAAGTTCCTCCGTCCATCTAATTCTGCCTCGCCTTCGCGAGTTTCGTCGACTCGAAGTTTTCTTTTCTTTTTTCTTTTCATTGTAACATCATATTCGCTGATAGATGATTTCTTAATTGCTACTTCTTTATAAAAGTCGAAGTTGTTTCTTGCATCTTTTACATAGAATGTCAATTATGAATACAGTTCTGCTACGACACCAAGATCAATGTTAACTGTTTGGAGCTGTTTACTAGTAGCAGTGAACCTTTCCAGAATGTCACCCCCACATTAAAGAAAAAATTGTAGTATCAAGGGGTTGCAGTTGATTGGGGTAGCCTGATGCTTTACTGCGTGTGCAAGGCTTTTCTGATTCATCTTCTTCAATGGACGTAAGTGCCTCTATAACCTCTTCCCAGTCTTTATTGAGACTCCTACACGCTTCTTCACGGGCTGACCATCGAGTGTCTGATAAGCTCTTTAGCGTTACATTTTCAGATTTGGTAAAATGATTTTGTAGTATTTCCCAACGGTGAGTGGAGGCAGTGAAGAACATGTAAAGATTTTGGAGAAGTGCGAAAAAATCAATGGCTTCCTTATAGCAACTTGCTGCACACTGTCCAATCAAATTTAATGAGTGTGCAGAGCAGGGTACGTAAACCGCTACTGGGGACGCTTCTTTTATTCTGGCTTGCAAGCCAGAATAAGTCCCGAACATGTTGGGAGCATTATCATACGACTGTCCTCTGCAGTTTGCAATGTCGAGATCATGCATTTTTAATATGCTGAAAACTGATTTGAAAAGCTGCTCTGATTTGTTGCCTACGCTGGGAAGAATGCCAAAAATCGCTCTACGAAATGCCCATCTTTCTTGACGTATCTCAGAATAACTGCAAGTTCATCGACATGTGATATGTCTGGGGTGGAGTCCACAATAATGGAAGAGTACTTCGCACATTTCACTTCCTCAGTTATTTGTTTGGTAACTTTGTCAGCCATTAGTGTGATGAATTGCTCACTGGTAAACGAAGACAAGTATGAGGTATGACCTTTTCCTGGATTTCTGTATTCTGCAATATGTTCCGCCAGAAGAGGGTCAAATTCAGCAATAAGTTCCAAAGCCATTATAAAGTTTCCACTGTGGACAGAACCAAATTTCTCAATGTGGCCCCTAAAAGGTAAACCATGAGATGCCAGTGACCGGATCACTGCAACAACTCGTTGTAAAACATTTCTCCAATACTTCTTCTCCTCATTAATTTGACAGAAAAGTTGTCTGTCAATTCTTCCGAGAGTTGAACTTCTCATTTTCATAGCCAACACACATGACTTATGTTCAGAGGAATTTTCATGGTTTGTTAATGCTTTACTGCCATGCTTCCAATCATCAAATCGTTCCTTACCAATTTTAGTAGTTCCACCAAATAACTGACATGGAACGCAAAAAATTGAGCCTGTGCTTGTTATTTTTTATTTTATTGGGTTCAGAATCCCAGCTGAGCCCTGAACGGCCAAACTCTGAAGGGCCAGTTTAACCTACAGCCCAAGTTAAGCTAGACTAAAACTTAAGGGCTTGGAGGTCCTATTAGGTCCTACCTCAGGGTTGCTGACTCGATGTGGGCCTACCTTAGGCCTCAGTTGCATAAAATTAAGATAAAAAACAAAAGGGGCACTATTTATGGTCTTCTTTCTAAACCTTGCAACAACACACAACCTGCACCATTGTACGATGCAACAATCTTGTATCTAAACAACTAAATTGAATTGCAATTCCCCTGTAAGTGTCGCATTCAACAAACGAGCAGGAAGGACGCGCAGTGCCCCAAAAAAATGATGCCACAAGAGTGCTCAAACAATGATGCCACAAGAGCCCAAAAATGCTAGCTCTAAATTAAGTGAATTTTTCACTAACCTTACAATTATGAGATGGATATATATACACCTTAACTTAATATATATAAGCAATGCTGCATCAATCAACTTAGTCATCATATCGCCTTGGGACAACAATGGCTCTTCCTCTTCTAGATTTTCTAACACTCCCCACCGAAGAGGCATTGTTGTCATTACCTTCTGCAAGTTTAGCCAAGCCTTCTCAATGAGGCTGCAACTCAAATGTTTCATCTTGACTATCCGTGTTTTTGCTGATTTCTAAAGCATAGAATTTTTGTATAGGTCTCTTTAATTTTCCTCCTGAAGTCTTTACCAGTGCAGACCTAACTAAATTGTCTTTGCCAACAAACAACTCTTCAATTATGCCAAGCTTCCAGCATTGCCTTGGTCTTTCATCCCCAATCATTACCACTTCTCCCACCTTGATACAATTTGCATTGGAGCCCTTTACATTGTCTGATGGGTAATAATTGAGTTCTGGCAAGTATTCCATCTGCCACCTCTTCCATAACTGATCTTCTAGCTCTTCAAGGTACTTGAACCTTCTGGTTAACTCTTCTTGAGTGCTCTGGATAGGCTGCAAGTCTTCCGGCAACCTGGGGCTTGATGTTAATCGTTTACCACAAAGAAATGATTTGGTGTCAATGGCTTTGCATCCTGCATACTGTTGTAAACAAAAGTAATAGGCCTACAGTTCACCATTGCTTCTACTTCACACAAAACAGTGCAGAATTCTTCTTTGCTCAAATGAGCATTAGCTAAAAGTTTCTTTAATGGACACTTTACACTTCTCACTAGCCTTTCCCAAAATCCTCCCCACCATGGTGCTCTCTCAACAATAAACTCCCACTATACCCCATGGTGTGAAAAGTAGGATTGGAATCCCTCCTCTTTTAACAAGGACCAAACTTCTTGGAGTTCCTTTGAAGCCCTTTTGAAGGTTTTTGCATTATCCGATATGATTTTATTTGGGAAACCCCTTCTGTTCACAAACCTTTTAAAGGCCAAAAGAAATACATCACTACTTAAGTTGCTTACCAACTCCAAATGGATTGCTCTAGTGGTAGCACATGTGAAAAGACATATATAATCTTTGTCAGATTCTCCTTGCTCATACACATAGACTGGACCTGCGAAGTCTACTCCCACTACATCAAATGGGGCAGTATAGACACACCGTTCTCTTGGAAGTGGAGCCACCTTTTCATAATAAAGCTTTGCACTCCAACGCTTGCAAACCATACATTTATGCAAGACCTTTTTCACTACTTGTCTAATTTTGGGAATCCAAAACTGTTGTCTGATCTCTGTTATCACTTCTCTAACTCCAGCATGTAACAACGTTTGATGCGTATCCAGGATCAAAAGTTCCACAAAGTGCCCCCCAGAAGGTAGCAAAATTGGATGTCTTTTCTCCTCTGGAAGCCCAGAAAACTGTAGTCTACCTCCTATTCTCAATAAATCCTGATCCAAAAACACATTCAAACCTTTGAGAGCAGAATGCAGAGGCGTAACTAGGGTTGATCGCGCCCAGGGCAAATCAATAAATGGCGCCCTTAAAACCAGTGTTCTTTAAAATTCTGGCTGAATTCTTATAATGGTACTCAAACTGGTTACTCGTAATAATACCGCTAACAAAATATACTTTTAAGAAGTTTATTTTATGACAAATGAAAATGAAAAACAGTTATATACATATAAAACTGTACAAAAATATGTAAAAATAAATTGAAATGAAATGAAAATACAATTCATAAAAATTATTTTTACAGTTTATACTTTAATGTTTTTCTATCCATATACATAACCGCGTATATTTACTATTAAGGTTGATATTAAATTTCTATTAATACAATTTAATTTTATAGAACCAAAGTATGGTTAATTATTTGCCGAATTACAACAGAAACAATTAATATATGTACAAGGAGAGGCATAACTTTTTATGAGAATACAGTACACTTTGATGTTTTCTTGAATTTTACTGAATTACCGATAGCAGAATTAGCAATTAGAATATTAGATACTGACAAAAATCATTCCAATTATATGGTACTTTAAAAGAAATGCCTTGTTTGCACCTATTATTTTTGGCTCTTTTAATGAATAATTTGGAACTTCACACTAAACATGTATTTTTCTTACTTTTGCTGATGCAAACTTATCAATAATGTCATCAAAATTTGTTATTTCAGTTTCCTCACGTTCAATGCTGAGCAAGGCTAAAGCAGAAAGTCCTTCTTGGCCCATTGAAGCTCTCAAATATGATAAGATCAATGTTAACTTGCTGAAAGATTGCTCACAGCTGGCAATTGAAATTGCAATAGTGAGCATTATCTGAATAGCTACTCTCAAATTTGGAAAAACATTTTCATCTCCATACTGAACAATAAACTTGAGGAGTTCCTCAGCTTTAGAAATCTGAACATTTGGGCGACTTTTCAGAAGCATCTTACAATCCAGGATTTCTTCATAAAGCTCAAAGCCGTCAATATCATTACTATAAACCTGTCCAAGGTTGAGACAACTTTTCTTTAAGATATTTACGTCATGACTACTGTTGCTTTCATTTGAGTCAAACAATAACACAGCTCAACAAAAAAAAATTTTTGTTTCGTTGCCAAGGAAATTCGTACGAATTTAGGGTATTTTGGGGTTGCTGAATTCCAAAATGAAAGTAGTTTTTCCGATTTGGCTCTAGTTCTTGAGATAATGAATACCCTCAATTAATAGGAAACGTAACCATAACGCGTGCATATGGGAAACTACCTGAACATTCTAGATGGTGAGACACGCGAATATTCTTAGTGTTTACTCCGCGATCATTCTAGAATATTCCCCCTCCTTATATAAGTCATCGGCCACCCAACCAGTAAGTAGGCTCCGCCTGAACATTAAATTTTTTGCATTTTTACGTGTTTCAATGGGGTACCAATTATCTCATAAATTAGAGCCAATCTAGCAAAACCGATGTCATATTCGGAATCAGCACCACAAAGTTACCCCAAAATCACTCTAATATGATTGGCAATAAAATGAGTGTTGACCAGTGTAATCCTCTAGCATCTAAAATAAATCCAAATTTTGAATCCAAGTCATGGAGACGGACAAATCTTTCTTCCATTTCATTATGGAGACGATCAATAGTTTCTTTCATTATTCTCATCATTTCTTCTTTCGCAGTTAACCCTACATCCTTGGCTTTTTCACCAGGCATTTGTTTCTTCTTTCTGGGGCGTCTTTCTACTTGAATATCCCATTCATCACACAGTTTCATCCCTGCTTCAAGTGATTCACTGGCCAATGATTCTCGACTGCTTAAAAAATAATCTTGAAGGGCTTTTAAATCATAAGCAGCATCATGAAAGTTCATGGTATGATCTTGGAGTCGTTTTGAACACGATCAATCCGAACAAGAATTTTGTTCCAAAATCCAAGCAAAGCCAAGAAATGAAAAGTCAAAATTTGATTCAGCACCTGCCTGCATCACCTCTTGTATCAGCAGTTTCATTTTGATCATCAACCATGCTTTGCAAGAGTTCCACTATAATATCAAAGTATTCATGAACAGGCTTCACAGCCTCTGTTCTGGAACTCCATCGAGTTTCAGATTCAGATTTGACAACTATTGGTATGGCATCTTTCAGCTTTTGCCAACGGAGAGTTGAACGTGAAAAGAATGAATAAAGCGACTGAATTGCACCAAAAAAGTCACCATCACTGCATCATGGTTAGCAGCACGCACTCCAACCAAATTGAGAGAATGATTATCGCAGTTTACAAAAATAGCTTTGCTATTTTTTTCAATAATCCTCTGTTGAACACCACTTTTATAACCAGCCATAACTGCAGCATTGTCATAGCATTGAGATCGACAGTCTTCTAACGGCATTTTGTCTTTTTTCCAGTTGTTCCAAAATCACTTCCACAATGTTTTCAGCATCCTTTCGTTTTAACTGGGTAAATCCAAGAAAAGACTCTTTTATAAAAATTGTTTTCTCCTGAAAATCAATATCAACATAACGAACTGTTTCTGCCATTTGCTCTCGATGTGCTTGATCTGGACAGACATGGGCAAGATACTTGGAAATTGTATCTGAGATACAGATACAAGATACCCAACAAAAATGTATCTGAGATACAGATACAAAATACTCGAAAAAACTGTATCTTCAAGATATAGATACAAGTTACAGATACAAGATACATTTTTAAGATACAAGATACTTTTGAAAGAATAATTATTTGAGTTTAGTTTCACCTGGTGAGCCATGAGCGCACGAGTTCTCATTCAATTGTTTATTATTATATTTTCTGGATATAAATAAATGCCAAATCAATGGTACTTCATACCTCAGTATTCATATAGTGATATAACTAAAAGGAAAGCACAAAGTAAATATGTATAAATAATCCTGAAAATTTTTAGGTATGGAAAAATAAAATAAACCACACTTTTTCAATTTATGTATTTCAAATAAATTGTTAATACAGGTATGCTCAGTTACCTACTCACGAAGAAAAAAATAAAGTTTTTCCTCATAATAAATATATTTGCAGGAATAAGCAAATATATGTATAATTCCTGATTTTTAATCATGTTAAAACATGTTAAAACCGCGGGATACAAGATGAAACCTGAGTACGTCTGTGCCGAGACTGTGCGCGCAGCGTAACGGTAGTATTCATGTACAAACATGTAACAGCAATCGCCGGCCTGCTTCAACGTGCGTCAGATATGATCATATTTCATGAATAGTTATTAGCGTCTCTATTTAAAAAGTATCTTATGAAAGTATCTTTGAAAGTGTATCCCAGGATACAAGCTATATGACAAAATGTATCTTAGATACTTCTCAAGATCCTCCAAAAATAAAGTATCTAAGATACGTATCTCAGATACGTATCTTGTATCTTAAGATACTTTTTGTATCTTAAGATACAAGATACTGCCCATCTCTGGATCTGGAGTAGAATCAAACATGAGGCCAAAATATTTGGCCTTATGAATGCTCTGTAACAACTTCTGGCGAACAGTAGAAGCCATCAGCTGAATAAATTCATTCTGCACTAACGGAGATAAATATGATGTTCTTCCAGGGTGCTTTTCCACAATACTGACATGTTCTTTCATGACAGGATCAAACCTTGCCAACAATTTTAATAACCCAAGAAAATTTCCAATATTGCTTTCCTCTTCCTGTCTAAGGGATTCCTTGTGACCACGCAATACAAGGTTCTGAGTTGCTAAAAATTTTATGTAATGGAGAATTCTGTGGAGAACATCTCGCCATTTTTGTTTTTCTGTTGCAATTTGAGCTTGAAGCTCTACGTCAATGATTCCTCTATTTTCTAAAAGATTTCTTTCCATTTCCTTCCATTGGGTGAAGCAGTATCGATGATTTTTTGCATTTTCATGGGTGCTAAGCCTTTCTGGTGCTTTCCACTGATTGAACCCATTTTCTTGCTCCAATGAAGACTGATTGTCAATTTGAGAAAATAGCAAACAACAAAAGCAAAAAGCTGCTTTCTTCTCTGGAGAATAAACAAGCCGTGAGCGCCAAACTTCTCCACATCCATTTCCCAACTTTCTTTTAAACCATCTTTCATTCATTGATCGGGTTTGTGGGAACAAATGGCCCTTCTTCACTATTTTGAAAATACTTCGAACCCAATGTGAATGTGACCATTTCTGTCCTCAGGACATCTGATAAAATTACTTTTTTTGATATTTTATCAAACTCCAAGAAGCCTACATCGTGATACTGAATCGCATCTGGTATAGGCTGTGCTGGTTTTTCCTGCTTTTCGCTACTCAAAGTTTTAGTATCTTCTGGCTTCTTGAAAGACACTTCTGGTTCTTGAAAGACATGCGAAAAATGCTCTGTTTGAATTGGTCCACAATTAACCCACCCCTTATATCTCCAGTCTAACTATAGAGTAGATCAAGTCTAGCCTAGAGGGGTCAGCCTAGAGATTCCGGAAATGGTCCAGAGCGGGCAGATAAATTGAGGTCCACAGTAGGATTCCTCACAAGATTAGGTTAGGGCAATCTACCTTCACCTTTGTTAAGCTATGAGTTGATGCTGGGTCTTAGGCCACAATGTAGGCCTAACTTGTCTGACCCAGCTTAATTTAATGTTATTAACTGTCTGGTGTAAAAACTCAATTAGTCACTTACTTTTAGTTATTGGAGTCTCTCCCTTCTCCGGTTGTATATTTGTCGAGAGCGTACTTTGCTGGTACGTCCTCTCGCCCCGTTCTTCGTTTTCGTTCTCCCTTTGTTCTCCTCTTCGCGGGGCTTTCTTGTACCAGCGTTGTCTTGGTTTATTCCTCGGTTGGTTGAGCGGTAATGTATCTCCATTACCGAGCACGCTCCTCCCACACAGTATATAAATACTAGTGTGGAGAATAACTCTAGTGAGCAACCATTTGGTTTCTTCCACCCAGTTATTGACATAAAAGGAATTTAATAATTGTTAGATTAACTACCTACCTACTCAGTGAACCATTTTCGTTACCTCCCAACTACCCACTCATCAGTTTTCCATATACTGGGGGTCCCGGGAGATAAAAATTTTGGTGTCATTGTCACCAATTTTTGTGTCTGAGTGTAGACTAGCTAACTATTTAACTGTAAATGCCTGTTAATCTGATTAACAGTGCCTATCCTCACCTTCTCATGGAGAAGGTGTAGCATTTAATTAGAAGAGAAAATATACATCCATAGGATGAAACTGTCTATGGTCTTTACCATAAGAAAAGAAAAAATGAAAGTTAGAAGATAAAATTACAATTCCCCAGCTCTATTTTTTGTTGTAAAAATAGTCGCGCCTTTAATGCTGTTTGTCGCTGAGGTCTTGTGTCTGTCAATGTTGTAGTAGGATGCGTTACCACTCCTACTGTCAAAGGAATAGTTACTGGAAGTTCAGTGTCTCCAGTTGTTACTGTCAGTGGAGAAGGTTCTCCAAAGTCCATTGTTTTGGGTCCAGACTCTAAAGGGTACAAAAGAGAAATGTCTCTTGTTGTGTCACCCGTTGAAGTCCTTAATTTGACCACTCTTGTTACCCCGTCTGCCCCTGGTCTGAGTTCTGAAACTCTAGCCAGAGGCCAGTATTGTCTTGGAGTACTGTCATGTATGAGAACAAGGTCCCCTACCTTAATTGTGTCAGACCAATCCTTCTTAGTCATTTGTTTATGTCTCTCCCTTAGACCCATCAAGTACTCAGTTTTCCACTGTTTAATGAAATGAGCTTTAACTCTAGTTAAATGTTGTAACTTCGTCTGGAGCTCATCATGTCGTTGAGTCCAGTTTGGGTCTTCTGAAGAGTCTATATTGTAGTCCGGCAGGAGACTAACTTGTTCTCCCCGAATCAAATGATTTAGAGTTAATGGTTCTGGGTCATTAATGTTGTCACTCACATAAGTGAGTGGTCTATTGTTAATGATGTTCTCAATCTCAGCCAGGAGAGTGAGTAACCCAAATAAGTGTATCTGTTTTTTGCCAATTGCTTTCTTCAAGCAATTCTTTACTGTTTGTATATTCCTCTCCCAGATAGAACCATACCAAGGAGAGGCAACCGGAATATACTTCCACTTTATGTTTGTATTTTGTATATATAATTGTGTGATTTCATTGCTTAACAAGTCGTGGATGACTTGTTCACCAGCTTTGAAATATGTAGCATTGTCAGTCCAAACTGTCTTTGGTACTGAATGTCGTGCACAGAATCTCTTAAAGACAGCAACAAAAGATTCTGCTGTAAGGTCCTCCACAACATCCAAATAAACAGCTCGTGAGGCAGCACATGTAAACAGTACAATGTACATTTTTGTTCAGTGTCACCCACCCCTACAGTCAATGCTCCTGTATAGTCAATGCCTACAGTCTCAAAGGGTCTGTTGAGAGTAACTCTCTCCTCTGGCAAAGCAGGAGGATTTGGTTTCCTATAGGGCCTAGCATGAAATGCCTACATGTGACACACTCACTCAGGACTGTTTTAACAGTGATCCTTCCCTTGGGTATCCAATAAGTTTTTCTTAATGTAGTTAGTGTCTGTGGTACCCCCATATGATATACATCATTGTGTGTTTTTCTGATTATTAATGTTGTCAAATAGCTAAATCTAGGTAAAAGGATTGGATTTTTGCTTTTGTATGACAGTTTTGATTTGTCTAATCTCCCTTTACACCTTAGAAGGCCTTCCTCATCTCTGAACAAGTTTAGATCCACAACTACTGATGGTACAGGTTCTTTTGTTTGTTTCCCATTAGTTAAGAATTCTAACTCTTTATTGTACTCTTTTTGTTGTGCTTGGCCTATCCAGTATTGGGTTGCAACTTCTGTATAATTATGATTGTTTTTATTTAGCTGTTTGTTAATTGTAGCTAAACAGTTGTGAGCAAACCTCAAACAGTAGGCTGTCACCCTGACAAGTTTGTTGAAATCAGAATACTTTTCATAATTAGTGATTGGTTCAACCTTTTCATTTGAAAAGATTAAATTTAATGTCAAGTTAACTTGTTCCACAGGCCATTGGTCTGTATTACAGAGCCACTTAGGTCCCATAAACCAAGTTTTGTTTGACTTCAACAACTTGTAGGATAAACCTCTGGTCAGAAAGTCTGCTGGATTCTGTTTAGTTGGAACATAGTGAAAGTTTACTTGTAGGCTTTCATTAGCGTCAGCTATTTCTTTTAGCCTATTTCTTACAAAGATATTCTTACTATTAATGCTATCATTCCGTATCCAGGCAAGACAAATCTGACTGTCAAGCCAGACGTGGATATGAGTTATTGGCACATCATAGTAAGCATCCTTAAGCAATGAAATGGTTTTAATGGCTAATGTAGCAGCCAATAGTTCCAATTGAGGTATGGTTCGGGTAGGTTTGAGAGGTGCCACTTTCCCTTTTGCATAAATTAGATGACTTTCTGTAGGGCTTACAAGATACGCACAGCACCCATAAGCTTGTGTGCTTGCATCAGCAAACACATGAAGTCTCTGGGGCTTATCCCTAAACCCACAGCACCTTTGAATTTTAATGTTCTGCACTTTTGTTAAATCAGTAGCTAACTTCTTCCAAGATTTTTGATTTTCATTTGTTATTGGATCATCCCACCCAGGGCCGGATTAACCATTAAGCAAAATAAGCCCGTGCTTAGGGCATCAAGGGAAGGGGGGCACCACAGAAATTTTCCATTGTCGGATTTACTATGGATTTATTATACTATTATAATCGCGGCTTATAGCCTATAAGCTGTTGAAAACTGAATTATATATATTCATATATAGTATTTATTTTTTTTCATTGTTTGAATTTGTAGTGAACAACAACCCTTTTGAGAGAATAAATATATTTCGTTGTAATCACACACTTTACGCTTTGCGTTATTATTTTGTTTATATCAAATCTTTGAGCGCCATATTAAAAATACATATAGATTAAATATTTTCGTGTGCTATAGTAAATGTAAAAACAAGATTCAGTCATGCTGAACTTTATAAAATAATTGTAGAAGACAATATTGAGTGTGCCTTCCCAAATGTAGAAATTGCCTTTCGTATATTTTTAACATTAATGGTCACAAATTGCTCAGCTGAGCGTTCATTTTCTCAGTTGAAGTATATTAAAAATACCAACAGAACAACTATGCAACAAGGCAGGCTGGATGCCTTATCTCTACTAAGTATAGAAGCAGATGTGTTACGTAAGATTAGTTTTGAGGATCTGATCAAAGACTTTGCAATTAAAAAAAGTAGGAGAAAACTTTTCAAATATAAATGAAGTGGAAGTATACAAAAATAAACATTATTTTCCATCTTACTGTAAGTTTTGTTTCATTTCAAAAAATAAAATTTTATTTTATGGTTTATTTTTGTTTATATTTTGAATTACATATATATGGGGCACCAAAATCTTTTAAGTGCTTAGGGCATCTAAAGGTCTTAATCCGGCCCTGATCCCACCCAACATTTGTCCTCCAAATTTCTTGGAGGAGAATCTTTGATTTTATTGTTGAAGGCAGGAATAGACCCATAGGATCAAAAATTTTGGAAGCCTCTGATAATATTTGTCTTTTAGGATTTGCTTCCTCATCAAGTTTAAAACCTTTAGTACAGATTGAATCATGACTGTTAGAAGTTGCATCCAAATACCAGTTCATACCTAAAGTTTTAACTCTGTCTGATGGCTCAGTAAGACCATTATTATCCTTTAAAATCTTTTTGTTTAAATCCTCATCATTTGAAATCCACTCTCTAAGTTCAAAGTTACCTTGTTGCATAATGTTTTGAGAGTGTTCATAGACTTCAGATAATTCAGATTTTGTGTCGTTGAGCCTATTAGATTGTCTACGTAAAAATGTTCCTTAAGGAAGTTCAATGTTAGAGAGTTATTAAACTGGTTTAAATGATGTCTAATTGTCAATGCTAATAGGCTAGGTGAGCAATTGGCTCCAAACAACACAACATTAAATCTATAGGTTATGAACCCTTTATTCAAATCAAATGGATCCTTGAACCATAAGAACCTAAGTTGGTTCTTATCATATTCATTTTTAAGATTTATTCTCAAAAATGCCTTTGAAATGTCACTGTTATTTTATTTATTTGTCGGGTTCGAAATCCCAGCTGAGCCGTGAACGGCCAAATTCTAAAGGGCAAGTTCTACCTAAAGCCCAAGTTAAGCTAAATTAAACTTTACGGATTTGAGATCCTATTAGGTCCTACCTCAGGGTAACCTCAGGGTTGCTGACTCGATGCGGGCCTACCTTAGACCTTAAATTACATGAACTTAAAAGGTAAACAAAAGGGTACTATTTGTGGTCTTCTTTCTGAACCTTGCAACAACAACGCAACCTGGACTATTGCACGATGCAACAATCATGTATCTAAACAACCAAACTGAATTGCAAGAGAGCTCTCTATCAAACCACACCTTTACGTACGACCTTCCACAAACGAGTAGAAAAGACGCGCAGCGTCTCAAAATGATGCCAACAGTGTGACCAAACAATGATGCCACAAGAGCTCAAAAATGCTAGCTCTAAATTAATTTAATTTTTCACTAACCTTACAATTATGAGATGGATATATATACACCTTAACTTAATATATATACAAGCAATGCTGCATCAATCAGCTTAGTCATCGTATCGCCTTGGGACAACAATGGTTCTTCCTCTTCTAGATTTTCTAACACTCCCCACCGAAGAGGCATTGTTGTCATTACCTTCTGCAAGGTTAGCCAAGCCTTCTTCATGAGGCTGTAACTCAAATGTTTCATCTTGACTATCTGTGTTTTTGCTGATTTCTAAAGCATAGAGTTTTTGTATAGGTCTCTTTAACTTTCCTCCTGAAGTCTTTACCAGTGCAGACCTAACTAAATTGTCTTTGCCAACAACAACTCTTCAATTATGCCAAGCTTCCAGCATTGCCTTGGTCTTTCATCCCCAATCATTACCACTTCTCCCACCTTGATACAATTTGCATTGGAGCCCTTTACCTTGCCTGATGGGTAATAATTGAGTTCTGGCAAGTATTCCATCTGCCACCTCTTCCATAACTGATCTTGTAGCTCTTCAAGGTACCTGAACCGTCTGGTTAACTCTCCTTGAGTGCTCTGGATGGGCTGCAAGTCTTCTGGCACACTGGGGTTTGATGTTAATCGTTTACCACAAAGAAAATGATTTGGTGTCAATGGCTCTGCATCCTGCCTACTGTTGTAAACAAAAGTGATAGGCCTACTGTTCACCATTGCTTCTACTTCACATAAAACAGTAGAGAATTCTTCTTTGCTCAAATGAGCATTAGCTAAAAGTTTCTTTAATGGACACTTTACACTTCTCACTAGCCTTTCCCAAAATCCTCCCCACCATGGTGCTCTCTCAACAATAAACTCCCACTGTACCCCTTGGTGTGAAAAGTAGGATTGGAATCCTTCCTCTTTTAGCAAGGACGAAATTTCTTGGAGTTCCTTTGCAGCCTTTTTGAAGGTTTTTGCATTATCCGATATGATTTTATTTGGGAAACCCCTTCTGTTCACAAACCGTTTAAAGGCCAAAAGAAATACATCACTACTTAAGTTGCTTACCAACTCCAAATGGATTGCTCTGGTGGTAGCACAGGTGAAAAGACATATATAACCTTTGTTAGACTCCCATCGCTCATACACATAGACTGGCCCTGCAAAGTCTACTCCCACTACATCAAATGGGGTAGTATAGACACACCGTTCTCTTGGAAGTGGAGCCACCTTTTCATAATAAGGCTTTGCACTCCAACGCTTGCAAACCACACATTTATGCAAGACCTTTTTCACTACTTGTCTAATTTTGAGAATCCAAAATTGTTGTCTAATCTCTATTATCACTTCTCTAACTCTAGCATGTAACAGCTTATGATGAGTATCCAGGATCAAAAGGTCCACAAAGTGCCCCCCAGAAGGTAGCAAAATTGGATGTCTTTTCTCCTCTGGAAGCCCAGAAAACTGTAGTCTACCTCCTACTCTCAATAAATCCTGATCCAAAAACACATCCAAACCCTTGAGCGCAGAATGTGTTGGTAGAACCTGTAATGGATGGCTGGTGAGCAATTCTCTCTCTTCACCAAATTTTTTCTTCTGCATATATACCACCCAGTATTTCCTGGCTTGCTGAATCTCATTACTGTTCAGAATTCCTTCCCTTCTTGTTTCTCCCTTAATGTTGTTGGTAAATCTATATATCCATGCTGTCACTCTTAACAATCTTTTCAGACTGCTAATGTCCTCAAGCCTCAATATGGGGTCCTGCTGCATAACTTGACAACTGTTCACAGCGCATTTTCTCACCTCACTCACCCATGCTTCTTCAGCCTGGCATTCTCCTACAATAGGCTGATTAGAAGGCCAGTTTTCACTTCCAAGTTTTAGCCACTCTGGCCCATTCCACCCAAACTTGATTGTGAAAGATCTTTCACCGAAATTCCTCGTGTTGGTAAATCAGCGGGGTTTTGGATGCCTGGACAATGCTTCCATTGCTTGGGATCTGTGTGCGCTTGAATTTCCTCCACCCTATTGGCAACAAATGGTTTCCATTTCCTTGCCTGACTTCTTAACCAGTGCCAAACTATAGTGGAGTCTGTCCAATAATAGCTTGGAATTTCATAGAGGGCCAAAGACTTTCGCACTGTAATTGCAAGCCGACTAGCAATAACAGCACCCATCAATTCCAACCTTGGAACAGAAAGCCTTTTCAAAGGTGCTACTCTACTCTTTGCAGCAACCAACCTGCAACTTACTTCCTCTTGCAATGCGCCTCTTATATAAATACAAGTCGCATAGGCTTCCTCACTTGCATCACAAAAGATGTGCAGCTCCAAATTGTCTGGACTATTGTTCAACTCTCCAAAGTACCATCTTGGGATTTCAATGTCTCCAAGATGTGCCAATTCTTTGAACCAATATTTCCACCTTACCACCATATGATCAGGTAACTCTTGGTCCCAACCAAGTCCAATTTCCCAGAGGCTCTGAAACCAAATTTTTACTTTATCACAAATGGAGCCAGGAATCCAAGAGGATCAAAGACCTTCGAAGCCAAACTAAGAGCTGTACGTTTTGTCCACCTTGTCTCATTCTCGGCCAGCTCTACTAAAGATTTCCCATTGAAGGTAAACAAATCATCATCTTGCTGCCAAACGATGCCTAGCACCTTTGCGTCTATTGCCCACAACTCCTTAATACCAGAATCCTCAATACTTTCTGCTGCATCAGGTACTACAGAGGAATGACTCATAAACTCTTGTAATTGCGAATGATTGGTCTGCCATTTTCTGAGCTCCATGCCAGCCTCCCTCATTATAGCTCTAGCCTCCATGAATATCTGTTTAGCCATTTCTGTATTATCCACGGAACATAGCAAATCATC
The DNA here is from genome assembly GCA_023014485.1 of Bathynomus jamesi. NCBI lineage: Eukaryota > Metazoa > Arthropoda > Malacostraca > Isopoda > Cirolanidae > Bathynomus > Bathynomus jamesi. The sequence continues at coordinate 207,873 of JAJOZX010000902.1, read as the reverse complement.
AACATAAAAATTTTTCCTTGTGTTCAATAGTGTTAGGATAGACTTCAGAATATTTCTTAAAATGGTACTGCATAGTAGCTGCCAACAGAAATGGACTAGAGCTGAGGCCAAACAACACTGACTTCATTCTATATGCTTGAACCTTAGGTTCATTTTCCAACAAGTCTTTCGTATCCACCCACAGATACCTTAATGCATCTCTGTCCTCTGGTTTTAACTTTATCCGCAAAAAAGCTTGCTTCACATCTGCAGTCAATGCTACTCTACCAAACCTGAATCTCAGTAACGAGGAAAATAAATCTGCATTTAAATTTGGCCCAGCATCCAAACAGTCATTCAAGGACACACCACCTTTGTCCTTGGCTGAGCCATCAAAAACTACCCTCAGTTTGGTGGTAGTTTTGTCTCGCCGTACCACTGCATGGTGTGGCAGATAATGTGCCTCCTGGCTCACCAGCTCACCTTGCACCCTTTCAGCATAGCCCTCCCTTACATAACTTAGGATGGCCTCATCGTATTCAATTAACAACTCCTCATTTTTTCTTAGCCTGTACAATGAAGTCTCCAACCTCCGATTAGCTAGCTGAAGGTTTGAACCGGGTTTGCAAGAATCCTTCCATGGTAGGCCAACTTCATAGCAACCATCTCTAAACCTAATCCCTTTTTCAAAGTGCTCTAAAACATCATTGTTCACTGTACTTGCCTGGTTGTCCTTTATACCAATAGATTCAAGTTCCCAAAACGCTTTCAAATGCCTTTCCACACCATGGCTGTTCTCCTCAATCTTAACAAAGAGAGCCTTAACTTCCATTTCATTGCAATAACTACCATGTAGCATCCAGCCTAGCTTACTTTCAATAGCTACTGGGCCTTGAGATGTACGGACAATATTACCAGTGATGAAGTCCCAATAATAGTCAGCTCCAATCAAAAGACTAATATCTTCTGTTCCCTCAAACTTATTATTGCCCAAATTAATTCCTTTAACTTGCAATTCTTGGACACATGCCATATCTAAACAAGTAGTGACTGGAGCACAAAGTTCCTCAATCTCTACAGCTTGGACCTTGATAGTGGGACTTTGCGGTAACAACCCTTTAACCAGAACTTCTACCTTCTTAAATTTGGTTCGGTTTTGAACGGAACCCCCAAACCCAGAAATTCTTAAATTTTCCCTCTTAAGTTCTTTAAACTTCAATTTTCTGGAAATTCTGGTCTTAATAAAACTACACTGGCTACCACTATCAAACAACACTCTTACAGTAGCTTCTCCCTCATTCCCAATTAATAAGGCTGCAGTTGTTTGCAATAATCCCCCTTTACTTTTACTCCCTTGCATAGCAGTGGCATGTGCCACTGATGTCTCTACTTCTGGGGTAGGCCTACTAAGAGTGTTTTCACACAATAATGGCTGATGCCTACCATGACATTTTTTGCACAAAATTTTAAACTTACAAAACCTTGCTCTATGACCTTTCAAAAAACATTTAAAACATGCTGTGGACTTAGTTACCCTGTCCTTTCTCTCCTCAAAGGGTAAGGCCTCAGCCACCTCACATTTATATGACTTGCGGTTGCCTTCGCAAAATATACATTCCTTGATTCCCTTTAATTTATTCTCAGAGGAGGCATGTAGAGCTGACACTGTACCTGGACTATTCCTTTTTGTGGAAACTTTGGTGCTGTGCCTGCCTTTGTCCTCTTGTTTACCATCCCACTGTGCAAACTCAACTCCCTCTCGTCTTGCTAATTCTGTGCCTAAAAGACTTAACATCTGCTGAAGGGGGATGTACACATGTTCTGCAGAGTGTCCCCTACTTAATTCAAGCAAAATTGAGCTAGGCAATTTAGACTCCAGTGTAGGAACCAACATTATACCATACTTTTCCATTCCTACACCCAAGTTGTCCAGAGACCTAGTTCTAATTTCAAATTCATCATATAACTGCCGTAACTCCTTGACACTATTATTATTAACAGGAGGTATAGTTAAAAGTGCACGGAGGTGGCTTTTAATTAAGATCTCTGGCTTACCAAACCGTTTCTTTAATATATCCCAAGCCACATTATAATTAGCCTCTGTTAATGCTAATCCTGCTATAGTCTTTGCTGCCTCCCCTTCCAAGAGGGACCGCAAATAATTAAACTTCTCCACGGCACTTAACACTTGACTAGAATGAACTGCTGATTGAAAACTGTCTGCCCATCCTTGCCATTCCTGAATACTCCCAGAAAATGTTTTGAGTACAAGCCTCGGTAATTGAACTACAGATCTGTTAACCTTAACTTCACAAGCATCATTTGTTGAGTGTTGTGTTTCATTATTAGACCTGGTCTCTAACTGTACTGAGCTGCTAAACTCTTTTGCTCGGAGGCCTACGTTAGTCATATCATCAATAATCTCTTCAAAGTAAATTATGTTATTTTCTATTTCATCCTCTTCTATAAGAGCCTCAATTTTAACATTTACCTCACTTAGAGCAACCTTTTTAGTTTCTAATATGGCAAGCTTCGCAGTCACTAAGCGTAAATCCTCTTGCTCTATGGCAGAATCTATAGTGGCAATGACCTTTGTAATTAGACCTTTGTAGGCACTTCTCCTTTTTATAAATTTGTTCAATTCAGATGCACTCATCTTCAATGTAAACAACCCTTGGGCTCAATACCAAATGAGCTGAATTGGCAGAAATACTTAACCAAACTGATCAAACGCAAATTTTACTTTCAAATAAACTGAATTGCTGAGTGGGGTACTAACCAAACACCAGTATGGAATACCAAATTTTCCACCCCAGGACCTTAATTCAATAATGACCCAAAATTAACCAAACCAGAAAAAATATAGGCCAAAAAACGACCGACGACTGGCCAAGTTTCGCAATTGGGCGACCAAACTTTACCCTGGGACCTTAATTCAATAATAACCCAAAATTAACCAAACCGGAAAAAAAGTAGGCCAAAAAACGACAGACGACTGGCCAAGTTTCGCAATTGGGCGACCAAACTTTTTACCCTGGGACCTTAACTCAATAATACTCAACCCGTCTAGGCCTAACTTGGGATACAATTTGCACAATCAGAACTTTGCCGAAAAATGGTCACTGACTCAGTCTTGGGGTAGAAATCCGGTTCTGAAGGACCATGTTATTTTATTTATTTGTCGGGTTCGAAATCCCAGCTGAGCCGTGAACGGCCAAATTCTAAAGGGCAAGTTCTACCTAAAGCCCAAGTTAAGCTAAATTAAACTTTACGGATTTGAGATCCTATTAGGTCCTACCTCAGGGTAACCTCAGGGTTGCTGACTCGATGCGGGCCTACCTTAGACCTTAAATTACATGAACTTAAAAGGTAAACAAAAGGGTACTATTTGTGGTCTTCTTTCTGAACCTTGCAACAACAACGCAACCTGGACTATTGCACGATGCAACAATCATGTATCTAAACAACCAAACTGAATTGCAAGAGAGCTCTCTATCAAACCACACCTTTACGTACGACCTTCCACAAACGAGTAGAAAAGACGCGCAGCGTCTCAAAATGATGCCAACAGTGTGACCAAACAATGATGCCACAAGAGCTCAAAAATGCTAGCTCTAAATTAATTTAATTTTTCACTAACCTTACAATTATGAGATGGATATATATACACCTTAACTTAATATATATACAAGCAATGCTGCATCAATCAGCTTAGTCATCGTATCGCCTTGGGACAACAATGGTTCTTCCTCTTCTAGATTTTCTAACAGTCACTTTGTACGGCATATTTATCTAACCTGAACCTCAGTAAGATCTTCACAAGGTCAGAAATGAGATTAGGACCCTCAATCAAGCAATCATTCAAACTGTGTTTATCACTGTCTTTGAGGCTACAGTTATATACTACTCTGAGTTTTGTTGTTGGGGCATCTTGTCGATAAACCCCCCTGTGGGTTAAATAATGACAACCATCTTTTTTAAAAGGGTTATTTGTTACTTCTTCAATGAAGCCTTTCTGTAGCTGTTCTTTAAAGACATTATTATATATTTTTACATTATTTTCTTGTTTGAGTTTTTTCATTACTTTATATAAATGTCCTTTAGCTACTTTGAGATTGTCTCTTAAAGTTGGACAATTTATTTTCCAAGGTAACTCAATAAAATAACTATTGTCTTTGCACTGAATGGTGTCTTCAAATCTTTCTACCATTAACTGATCTTCTGAAGTTTGATTTGTGTCATGTATACCCACAGATTCTAGCAACCATAAAGTTTGAATTGCCTCATCCAAAGTTTCATTTGATAATGATGAATTAATGTTCTCAGTTGAGATAATATTATTCAAAGTGTTGCTATTCTTACAGGTGTTATGTAGGACTGAGTTGAGGCACATAGTATTTGTTGGTCATGCACTGTTTTGGTTTAGGTCTAGGTTGTATTCTGATAGGTCACCCAAAGGGGCTATCCCTGATGGAGTCTGAATAGCTATACCATTACCTATCTCTACTATGCCCTTATGAATAAGATTAATATAATCTGCCCCTATTAGCATTTCAATGTTAGCTACTGTGTTGTTAGTGATATGTCTATCAGCTATTTTGTAGTGTTTTCCCAAATGATTTATGGTTTGTTCTAGTTTGGGTATAACCAGTTTGTTTTGTCCTACTTTAGAAATAATAACTGTTTCAATTTTCTTGAATTTACTTTCTAAATGTAGTTCCAGGTCAATTGTCTTATAGCTATTTTTGTCCGAGTTATCCTTAACAAAGGACGCAATATTGAGGTTTTGTTCATTCGGGTTTGGTGTCAAACCCAATTTATTAACTACATTTTTTGAAACAAATGTTTGTTGAGAACAACAGTCTATAAGACATCTCACTGGAGTGGTACTACCCTCACTATTCACTAAGTCCAAAGTAATAGTTGGTAAAAGAATCTCAGTGTTTCTTGTTACATTGTTTGAACAAGCAGAATGTCCCATGAAAGTGGCATTTTCTTGATTACCTTTGTTTGGGGGAGGTATCTTTTGAGTTTGAGTATTATTGTTTTGACACTTTGGTGAATCACACATTGATGAGACATGTCGTAAACTTTTACAAAACTTACACTTGAATCTTAACCTAGATTTACAGTCTTTCTTATAATGTCCCTGGCCAGTACACTTTTTACACAGGTTCAACTGTTCACATCTTTTAGCCCTTTGGTTAAAGTCTGAATATTTGTCACACCCAGTACTACTGTGTTCATTACTTGCACAAAATTTGCAATGTGGTGTGTAAGTTGAGGCAGCAGTTACATTAAAGTTCTGTAATGTAGGTGTTCGTGTATTATAGTTGGTCACATTTGATTCTCCAGTATCAAGTTTTGTCTGTTTGGCTGTAGCTAGTTGGTCTCTGGGAACAGTCTTTGGTTTATCCATAGTCTGGGCCTTATGTGTTGGAAAATCTCTCAAGTTGTAATTAATTAGGATATTGGGGAAGTGTTTTCTTATTTGTTCTAAATTAGGATAATTTTCTCCCGTCTTTACAATTAAAATATCTTTAACCCTCGAAGGAAGGCACCTAAGTACTATGCTTTGTATAAGCCAAGATGAAGTTTTAATATCTATCTCATTGCTAACCAGTTGTCCTATAATAGCTTCTAATTTTGTATAAAAAATTTCCATATCACTATGGTTATCTTTTATGGGTGCAAATTCAAAAATTTGTTGAGATAATTCATATACAATCAAATCTTTATTAATGTAATTACGTTTTAAAAGATCAATAGCTACTTCATATGAATCCCCTACGGCTGGTAAATAGGCTATTAGGTTATAGGCTGGGCCTTTAAGGGAACTAGTTAAGTAACTAAACTTTTCAACAGTTGAAATATAAGGTTTATTACCTATTAAATTCTCAAATTTGTCAATGAAAGATGGGAATTGTACCGTGTCCCCTTCAAATGTTGGTACTAGCAAAATGGGTAACTGAGCCCTCAATTCTTGTGACTCAGGATTTTGCATGCCACTTAAATTTTGTTGAAGGTTAGCCCTACTTTGATTAAAATCAGAATTAGGTTTTTTTGGTGTTAAGTCAGTCAACCGAGACCGTAGTCTCCTTATTTGCTGTTCAATTGAGCTTACCTGATCATCATCATCAGCGTAAAGGTCTATCAATTGTTCTTCAGCCATTTCGGATTCAACTAACTCTGAAATACTCTCATTAATGGCTATTATTTCCTTCTTTTTAATTTCCAATTTAATAATTACACTCTCTATATTTTCCTTACCTGGTTGTGTAATATTGTTAAAAGTGTTCACAGCCTTTGTAACAGCTCCCAACTTTGCCCCCCTTTTCTTTTTTAACTTTTTCAATTCTGCACTGTCCATGTCTAAGTCAAAATTGTTTAACTGGGGATCGTAATGAAATAGAGGACAAGAAGAAATTACCAGAGAAGAGAGAGCACAGACAAAACAGTCAAGTTCAAATTTGGTTTAATCCCCCCCCAAGTACTTGTGTGTCACTCAGGTCTAAGCTTATAAGAGAATGAGACTCCTTTTTTGTGAATGTTTCCTAGTTAGGCCCTAGGTTGTAGACCTAATTAGGCTTGCTCAGGTTAGGCTTAGGCTAGACCATTTAGCCTAATTCTGCAATTTTTGTTAAGTAAGGTTAAGGTTTGTAAATTCCCCACACGGGCCACCAATTCGAAAAATGCTCTGTTTGAATTGGTCCACAATTAACCCACCCCTTATATCTCCAGTCTAACTATAGAGTAGATCAAGTCTAGCCTAGAGGGGTCAGCCTAGAGATTCCGGAAATGGTCCAGAGCGGGCAGATAAATTGAGGTCCACAGTAGGATTCCTCACAAGATTAGGTTAGGGCAATCTACCTTCACCTTTGTTAAGCTATGAGTTGATGCTGGGTCTTAGGCCACAATGTAGGCCTAACTTGTCTGACCCAGCTTAATTTAATGTTATTAACTGTCTGGTGTAAAAACTCAATTAGTCACTTACTTTTAGTTATTGGAGTCTCTCCCTTCTCCGGTTGTATATTTGTCGAGAGCGTACTTTGCTGGTACGTCCTCTCGCCCCGTTCTTCGTTTTCGTTCTCCCTTTGTTCTCCTCTTCGCGGGGCTTTCTTGTACCAGCGTTGTCTTGGTTTATTCCTCGGTTGGTTGAGCGGTAATGTATCTCCATTACCGAGCACGCTCCTCCCACACAGTATATAAATACTAGTGTGGAGAATAACTCTAGTGAGCAACCAATTGGTTTCTTCCACCCAGTTATTGACATAAAAGGAATTTAATAATTGTTAGATTAACTACCTACCTACTCAGTGAACCATTTTCGTTACCTCCCAACTACCCACTCATCAGTTTTCCATAGACATTTAATTCTCCTTCTGATACACTGGCGGGTTGGTCAACATTCATATCTGATGCAGTTAATGCTGATGAAGGACTAGCTTGTTGCTGTTCAAGAAATGACATCATAAAGCCACTTGACTTTTTAGCTTCTGCTTCTTGCATTTTTTTTTTCTTCCTGCTTTCTGCTCCACTCAGCTTCTTTTTCGGACTTTTCGGTATCGGCAATGTTCGCTTCATGGTAAAATTTTCTAGAGAAAGAAACAAAAAAATAGAATAAATTAATAATTCATAATAAAATTCTAATAAAAATAGAATGAATTAATAAAGTTAAATGAAGTTAAAAATCTGAAATTCATGGAAATTCGATGGCTAGAGATATGGTACCGGTACATTTCCAAAAGAGCATGTTTTTACTCTTAATTTTTTTTTTAAATCACAAAAATGGCCCCCCCCCCCAAATTTGGTGCCCTCCCTTCACCAAATTTTTCCTTCTGCACATATACCACCCAGTATTGCCTGGCTTGATGAATCTCCTTACTGTTCAGAATTCCTTCCCTTCTTGTTTCTCCCTTAATGTTGTCTCTAAATCTATATACCCATGCTGTCACTGAGTCAATCTTAATGATCTTTTCAGACTGCTAATGTCCTCAAGCCTCAATATGGGGTCCTGCTGCATAACTTAACAACTGTTCACAGAGCATTTTCTCATCTCACTCACCCATTCTTCTTCAGCCTCGCATTCTCCGACAATAGGCTGATTAGAAGGCCAGTTCTCACTTCCAGGTTTTAGCCACTCTGGCCCATTCCACTACAAAATTGACTGTGCAAGATCTTTCACTGAAATTCCTCGTGTTGGTAAATCGCTTAGGATCTGTGTGTGCTTGAATTTCCTCCACCCTATTGGCAACAAATGGTTTCCATTTCCTTGCCTTGTGTAAAAACTCAATTAGTCACTTACTTTTAGTTATTGGAGTCTCTCCCTTCTCCGGTTGTATATTTGTCGAGAGCGTACTTTGCTGGTACGTCCTCTCGCCCCGTTCTTCGTTTTCGTTCTCCCTTTGTTCTCCTCTTCGCGGGGCTTTCTTGTACCAGCGTTGTCTTGGTTTATTCCTCGGTTGGTTGAGCGGTAATGTATCTCCATTACCGAGCACGCTCCTCCTGCACTGTAACTGCAAGCCGACTAATAATAACTGCACCTATCTATTCCAACCTTGGAATAGAAAGCCTTTTCAAAGGTGCTACTCTGCTCTTTGCAGCAACCAACCTGCAACTTCCTCTCTGAACGTGCCTCTTATATAAATGCAAGTTGCATAGGCTTCCTCACTTGCATCACAAAAGATGTGCAGCTCCAAATTGTCTGGACTATTGTTCAACTCTCCAAAGTACCATCTTGGGATTTCAATGTCTCCAAGTCCAAGATGTGCCAATTCTTTGAACCAATATTTCCACCTTACCACCATATGATCAGATAACTCTTGGTCCCAACCAAGTCCAATTTCCCAGAGGCTCTGAAACCAAATTTTTTACTTTATCACAAATGGAACCAGGAATCCAAGCGGATCAAAGACCTTTGAAGCCAAACTAAGAGCTGTACGTTTTGTCCACCTTGTCTCATTCCCAGCCCGCTCTACTAAAGATTTCCCATTGAAGGTAAACAAATCCTCTCCTTGCTGTCAAACAATGCCTAGCACCTTTGTGTCTATTGCCCACAACTCCTTAATACCAGAATCCTCAATACTTTCTGCTGCATCAGGTCTTACACAGGACTGACTCATAAACTCTTGTAATTGAGTATGATTGGTCTGCCATTTTCTAAGCTACATGCCAGTCTCCCTCATTATAGCTCTAGCCTCCATGAATATATGTTTAGCTATTTCTGTATTATCCACTGAACACAGCAAATCATCAACATAAAATTTTTTCCTTATGTGTTCAATAGTGTTAGGATAGACTTCAGAATATTTCTTAAAATGGTACTGCATAGTAGCTGCCAACAGAAATGGACTAGAGCTGAGGCACAACAAAACTGACTTCATTCTATATGCTTGAACCTTAGGTTCATTTTCCAACAAATCTTTCGTATCCACCCACAGATACCTTACTGCATCTCTGTCCTCTGGTTTTATCTTTATCCGCAAAAAGGCTTGCTTCACATCTGCAGTCAATGCTACTCTACCAAACCCGAATCTCAATAACAAGGAAAATAAATCTGCATTTAAATTTGGCCCAGCATCCAAACAGTCATTCAAGGACACACCACCTTTGTCCTTGGCTGAGCCATCAAAAACTATCCTCAGTTTGGTGGTAGTTTTGTCTTGCCGTACTACTGCATGGTGTGGCAGATGATGTACCTCCTGGCTCACCAGCTCACCTTGCACCCTTTCAGCATAGCCCTCCTTTACATAGCTTAGGATGGCCTCATTGTATTAATTTAACAACTCCTCATTTTTCCTTAGCCTGCGCAATGAAGTCTCTAACCTCCTATTAGCTAGCTGAAGGTTTGAACTGGGTTTGCAAGAATCCTTCCAAGGGAGGATAACTTCATAGCACCATCTCTAAACCCAATCCCTTTTTCAAATTGCTCTAAAACATCACAGTTCACTGTACTCGCCTGCTTCTCCTGTTTGTCCTTTATGCCAATGGATTCAAGTTCCCAAAAGGCTTTCAAATGCCTTTCCAAACTATGGCTGTTCTCCTCAGTCTTAACAAAAAGAGCTTTAACCTCCATTTCATTGCAATAGCTACCATGTAGCATCCAGCCTAGCTTACTTTCAATAGCTACAGGATCCCGAGATGTGCGGACAATGTTACCAGTGATGAAGTCCCAAGAATAGTCAGCTCCAATCAAAAGACTAATATCTTCTGTTCCTTCAAACTTATTATTACCCAAATTAATTCCTTTAACTTGCAATTCTTGGACACACGCCATATCTAAATAAGTAGTGACTGGAGCACAAAGTTCCTCAATCTCTACAGCTTGAACCTTGATAGTGGGACTTTGTGGTAACAACCCCTTAACCAGAACTTCTACCTTCTTAACTTTGGTTCGGTTTTGAACGGAACCCCCAAACCCAGAAATTCTTAAATTTTCACTCTTAAGAACTTCAATTTTCTGGAAATTCTGGTCTTAATAAAGCTACACTGGCTACCACTATCAAACAACACTCTTACAGTAGCTTCTCCATCATTCCCAATTAATAATGCTGCAGCTGTTTGCAATAATCCCCCATTATTTTTACTCCCTTTTATAGCAGTGGCATGTGCCACTGATGTCTCTACTTCAGGGGTAGGCCTACTAGGAGTGTTTTCACACAATACTGGCTGATGCCGGCCATGGCATTTTTTGCACAAAATTTTAAACTTACAAAACCTTGCTCTGTGACCTTTCAAAAAACATTTAAAACATGCTGTGGACTTAGTTACCCTGTCCTTTCTCTCCTCAACAGGTAAAGCCTCAGCCACCTCACATTTATATGACTTGTGGTTGCCTTCGTAAAATCTGCATTCCTTGATTCCCTTTAATTTATTCTCAGAAGATGCATGTAGAGTAGTGATGAAAGCCGGGATTGAAAAACCGGTGTTTATACCGGTATTGGATAAGAGAAACGATACCGATATCGTGATTATCGATACCGGGTTTTCGGTATTGAAGAACTGCCTATTGTCTTTATTGTGGGAGCAATCAGCAAATGTCAAGTTAACAAAGATTTGTTTTTTGTAGGATTTTGTGGCCAATGTGAGTAGAAATAATAATTTATCTTCATACATAACTTACACATGCAGTATATCTTTGAGGGGCGTCATTAGTGTATGTCACAATTTATCATTTGTTATAATACTATGTTATTGACGATATATGATGTGTCAGTTTTTCTGAAAAGTGAAACAATCATCCAGAACTCTCGCCTTAAACATTTGAAATCGTATAAATACGTATTGAAACGTTCAAAAACGTTTTTACACGATTTCAAAACCTTGCGTTGCTGTTTTAGATTCGTTATTGAGTTCATTCAGATTTCGAATTTCGTACTAGACGCTTGCAGTGGTTGATTGATGCGCATATTTCACAAGTTAAGGCATTGCTTTCCATTAAACCTACTAGTGTAGAATCAGAAAGAGCTTTTTCTGCTGCTGGCTTATTTCTGACCAAGCTAAGATCAAATCTCTCTGAACAATCATTAGATACTCTTTGTTTCCTCAAAACTTACTTCCAAAACCAAAATAAGAAATAAATATGCAAAATTATTAATAAACTTTTTTTTTAAATAGTTATTTTTCCCTTTTACGTTTGGTTATCTGATATACAGTACTTAATCATTATATACAGTCCTTCCTTTCCCGAGGAGCTGCTGTTCAAACTTTTTTCAATCAATGGTATTTTCCCTTTGGTGTCGGTAACAGAATTTAAAAAGTAACCAGTTTTTAGTGTCGTTGACGTGGTGAGTACTACAGGTCCTGCAGGCTTGTGGGGGGGTTGGCACTTGGCAGGGTGACACCAAAAAAATCATTATAAATTATTCTCTGCATAAAATCGGTATCAGTAAAATAATTGTTCAAATACCGGTATTAAAAAATATCGGTATTATTTCATCCCTAATATAGAGCTGACACTGTGCCTGGGCTATTCCTTTTTGTAGAAACTTTGGTGCTGTGCCTGCCTTTGTCCCCTTGTTTAACATCCCACTGTGCAAACTCAATTCCCTCTTTTCTTGCTAATTCTGTGCTTAAAAGACTTAACATCTGCTGAAGGGGGATGTACACATGTTCTGTAGAGTGTCCCCTACTTAATTCAAGCAAAATTGAGCTAGGCAATTTAGACTCCAGTATAGTGACCGACATTATACCATACCTTTCCATTCCTATACCCAAGTTGTTGAGGGACCTAGTTCTAACTTCAAATTCATCATATAACTGCCGTAACTCCTTGACACTATTGAGATTATTAACAGGAGGTATAGCTAAAAGTTCGCGGAGGTGGCTTTTAATTAAGATCTCTGGCTTACCAAACCGTTTCTTTAATATATCCCAAGCCACATTATAATTAGCCTCTGTCAATGCTAATCCTGCTATTGTCTTTGCTGCCTCCCCTTCCAAGAGGGACTGCAAATAATCAAACTTCTCCACTGCACTTAACACTTGACTAGAATGAACTGCTGATTGAAAACTGTCTGCCCATCATTGCCATTCCTGAATACTCCCAGAAAATGTTTTGAGTACAAGCCTCGGTAATTGAACTGCAGATCTGTTAACCTTAACTTCACAAACACCATTTGTTGAGGGTTGTGTTTCATTATTAGATCTGGTCTCTAACTGTACTGAGCTGCTAAACTCTTTTGCTTTGTGGCACACTTTAATTACGTCATCAATAATCTCTTCAAAGTAAATTATGTTATTTTCTATTTCATCCTCTTCTATAAGAGCCTCAATTTTAACATTTACTTCGCTTAGAGCAGTGATGGCGAACCTATGACACGCGTGTCAGCAGTGACACGCCGCAGGGTTTCAGGTGACACGCGATGGATGTTGAAAATGTTTGGTATTCTGATGAAAAACTGCAATAAATCGTCTACGCCCTAGTACTTTCGATTAATAAGTCAGCTATCTATGATTTTGTAGTTAAATTTAAAATGCATGTATGCAAGTGACACGCCAACAATATCATTATTTAAAAAACACGAATTTTGGCACACTTGGATAAAAAGGTTCGCCATCACTGGCTTAGAGCAACCTTTTTAGTTTCTAATATGGAAAGCTGCGCAGTCACTAAGCTTAAATCCTCTTGCTGTATGGCAGAATCTATAGTGGCAATGACCTTTGTAATTAGACCTTTGTAGGCGCTTCTCCTTTTTTTAAACTTGTTCAATTCATCTGCACTCATCTTCAATGCAAACAGCAATTGGGCTCAATGCCAAATAAGCTGAATTGGCAAAAATACTTAACCAAACTGATCAAACTCAAATTTTGCTTTTTTCAAATAAACTGAATTGCTTGGTTGGGGTACTGACCAACCACCAGTATGGAATACCAAATTTTCCACCCAAGTAAATGGCGCACTGAAGTCTGCAAACTTCGCCTCCGAACAATAAACCAAAATTAACCAAACTGGTAAAAATGTAGGCCCAAAACAACGACAGACTAGTGGCCAAGTTTCGCAATTGGGCGACCAAACTTTCTACCCTGGGACCTTAACTCAATTATGCTCAACCCGTCCAGGCCTAACTTGGACTACAATTTCCACAACCAGAACTTTGCCGAAAAATAGTCACTGACTCATTCTTGGGCTAGAATCCAGTTTCGAAGGACCATGTTATTTTTTATTTTATTGGGTTCAGAATCCCAGCTGAGCCCTGAACGGCCAAGCTCTGAAGGGTCAGTTTAACCTACAGCCCAAGTTAAGCTAGACTAAAACTTACGGACTTTGAGGCCCTATTAGGTCCTACCTCAGGGTTTGCTGACTCGATGTGGGCCTACCTTAGGCCTCAGTTGCATAAAATTAAGGTAAAAAAACAAAAGGGGCACTATTTATGGTCTTCTTTCTAAACCTTGTAACAACACACAACCTGCACCATTGTATGATGCAACAATCTTGTATCTAAACAACCAAATTGAATTGCAAGAGAGCTCTCTATAAGACCACGCCCTGTAAGTGCCGCATTCAACAAACGAGTAGGAAGGACGCGCAGTGCCCCCAAAAAAATGATGCCACAAGAGTGCCCAAACGATGATGGCACAAGAGCCCAAAAATGCTAGCTCTAAATTAAGTGAATTTTTCACTAACCTTACAATTATGAGATGGATATATATATATATATATATATATATATATATATATATATATATATATATATATATATATATTATATATATATATATACTTTAACTTAATATATACAAGCAATCAGCTTAGTCATCATATCGCTTTGGGACAACAATGGCTCTTCCTCTTCTAGATTTTCTAAAAGTGCTCTCCGAATACATTAAATATGTTCTCTTCACCTTCTCTCCGTTGACAAGCTGTGTTTCAAATAAGGTTTTACAAAAATATCTGAATCGTTCACCAAAACGTATCTTTGATTGAGAAAAGTTCATATATTATTAAAATTAATAAAATATATTATAATTATATATTTTAAAAAAATAGTTCAGCCAAGATGAGTAGGTCTCTAACAGCTAACTACATATAGGCAGTTAAGTTAACATAAAAAATTCAAAATTGTTTTAAAAACTGTCTTCTTCTTACCTTGTATAAATACCATTATTGTACTAAACTGAGATAAACACAATCTTGTCTTTAAATTTTAAATGTTGTCCAGTTTCAAATTTCAAAGTTGCAAAACAGAAAAAAATATAAATCCAATTTTATAGAGAAAACCTTAAACAAAATAATTGGCCAATTTTTGACTTGATACTCTGTAAAGTGTAAACAATAAATCTGAAATAAAATAAAAGTAATTAGCTTTAAAATAAAGATATTATTAAAATTAATAAAAATATATTAACTTTGAAGTTGACTTCGTTCAAACGTAATGAGATTTTCTTTTAAGTGGTACTAACTTTTCTCCGTTTTTTTACATGTGAATCAGAGAGAGTGTCGAGAATGGGGGACAAGACTTTGACAAGCCATTATTAGCTAGGTGGGCTCTATTACCTATAAACTCTCCAAATGGCTTGTCAAAGTCTTGTCCCCCATTCTCGGAACTACTGTATCTCTGTTTCACATGTAAAAAATTCCATAAATCTTACTGAAAAATTTAATAATGTACGCACTGAAACCAACGATAGATTCATCAGTTTTGACGTTTGTTCATTGTTTACAAAAGTGGTGATTGACGATATGCTTGACTTTCTCTCCGAAGAATTACATAAGTACGATCTGCCACTACTTGCACACATCGTTTTGGAACTTATTAAGCTTTGCATCAAAGACTGTAAATTCACTTTCAATAGCGAGTATTATCAACAGGTTTTAGGGATGGCCATGGGCAACCCCTTGTCGCCCCTCCTCTCCAATTTTTATATTGAGTTTTTCGAAATTACTTACAGTCCGAGAATCCTGGTGGTTGGCATCCCATGGTTGCGGTACGTCGACGATATTTTGTGTATCTGGCCCATGAATCGTGACCTGGATGATTTCCTCCTTCAGTTAAATGATAAGTCCCCTCCATTAAGTTTACTTTAGAAGTGGAACAAGACAACTCAATCCCGTTTTTGGATGTGCGTGTACATAGGGAAAGCCCAGGTTTTAAGTTTAGTATCTATCGGAAAAAAACAAACAATTTGTCCTACGTACACTTTTACTCTGGATATGACACCCCCATTAAGAAGACCATATTTTCTTCAATGTTTCTCCGCGCTCTTAGGATCGACAGTCCTGAATACATCGATGACGAATTGGAAAAAATCAACGGTATTGGAAGTGATCTGTGCTACCCACCTGCGTTTATGGAATCTTGTCTTAACAAGGCAAAACGAACCTTCTATCGTGTGAATAATAGCACTCGCACCCAGGGGCGGCTCGTCGGTAGGCACTTCGGAACTGCAGCACCCCCATGATCTTATGATCTTTATATTTAAATATTTAAAATAGCCTCTCTGATTGTTTTTTTCAATGAACTTTGAGTTTTTAAATCAGATTATATCCTTTTTTCCTTAAACTATTTCAATGCCGAACGAATGACTCACGAAAGTAGCTTCAGCCTTCCCGTGGAACTGCGTACTTAACAGTTCCAGATTTTGTTCGAAACGCTTGAAACCTCGGTGGCGGACGTACGAAGAGCGAGTCAGAATCGCGGGTTTAAGAGGATCCAAAGCACTGTGGACAGAGCAGTGCCGATTTGTTTGTTTGACGTGGTAGTTGTGTTGCTGTATCGTTTGCTAATTGGAAATTTAATTTCCGAATTGCATTTATCAATGATTCATTATCATTTATTTTTTGTCGTGAGATTGAAGTTAATTATATAATAATTGGATTATTTACAATATATAGCTTTCATTTCTTAGAATATTTTTTCGCTCAGAATAAAAACAGAAGAATGGAATTTGTTTATAAATAAAATTTTTGGCAAATTCGAAATTATCCGCTAAGCGTAAGTACCCTATAATTGATTTTATGATACTATTTTACTTATTTTTATGACTGAGTAGTGAGTAGTTATCTATTTATCTATTCGACTTTCTCTCTCTCTCTCTCATATATATATATATATATATATACACAGTGTGTCCATAAAGTCATGGTGGGATTTTAAATAGCTATATTATTGCAACGAAACATGATAATGAGATGAAAAAAAGGCAAATTGAAGAACAACTCTAAAAGAATAACTTTATTTAACGTAGTTCGATATGAGCTCCTCTGGTAGCCCTGCAGACATCTAGGCGGTGATTCAATTCCAGCCACACACGCCCAAGAACATCAAGAGTGACGGATGCGATAGCTTCCGTGATTCGCTCGTGCAAGTGATGAATATCCCTAATGGGTACACTGTACACGCTTTGCTTGACGTAACCCCACAAATAAAAGTCCAAAGGTGTCAGGTCCGGAGAGCGTGGAGGCCATGGCTTCCATCCTCCTCTTCCTATCCATCTCTGTGGAAATTTTTCATTAAGGAATTCTCGAACAACGTTGGCATAGTGCGGAGGAGCACCATCTTGCTGAAAGATGACATTATTGTCAATAAATTGGGGTACTGCAAAATGTTCCAACATAGCGAGGTAGTTGTGTGACGTCACAGTGGGTTCCGCGAAGAAAAATGGGCCAATCACTCGATCTCGTGCTAGAGCACACCACACATTAACTTTCGGGCTATTACGCTCATGTTCAACATAGGCATGTGGACAGCCTAGACTAACTACGAGATAAAGGTTAATCTTAGCCTAGACTAACTACAAGATACAACTTTGAGAGTTGTTCTTAAATTTGGCATTGTTTCATCTCATCATGTTTCGTTGCAATAATATAGCTATTTAAAATCCCACCATGACTTTACGGACACACTGTATATATATATATATATATATATATATATATATATATATATATATATATATATAAATCGACACAATTGTTCACAATTTCTGAGGCAGCACCCCCATAACTGAAAGTCACGAGCCGCCACTGCTCGCACCTTGTCAAAGAATATTTTAGTACTTCCATTTTTCCCGGGCTTTTTAGGCATTGCTAATGTATTTAAACTTTTGGATATTAATGTAGTATTTTCATATAACAATATTGTGAAAAATATCAGTAAAAAATAGCCCTACCAATAATTCAGGCATTATCTATAAAACTGGTTGTAAGCAATGTGATTCCTTTTACATTGGTCAGACGGGAAAGGATTTGCACACGAGACAGTTAGAACGAGACAGTCGTCCAGTGCCCTTTTTGTCTATTTGTCAGAGTTCTCCCATTGTATTGATTGGAATAATGCTTCAGTTTTGTTTCACTCTAGCAACATTGTTAATAGAAATATTCTTGAGTCTGCTATTATCCAACTTACAAATAACTTTAACATGAGCAAAGATCTTTTTCAACTCGATCCCGTTGTTTTGAATTCGTTCAGAACGGATTTAGACAAGAAGAGCAGAGTGCTAAAACTTTGGTAATTTTCCTTTATAAATTTGTATGCTCCTCTTACAATTTTTATTTTTCAAGTTATTTTTATTTTTTTATTATTTTTTTTTTTTGTGACCTATATATCATTCAGGCATTATCTATAAAATTGGTTGCAAACAATCCATTTGATCTTGTGTTGAATTCGGGTAAAGTGCTAAAATTGGTAGTTTTCCTTACAAATTTTTATGCTCCTCCCACAATTTTTATTTCTATATTTATTATATATATATATTTTTTTTTGTAACCTATATATAGTCTTGAGCTCTTTATTTACTTCAGTGTTCCTGAGGATGTCATTAGACGAAAGTGCTTGAGCACCACTCTGTGTTTCCTTTCCTTCGTGGTTTTATTCATCATAAATATTTTTCACGGGTTACTTTCGTGAAATAATTTTCATATATATATAAAAAAACCTAGGTCTACTGCCTAATGTATAATTTAATATTGTTTGTTTGTAGGAACATTTGCACGAATGCAAGACTCCGGCATCTGATGATACGCAAAAAGAGGATGTTGGTGATAATGGGCTGGATAATATAAAAACTTCCACTTCCACGTGCATTACGTCTGCAGAGAAAAATTAATGCATTGATAACTGAAGAAAGACTAATGGATTCATCAAATAGTATCAATGTTCACAGTTCTCCAGTATGTATCTCGCCATTACCACCATCATCACCAATTATACCTGGGGAATACAGTAATTCAACCTGGTCATCCAACGAACCAGATGCCAGAAAGCTTATCTGATCAGCCATGTCTATGACAGGAATATTTGAACATAACTACACAGCAGGCACGTGCAGAGAGGGGGGCTACAGGGATTTGAGCCCTCCCATTTGCCCATTCATGCCTCAGAAGTGCCCTTTTTTTTCTATGAATGTATAAATGTTGTGAAGAGACTTATTTTTTTGAGAGGGGAGGAGATGGTGCCCTTTTTGTTAGTTCTCAGCCCCCCCCCCATCTGAAGTGTCCTCTGCATGGCCCTGCTACACAGTTATGTAAACAAAAGTGTCTAATAAAATAAATAGTCATTTGAAACCTGTATCTATATGAGAAATAAATTAATTATAAATATTTTGATTTTCTTACCCCATTTTTTACTGTCTTCCAGCTCACTCTCTATAATATACTGACCACTGTATGTATGCATTTACACGTTATCAGTTGACTGGAACAGTGAACAAGACAGCTTACTCTCTTGGTCACTGTCGGACAGCACAGTCTTCGTGTAAACCTGGCTTAATATAGAGTTCTTGATTTTATCCCAAGACTCAGGGGTCCAGAGAATGCTATAAGAAGAGAGGAAATGTATTAATGACTCAAAATGGCAGTGAGAAGGTGACGAAAAATCATGAAGTTGCAAAATATTATAAGCTACTGTAAGTGTTCAGTGGAAGCTTTATCCATGTTTTTATGCTTCTGAATTATTGCGGTATTCATGTGTAATAAGCACTATAAATTTTCAATGCTGTTACGAACTTGCATGTCAGGTATAATACAACGTAAGTGTTGGAACTCAGCCTACGTATGGCCTATGCCCAGCACTCCAGCTTATATCAGTTTCGTTCTTTTGCAGGCTAGCACTTTTGTTTCATCCCAATTTGTATGGGAGGCTGGTCTGTTAGTTCGCCAAAATTTGCATTTATGGAAAATATCTAGGGTTTAGGCATAGGGCCTATGAAATTAAAATTTAACAACCTGTGGCGTCCTCATTAAGCTGTAATATATTCATAAAATATGTAGTTGCGTTCACATAATTTAGCAAAGAACTCTGATCTCATTACAGATCAGAGATTATTTAGGGGCACAATCAAAGAATGATGGTTTAAAATTTCACACCATAAATGTTTTAATTGCATTGCAAGAACTTAAATATGATACTTCCTATTTCACATTTTAAAACTGGTTAAAAAATTTAAAATGGTAATTATGCAGCTGAGTTTAGTGATAATTGTTTTTTCTGCATGTTTTTTTGTGCTTTGTGTAGTAGATATTGTCAGTAATTGTGGAATTATGAGAAAACACCAGTTTTAAGGTGTTTTGGATAGATAAGTACCACTGCACAAAGTATGAAAAAGTAGTAGAAAAAACTAAGGATTATCACCAAATAATGTAGAAAAAACAATTATCACCAATTAAATAACAGGTTAATTGAATGCCCAGTTAGGTCAGTTGAATGGCTGGTTAGGTCAATTGTACAACCTTGATTATTGGTTAGTTTGTCGTGATATTTTTGTTAAAACTGCTGAAAATATCATGACTTGACCTAACTAATCATCAAGGGTGTATAGTTAACCTAACTAGGTATTTAATTAACCTAACTGGGTATTCAATTGACCATGTTGCTTGGGGATTGGTTGATGTCTACCATGTTGATCATGGTGGTGATAGTGGCAAATTCAAATTTTCTCTAACATAATTTTGGTTAATATTCATCTTTTAACCTGCTCACAAGCAGTTAAAACAGTATAATATATTGAATTGCCATTCAAAACTGACTAAGAAAATAAATATCTTGTGCAAATTTATTGAAATATACTTTTTTTTAATAAAAATTATTCTTGTTTTGGCTATAATTTACTTTTTTCTAAAAATATTTTTCTTGATTAGGCTATTTTTTCGGGTAATTGTATACAATATCCCCCTCACCTCAGTTTCTAATAAAAATTATTGCAATGCATAGAAAATAATAAATATAACTTCCTTAAGTAAAGTTTTTTTTGGTTGATCATATTTATGGAGATATTATTTAATTAACAATATCTATTTGATGTGACATTTTTCTGATTGGGCTATTTTTTCACTACTCTGCGACTTAATTAGTTGGTTGGTTTCTGTTCTGGCTATTTTTTTTTCTAATTAGATTCAGTTTGGGTAATACCTCAGTTTGGTCGTGTTTGTGATAGAATTATGACATGCTGTTCGTGTGGTTTTGACTTTGGGAACTTGATTCGTCATGTGCCTTAGATGAAGACTAAAGAAGTGCATAACTTAATATATTATTACATTATCATTTGTATAATTTAGGTCTTGGGGGGTGCAGCGGCTCTGCCCCCGTAAAGATCACGCATCACAAATTGATTAGTATAGGATTCACTTTGTGATGCGTGATCTTTATGGGGGCTCTGCCACTGTACCCCTGACACCTAAATTATACAAATGATAATAGCATGTTACGTTATACACTTTAGTCAAAAATATATTTTTCTAGGTTAGGTTGGATTGGGTTGGGTTGGTTTCCAAAAATAAATAAAGTAATTACTGTACATGCTATAAATAAAGGTTTTACATCGATTGTGAAGTTGATTTCATAAAATTGAGGTAAGGGGGATGTTGTATACAATTACCTTTTTTCGCTACTCTGACTTAATTAGTTGGTTGGGTTTTGTTCTGGTTATTTATTTTTTTTTTTTTTCAAAATTGATTCAGTGTTGTCAACTTGGGCTACTTTTTAGAGTCCCCTGCTAAAAAATAAAATTTTCTGCTATCTGCTACTTTTTGTGCTACTTGTAACGTATGTCGTCATAAATTATGCGCAAGACAAGTTTCAAACTTGTCCTCTGCAGAGTATAAAAATTTGTGTGTAATATCTTAAAATGAGTAAGTGGGGTCGGTAGTCAGTATGACAAAAAATTTAAAAAAGAATGGCTACACTGACAGGAATTTTCAAAGTGGCTTCAAGAAGTAGTGGGAGACAATACCAAAGCATCTTGCAAAGTGTGTGTGTGTGTGTGTGTGTGTGTGTGTGTATATATATATATATATATATATGCTACTATTTTTTTGTAATTCGCTATTTTTTATTAATTTTACTTCTACTTTATAAAATAAGAGTTGGCAACACTGATTGGATTCAGTTTAGTAGTGTTTGTGATAGAATTATGACATGCTATTTGTGCGATTTTGACTGATAACTTGATTGTCATGCGCCCTAGATGAAGACAAAGGATTGGATGTTTTTATCAATTAGTGTTATTCTCTCATCCTTAACTTGCCTGAAATGTGATAGTGAGTGCCTAATACGAAAAGATCAGAAGATATTTAGGTGAAATAACCAATATTAACTGATTAGGTTAATTGAATGCCTGGTTAGGTCAACTATACACCCTTGATGATTGGTTAGGTTATTATGATATTTTTGTTAGTTTAAATGAAAATGATGAGAGCAAACTTTTCTGGTTAATTTTGAGGTGTTTTGTACGAAATGGCCACCCATTTCCTGTGTAAATGTTTAGTTTTCAAGATGACAATATCTTGAAAACCGCATTTGCACAGGAAATGGATGGCAGATTCATGCAAAACACCTCAAAATTGACTAGAAAAGTTTCTCATCATAAAAATAGACTGGGTGTAAAAAGGAATAATTACCATAATTTCCTTCAACTTCACCATAAAATGATAATTCCCCAGTATATAATTAATTGTAGTGTGATGTACATACGGTATATTTCTAAAGTAAAAAAGGGTACTGTATGTTATGAAGTTGCAATGCCCCTTAGTTGCATGATAGGCTTTAAAATTAGCATGTTAGATTTTCATTATTATTACAGGAATACCTCAAAATTTGTTGTTAATTCGTTCTGGAATAATACTGGTATAACAAAATATAAAATTACTAAATTTGAGATAGATTATAACATTTTTCAATGAGAAAATATTTTATTGTATTATGTTATTAAACAGATTAATTAATCAAATTCTACTAATTTTTTGGTAAAATATAATGTATATTGCATTGGTAAATGGTTGAATTTCGTAAATTTTGATCAGTTTTTTCACATTTAAAAAAAAAAAAAAATGATGAATCTGCGAATATGGATGACAGATTGTGAAACTATAGGTAGTAAAGGATTGACGACGAATCTGCAAAATGACAAAATTCAAAATGACAAATTTTGAGGTATTCCTGTATTTTCATTATAATCAGAAGAAAGTATAAGTAGTATTGGGGCAATATCTTGTTAACTAAACTTTGCAAGTGGTGCAGATATTGCACTTGTAATTTAATCTACATTGATTTTATTTTGAGTTAGCCAAACTTTTAAAAATGTACCAATAAATTATCACATTAATTCAGGGAAACCCTCATGCCTTAGGGTTTTAACTGAAATTACTTTTACCTATTGTTTCTGGCAAAAGTTTGGGTAAGATTAAAGTTTTGGCTCTCTTTTTCAGTATGGGAGGCTTTGTATGGGAGGCTTCTGGAGGAAAATGTGAGTTCTTTGGGGTTTTGAAAGATAACTAGATCAACAGGGGGCATAAAGTATCAGGGTATTGGTAAAGTAAATACTGTTAAAACTAAGGGGTTGAAGTGTTTTTATACAAATGCACGTAGTCTTAGGAATAAGAAAAATGAATTTAGTTAGGCAATATCCTATTTTGGTGTCCCAAATTATTCAACCAACCAGTTAGGTCAACTGTACATCCTTGATGATTGGTTAGGTTAAGTGGTGATATTTTTGTTTAGGGTCATTCCATCGTAATGGTTGTACCATTTGAACACAGGTTTTTACATTCCTAGTGCAATAATTCTCAAACTACTTGCAATAAACCAATAATTTGTTAATGGTGTATAGGTAATAGTCGAAGGCAGTGCTGTCCAACTTCTATAAAGCGCGGCCAAGATGTTGCCTATAATCATACACTGTTGGTTAATACGACTTAGGAACCCGCTGAATGTTGTTCTCCCTACTAGAAATGACAAAATAGGGAAGAAAATTCCTGAATGAAATTTGGCAAATGTCCATTCCACGGGCTGCAAGTTGGACAGTGCTGGTCTAAGGATTAATTTATCGCAAAAAGATTTTAATTTACTGTATTACGTTTGAAGTTACAATAGCTGAAAGTGGAGGTAATGGTTGTACCCACGATGCCACCTTACGCACACTTCATGTGTTTCTATTCTCCAACTCTGTGATTTGTGAAGGCCTAGGACTTTAATATTTACAGCAAACATACTCAAGGGAATAGCAAATAAAGCAATCAAATTGTGATGTAACTTACTTGTATCAGTAAGATTCCTTGATATATGTATATTCTTATAAATAATTTAAATGTTTTGTAATATGAATGCACTTTGGGCCAGTTTATCACCTTTTATTGTTACTCATAAATTCACCAAAAATTTTGCATTTTTTAATATCACTAATTTAAGCAAACATAAACTATAGGCTATAAAACTAGTTTTAGTTATTAGACTGTGCCACTTGGGAACTAAACTTCAGGGAATGAATGCATCCCACAATTGGAAATGTTCGGTTGTGGAAGCTGTTTTTCAATGTCTTCATAATCCACAACATCGATGTCTGGATTACTTGGGAAGGTGAAATTTGGCTCAGAGGATTTCATGCAACTAATGTGGTAGTTACCAGTTGCAGCAGTCGCATCGATCTCCTCGATGATAGCAACGTAGAACTTTTTCGTATTTCTTTTGGTGGTATACAGTACCTGACAAAGACACACTCCCCAACCTGTGTCATATAAATGAAAATTAATAATAAAAATTAACCAGAATAAATAAATAAAAAAACTAAAAGAAGAGTATATAATATGAAAATTCTGCTTAAAATGAAATTAGCTTAAAATCACAGTTTTGCATACCTGTCGTCTTTTGACATTTGTTGGGGGATGAGGAGACAATCATCGAGCTGTCGGGAGTTGTAGGAACTGTGAAGGTGCATTCAGGGTCATTTGTGTCTGAGAATTCGAAGCCTGTGCTGGTGCCTAACTCAGATTCATATGCACCAGATGGTAACAAATTGTAGGTGGCATATGGTTGGATGTTATGGCTGTCATAGAAGAGCTCAATGCAGTATTTGTCAAGCACTTGGATCCTCCTGCACAGTACCAGAAAATATTTGATTAATTTTAACTTTTATTCTGACCTTAGATATGATTTCATTCTGTACCAATATACAGTAGACTCGCAACTTACGCAGATTTTTCTTACACGGTTTCAACTGTATGCAGGTTATAATTTTACAATTTCGGTGCTTTAAGGCAGTGTATACACGTCTCACCTTCGTCCACATTCGCAATGCCATGGAGGACGGCACTAACAAGAGTGTTATGGCATGCTGGAAGGAATTCAACATTGCCAATTGCGTCACTTTTGTGTTATAGGTATGTTATACATATAACAGAGTTACAATATATAGTGATTTAAAGGATTTTTTTTGGTTTCTGACTTTACGTGGTTTTTGGCCTTATGCTGCGTCCCAGGAACGTAAGTCCTGCGTAAGTTGCGAGTCTACTGTATACATCTAACATTGCAATTTACTACTTGGTTTTCAGAGCTGTGTGATATGCTCCCATACCTGCACTTTTGGATCCCCTTGGCTCCTTTAACATTCTTCCAGATGTTGAAAATGCTTTTCTGTGAATTGATCTCCTGTTTTGGAACATGCATTAATTTGGTCTTGGAGACTAATTTCTTTGCAGCCTCATAGAAAGATCTTGCATTGGTGATAGTGCATCATCCTCTGAGTACCTGAAATTATAATTATTATATATTAATTTAATATAGATAATTAGATATTAATTTAATTTTTACAGATAGAATTAATTTAAGAGAATACAGATATTAATTTAATTTAATTTACAGACTTAAATTAATTTACATATACTAAAAGTTGATTTGGTCCCTTACCTGTTTGTACACATTAGACTTCAATAATGCTCTAACGCCATCATGTGGAAGCTTTCATGGAAATGCCATTCTACAGAACATTTGTAGAGCTCCCTGTAGAACGTTATGGCTGCCATGGCATTTTGGTTCTTGAAATGGGAGGCAGCCCCATCTGTCCACAGAATGATCTTATCTACGTCGACCAAGAGCTCCTCCTTTACATATCTCAAGATCTCTTTGTTGAAGACCTGTGATTCTAACGTGCTATGGTGTTGGGTGTTTGAAATGATGGCAACCGATTGCACTTTCACATCATTACTCTATACATAATGGATCACGCAAGTGTAAATGGTGACTGCCTCATTTGGTATTGTAGAGGCCTAATGTGCTGCCATGACCTTGTCCTGGTGTTTGGTGCTGTAGTTCTCTGCAAAGTAACTTGAATGATGATGGTCTTTGGTTGAGTGAGCAAGGTTTCCTTATGGTTTGAAAAGGCCTTGGACTGCAACCTTATATTATAGGTATGTGTAACATAGGTACCCATTTTTTAGTAAATTTTTGATGCAAGTTCCGAGGGGGTTGGGAATTCTTCTGTCTTGAGGTGACCACCATCCCATTGATGTACAAGAATGTCTGTGCAGTGATCATCCACTAAAGCTTCAATCTCATCAGAACACTCCTTGGCCAAAATGCATTTATCACACTTTCTTTGCATACATGACACATTATTAGAATCATACACTAGATGGTCAATTAGGTCAAAGGTGGATTTGATATCTTTCTACCTGGCTGCCTTGAGGAGAAAATTCATATTTTCACAGTACAGACAGCAGCACACATTCTGTGATTTGTAGTTTACAAGTTCCACTTCTACAGGCTGAAGTTCTGCGAATCTTGAAAGCCCTATCTCCATACCAGCATGCTTTGACTCCTTTAAACAGCTGGTACACCTCCCTCAATGTGTAGCAGAGGACCCTTCTGGCAACATGCTCTTTCTTCCCAGACTCCTTTGATCGTACTGACTTTGTGGGGCATTCCAGGACAAATCACCCAAAAATTAAAAAATTTGTCACCCCTCCAACCCAGATTTTAATGAAAATTGACATATGGGGTTCTTCTGGGTGCTGATTTCACTGGTTCAAATAAAAAACTTCTATGACCCATAGTTTTTGAGATATGGGCCCCCAAAATCTTGGGGGCCCCACTTTACCACCTAACTTTAATGGGCAATAACTCCCAAACATCTTGTAGACCTATAAAACTATACATTTTTAGAATCAGCATGAAGAGCTCTATTAAATGATACCACATTCAAATGTGTAGAACAATAATGAAAATTTCCCCTCTATTTTTCTTTTTTACCCCCACCCACCCCTAGACAGTGAAATCCCCCCCAAAAATTTTCATTTATTGAATTTCCATTAATTGTTAAAAGATACAAATAATAAGAAAATGTGGATATCAAGTTGCAAGATATTTTAAAAATTATTGAAAAAATATGTATATTGACATTTGTACATTGTACATTGAAATTTTGACATTTTTACACAGATTAAAATTTAGAGAACTACAAATGATATATTTACACCATATGTATAACTCATATTCATGCAGTCTCTCTCTCTCAAATGTTTGTTAATTATGCTTCTTTTTATTACAGATATGCTTATTTTGAGTCAAATCATATCTTATTTTTGAGATTTACAATTGTGTATTTTTAGTAATGAAAAATGGTTAGATACTGTGATGATCCTTTACAAAAACATAAGAAAAAGATATAAAGATATAAGGATATAAGAACCATCAGCCAATCACTTTATGATTGATGTAAATGGAAATTACAAAGGAATACTGTACCATGTAGCAACTGTAGAAAATTATTGACCCAGAGACCAGAGTTGCTATCAACATCACAAAGCGAAGAGTCTGATCACAATCAGTCTTCTGAGAATGTTATTTCAGAAAGCAATGAATATGATCCAAGTATATCAAGTAATGCCAAAGGAGGTTTCTCAAGTTCTAGAAAGTCTTGCTGTGACTCCAGTGAAGAAGTGTAAGTATTTAATGATAGGTACTTTTTATATTTATAGTTTTTTTATTTATAATGCATTTACTTTCAAGACAGTTTTTCAGCAGTTGCTGAAAAACTTAATGAAATTAATATGTTGACATTAAACTTATGAAATTAATATGTTGACATATTATTATTGTCCATATATATCAAATGGAGTCAAATATTTATTAATTAAAAAATTTCAGATGGTTTGGGTTCCTCAAGAAAAGAAGCAAAAACTATTTATACCATAGAAAAAGCACGTCTTTCTTTAAAACAAAAGCTAGAAACAAGTTTAGAAATTGAGATCCCAAGCCTATCAAAAGCTACAAAGTTGGATCATGAAACTCAAAGGTATGAATTTTAAAATGATACACTATTATTAAGTAGGAATATACCTAAACTAAAACTGAAGCATAAAAACAAAATGTAGGTATTCACCTTTTGATAGTAGAAACTAGAAGCATAACTCCCTAAAGATTGGAGATCAATGGGCCCATTAAATCATTTGGAATTCATTTAGTCACAAAATAATTTTTGGTTTAATTTGACTATCTCAAAGAATGCTCATTTTGTTACACCTGAAATCAATATTATAATCCAAGAAATTTAATATGCACATGTAATGTTTTGTTTATAGCTATTATACATTCATGAATTTGTTTCAGGTCAATGATTCATCTCATGAATGAACTGGTTGAAGCTTTCCATTCTACTGACAGTTACGAGAGGAAACAAAATATTGACATTATCTCCATTTACCATATCAAAAACTATAAATCTATATCAGACAACTGAATATTTAGTTAAGAAAAGCAGAAATATAAAACAGACTGGTTCAATTTCAGGAATAATTCCATGTCAAAAGGAGAAGTAATAACTAATGGTACTAAAGATTCTGTTCAGAAATTTTCCGAATCAGATTAAATTAGTCATTTGTGCCTAGGTACAAAAGACTGCCTGAGTATCAGAAATGAAAGTGGGTATAAAGAATCTGTGCAGAAAAGACTGGTGTTAATGAATCTGAAAGAAACTTTGTCTCTATAAAAATAATCCAGATAGTCCCTAAATTGGCTTCTATATCTACATCAGCCTTTGCCCCAGACATTGTTTTTTAGCTGGAGCTGCTGGTACCCATTCTGTGTGTATGTACATACCACCAGAATGCCAAAATACAATTCTCAGCTTTGGGTGTCAAAGGGTTGGAATACACAACTCTTATGGAGAAAGCAGTGTGTGATGTCAACAACAGGAATTGCATGATGCAAATATGTAATCTCTGTCCAAAAGAACAAGGTATTAAGAATTTTTTGCTCACTTTTCAAAGTGTTAATGATCCTGAATGTGAGGAAATAAAATAGGTATAAACAATGGGTTACTACAGATCGATGCAATATGGTTGAAAAAACAGAATATGTAAATGATTTTATAAATTCATTAAGCACAGAAATTGTTAAATTGACACGTCATCACTTTATAGCAAAGAATCAGAGTGCATTTCTAAAAAACTTGAAGAATAATTTAAATAGCCATACAGCTGTAGTTCTTGGTGACTTTTCAGAAAACTACTCATTTGTAGTACAGGATGCAGCCCAAGGTTTTCATTGGGAAAATACCCAATGCATAGTGCATCCCTTTGTGTTATTGTTTTTTATCTCCAAATACAATACAAAACAACACACTACAATGGTTTACACTTTTTTAAATTCACTCGTACATATTATTAGAAAATCCCTCCTTCATATAAAAAATTACATTATTTTACTGATGGATGTGCAGGACAATATAAAAATTGTTTCAACTTTGTTAACATTTGTAAACATGATTATTTTGGGCTGGAATATGAGTGGCATTTCTTTGCCACAAGCCATGGTAAGAGTGCTTGTGATGGGATTGGGGGTATAGTGAAAAGATCTGTAGCCAGAGTGAGTATGCAGAGAACATTTGCAAATCAAATATTAACATCAGAAGACATATTGTTTGAACAAAATTCAAACATAAGTGACTGCATAAATTTTTTTTTAATAAATTCTGAAGAAATTGAAGCTATGGAAAAATTTTTAAGTGACAGATATGAAAAAAGTATGCAGCTAACATGAACACAAAAATTCTACAGATTTGTACCTATTAATGCAAATAACAAAAACATTTGAATTATCTTCTGATGAAGTTGGTGAGGATTATAAGCAAAGCTTTTCTGGGTGAAGATAATGTTGAAGTTAATCCGAAAATAGTAGAGTATGTAGTTTGTACTTACAATGATCAGAAATGGTTGGGATTTGTGCATGCCTAATGCCTATGATGAGGAATTTGATGACTTTGAGGTTAGCTTTTTGCACCCATCAGGGTATAGTGTTTACTATTACTTTCCACAAATTAGAGAATACATGCCACATATCAAGAGATAAAATTTTAGGTTTATTAAGCGCACCAAATTTAAAGCCAGGAACAATGCATAGGGCCTATTCAATACATTTTCCCAGAAAATGAGTTGAAAAAACTTGTGTAATTATGAATCAACTTGATGGAATGTGTGTGTTCAGTTTGTGTTTTTGCTGTTTATTTTCATCCATGTGAATATATCATTTGTACGGTAGTTCTTTATTTTAGTCTGCAGGTGTAAAAATGTCAAAATTTCACAATGTACATATTTTTTCAATTTTTAAAATAGGTCCTATCTTGCAACTTGCAAACCATAAAAAATGTGGGTAACATCTTTTAACAATTAATGGAAGTTTAATAATTGAAAAAAAAAATTTATTATTTCACTGCCTGGGGGGGGGGGTCAAAAATAAAAAGGGGGGGGGGGGGAATTTTCATTGTTGTTCTACACATTTGAATGTGGTATCATTTAATAGATCTCTTCATGCTGATTCTAAAAATGTATATTTTTATAGGTCTACGGTAAGTTGTTTTTGGGAGTTATTGCCCATTAAAGTTAGGTGGTAAAGTGGGGCCCATATCTCAAAAACTATGGGTCATAGAACTTTTTTATTTTGACCAGTGAAATCAGCACCTGGAAGAACCCCATATGTTAATTTTCATCAAAATCCGAGTCGGCGTGGTGACATGCATTGGGTGATCTCTCCTGGAATGCCCCTTATTTCTTTCCTGGCAAGGCTTGTGATGTGTGATCATTTTTATAATAGGAGGCCACAGCTTCCTTCACCTCCTTGGTCAATGCTGTTGACAGGTTTGGTTTCTTGGCTGGAGGAACTGAAAGATTCAGGCCAACCTTTTGGACAATGTTGGCAATGACAACTTGCCTTTTCCTTGGGCTGAAAGGCAAGGCACAGGCTGTTTTCAACACAGCTTTGCCCAAGGCTTGCTGAGACTCGTAGACAGGTCGTTCTTCTCCCTGTTCGCTCCTTCTTGCCCTGTAACGATGTTTCCTTACTGCAGCTTTAGCATTAGATCTCTCCCTTTGCTGTGCTGTCAGACCTTATCTATATTTCCTACACTTTTCTGCATTTTTTGCTTTCCAGGTTTCAGGATATGCTGCCTTCTTACATTGGTGATAAAGTTGCATTCTTTCTGCCGCAGTCTTTGGTGTCATTTTGCCAGCTGTTAAATGTACATATACACACCTAGAGTCTATTTTATTTTTTCAAAAAGATCTGAAAAGAAGAGAAATAAAGCAAGTTATTAATAAACAACTAAAATAAAAGCTACATGAGGTGTAATGAAACGAGTAAAACATGCGTAATGGTCATGACTCTGTACTGGGTACGACCATTACTCAAGAGTTGGGAATGACCGTGACACTGTTTGCAGACAAAACTGAGATGTTGACAACAAAATTAAATCATGGCAGTAAAGGTATATAAAAACTAAAAGATAAAACAAAGGTGGAGCATGATCAGATGTAAGCTGTTTTTACTAGATCAAAAAACTGAAATTTGCGTAATGGTTGTTCCTCTTTCACCCATAGTTTTCAAGTACTAAGATATCTAAGATAAATCTACAAATAGCTTTTTGTATAGCTAAAAATGTGTAATGTATGTGGCTGTATGGTTTTACCTTATATTTACTACTGTTTATTTTGTATATGGAATTGAAAATTGCCTTGTTTCTCTAGTGTGTAACAATCAGAACATACTTGTATATCTTTTGTCATTGCTTTATAACTAATGGAGATATTTGAAATCTGTTTGTAGTTTTGAAAACTAGAGATCTTAAGGAATAAAAACTATAAAGTTTTGTAAATTTGGTTAGTTTCAAATTTTCATCAAAAGTTGACATATGCGTGGAATGGGCATTTAAACTAACAAAAATATCAAGACTTAACCTAACCAATCATCAAGGGTGTACAGTTGACCTAACCAGGTAGTCAGTTAACCTAATTAACATAAAAAAGTAATTTGAAAGTGTTGGAGTGCCATTTATTTTTATTATAGTTAAATCTAATTAACTATAATATTATAGTTTGATTAGGTAGTCTCTAGTTTGGATTGTGAATGATTGAAGCCTGACAACCTTAGGCTTTATTCTACAAAATGAAACATACGGTACATATCTGAAACAAAATAAAATTTAGAACACTATACAATAGGTTAGATTAATGAAAACATCCTAAAGTAAATAACACGCTTAATAAAGAAGCAAGCTAACCAAAATAACTAGTTTATTGCATTCATCCCCACCAAATAATATGGTACGTGTATCCTAAATATTCATTACAAACATTGTAGATTCAAAAATAACACTAGACATTACAAATTCAGACAAATACAAAGATAATTCAAACATTACATTAGACATTACAAACATGGCAAATTTGAACATTACATTAGATATTACAAATTCAAATGATCAGGAGGATAAACTACATGGCCAGGTCTCCTCAGCTGTGGCCTGATGTCAGGCATTGCTTCCTCAGTGAGTGTCACCTTGGATGGAACAGTATGTAGAGGAGCATCAGCTGAGGTCACATGTTGTCTCTCGACAGAGGATGTGGGAATACTCAGGGTAGCTGTATCCTCACATGGAGCAGATCCAGACTCTGAAGCAGCAGGAGGAGCTAAGTGTCATAGAGATACTGTCACCTCCTTACCATTAGCAAAATGCACACAAGCGTAACTGGGGTTTGTATCGATGTATGGTAGGCTGGGCTGAAACTCAAGATAGAATTAATCAGAGTCATTAACAGTTGGCTTTTGATATAAAAATAAGATTCCTGAAAAAAATAATTGGTGGCCACCAACGTGTGTCTGGCCACCCCCATTTTTGTAAAAACATTTAATGCCGCACTAGCAAAATCAGGAAAATGGCAATATCTCTTCTTCTGAACATGCTAGAGAGATGGTTTGCATACCAAAAGATGCAGAATTTGATTTAGAACAAATTATTAAGAGTGGTATTTTTTCATAAAACCTTTAGTTTTTGAGTTATTTTAGAAAAACTAATTTTTGGGGCCCATAGACCCCCTTTCGACGGACCTTAGTGACAAAAGAAATTCTAAAATAAGCATGATTTGGCTTTTTGATTACTAACATTGCCCTAAAAGGATGCTGACATGGACATAGTGATCATATATGACATGACTTTTCCTTGTTATCTTGCATCCATTATGCTTGATTAAAGAATAGAGGGTGGGGCTGCTTCATGAACTTTTTTTAAATGTAATAAATTGAAAACTTGTTTTTTTTTTCAGGTGCCTTTGTTATAAGTTTCCAACTGCAATTTGTCATTGAATTCAACATTTGCAATATAAAGTATGACGTCTACAAGGAAAACAGTTGCTAAAGTACTTGGTGATGTATGTTTTATGCCAGCAGAACAGTTTCCTTTAGGGAAATTGCCTATGTTGAAGCAAGTTATTGAAAGGTGTTTGTGTTTCGGAGACTATAAAACAGATGCTGTACTGAGAGCTACTTCTGAGGAATTGTATAAATTGTGGGTCACATATAATGTTTATCCAATATCAGTAAATGCCATACAGAGCCGACTGAAAACCCAAATAAAGGAATTCAACCACCTTCTGAAGTATGACAAAAAGAAAAGGGGACCTAAATATCATCAAGATCTGGATGATTTTCTGAAAACTGTAAACGTTTTATTTGACATATATCAACATGATCACAAACTGTTGGCAGATACAGAGAAAAAGCACTTACTAAAAATGACTGAATCTGATTACCAGTTTTATGAGGTAGGTCTGTTGATTGAATTTCAAGTTGTAAATTATTAATTAATATTAATTAATTATCAATTATTAATAATTTGCTACAATTTTTAAAGTGCATTTAATAAGTTAGTAATATCAATAATACACTATTAATGATGTTAATGATAAGTAATATTTTAGTATTTTCTCATTTTTGTAAGAATTTCAATTTACATATAGAGACCCATAGATAAAAGATACATTATAGTGTAATGAAATATAATCACTTTGTAGGACCAGAAAACAACTAGGCATGGTTACTGTACCCTGAAAGAAGTCCCAGAAACAGCCACCGACTTAAAATTCAAATCACGGGTTATTCAATCTCAAAAAGCAAAAGAATCAGTTCCTCATCCTCCTGAACCTATGGACATTCCTGAGTTGACAGATAGTGACAGTTGTAATGATTCATTTGATGCAGACTATGTTCCAGAAGTCTCAACATTACAGAACAGAACTAGATTACGCTCATTAGCTGAAGCATGTGACAGGTATAGTACTGAAAGATAAATCTTTTAATACAGCTTAAAGTGAAATCATTGTGACTAAGAGATTAAGATTACCAATAAATTATTCATTGACAATAGATATGTAAATCTACTTTAAATATCCTAACAGATATCAAGTAAGTGATAGAGCAGGAGCGGCTATTGGTTCTGCTACATTGGTGGACTTTGGAGTAATCACCCCAGATAACATACAAAATGTTATTGATAAGTATGTTTTTAATCACTCTAGATATTACATTTCTTAGCTTCTGCTATAAGTTCTAAATCACCAGATTTACTATTATTTTTAATTAGTGTCAAAATTTCTATTTTGTATCTATATTAATTAGTTTCAAACAGGACACTGACACTGACATTTGTATTTTGTATATTTGTATAATGCTAATGCAGTAATGCATGGCCAATATTTTTGAAATACTTTCCAGAAACAAGTTGAGAAGGGAGAGAGCTAAATTGAGAGCTGAGAGCTGAAAGGAAGAAGGAAGAAGTAGTGATATTTGAAAAAGTGACTGGCATTGGCTTTGACGGTAGAAAGGATGCTACACTTGCTGTTAACAAAGTAAATGAAAAGTATTATACATCCACAATCCTAGAGGAACATTATGTCATTACTAGTGATGGGACGATTAATCGGAATCAGAATCGAGAATCGGAAGAATCGAGCATTTTTCAGGAATCGGAATCGAGAGAATTGTACCATGATTTCCGATTCTTAAAACGATTCTTTAACTTTGTTGAACCAGTTTTGCAATGTAAACTTTAAAATTTAAATGAAAGAGGATAACAAATTTCATTTTTATTGTATTGTAGCTATACATTAAAATATGTATATCCATGATGGTGTAATCAAGAAGATTAAAATGAATTGTTACAACTTACAGTTGATTTTTATTTTTAAACCAATCTATTATAATTTATAATACCATACTCATAATGTAAATAGTTAATCTTACCAGAGTAAAATATGACAATTTCCAGAAAAACAAGTATAGAATTATATTTAAAAATATTGAGAATCGGAATCGGAATCGAGAATCGTATCGGAATTGAGACTTTTTAGTGGTATCGGAATTGGAATCGTTAAAAATTTTGGTATCGTCCCATCACTAGTCATTACTGGAGAGCCAGGTAAATAGAAATGATTGTCATACAGTTATAGGCGTTATGCTGTTATATTACTATACTATAAAGTAATATTTGAATTACTTAAAAAATTTTCTTTTTAAGTGGCAACTGTCCAGTTAACTTTATTCCTTCCTTTTTCATTTTTATTTAATTGTAAAATTAATTACATTTATTTTCAGATGATTTCTACCTCGACCATTTTACCCCGGAGAGTGGCAAAGGCATTGACATTGCTCATGGCATTTATAAGATCATTAAAGGGACAGAACTTGAGGCCAAATTAAACTTAGTTAAAGCAGATGGGACAAATACTAACACAGGACATATGCATGGGTCAATCATATATTTGGAAATGTTTTTAGGACATCCTCTTCAGTGGGATATTTGTCTTCTGCATCTAAATGAATTGCCACTTAGACACATCTTCATAACTTTAGATGGGACAACAAAAAGTCCAGACAAATTTTCTGGCCCTATTGGTTCTCAGCTCAATGGGGATGTGTCAGAATGGAATGTTGTGGACTTCAAATCTATACCTTATCCTGCATTTGTGCTTCTACCAAATGAGGTGGTCAATAATTTATCAACAGACCAATACTATGGATACTGCATCTGCTGGGCAATTATTACTGGTGAAGTGGATGAAGACCTTGCACTCTTAGAAGTTGGCCTGCTAAATCACTCTCGATGGCTCACCTTAGCCTGTAGAATTCTTCGCTTTTATGTTTCACAAAAAAGACCCAGTAAGAACCTCAAAATCATAGTAGAATTCATCATCAAAGTATACTTTCACAGTTGGTTCAATATCAAGGCTAATAAGAGGCTAAGTGATGGGTCAAGAAACCTATTCAATATGATCCAAAGAGTAAATAAATTCCCAGACAGGAAAATTAGAGAAATTTGTTATGACGTATTAAACAATAACAGCTATTTTGCTCATGGTGAAAATATTTTAGTTGGAATGCTGGCTGATGAAAAGGTGAGGAGGTGTGCTGTCAATAAAGTTCTGTGTCTGAGGGGAGTTATAGAGGATTTTGATGATGAATCTGGTAGTAGCAATGATTTTGCAGGTGGAATAATTGAAAGTGATGATGAGAATGAAGAGGATCATGAAGGTGGTACTGATGAATATCCTGCTATAGATGAGAATGTTAGGGTCTTTAGAAAGCCAATCATCAATTTCAAAGCTTCTGCATACCACAAGCTGTCTGCTACATGACTCCAGATTCCTGGGATCTTGGGAGCATTGCTCCAGTAAATTTGACCATGAGAAAAAGTAAATTTGGGTTTGGGTTTTGTTCATCCGCTAGACATTATGCAATTTTTTTGCGTATACATTCTTGTACAAACCAATTTTTTTAAATTACAAATTTAGTTATTTTAAGTTTAGTTGGTAATTCCATATTTAACAATTATTTTTATTTTTTGTTAAGCTTCAATGTTTTGATAATTAAAATTTTATTAAAACGTATATTTTTTTAATATAAAATTATCAGGATTGGACTATGTTCCATTGATCTCGGCCAGGTTTGATAAATTGGCCAGATAATTACTTGTGCGGTTTTAAGTAATCCACCATGACTCTAGAATTGAAAAGTTTAGTTAAGTTTAAACTTACTTTTACTTACTTTAACTTACCTACTTTTACTTACTCTTCCTTACTTTTACTAAGTTTAAAGCACTTACTTTTACTTACTTTCATTGTACTATATTTACTTACTTTTACTCACTTTTACCATACTATATTTACTAACTTTTACTTATTTTGTATTTTTTCAGGTAGTCAATAATCAATAATGGATCCTAATATTGATGAAGTTGGAGAGAAAAGTGAGGGTGTTAAAAGGGGTTACTTTTGTGGTCAATGCAAGAACAAATATTCAAAGAAGCAAAACTGGGAGGAACATTTTAATTCCAAAAAAAATATTTGTTACAATACAAGAGGTCCCAGAGTTTGGGCCCACAGCTTAGATATTGCAGTAAAGAAATACCAGGATGAAGTGCAGCAAAGAGATATGGCAAAGCAGTCATTTAGTTTGTTCACAAAATGTGCTAGTGCTAGACCTCAGAAAAATGAACCAACTTCATCAACTGCTAATCTAGAAAATGAAACTTTTTCACTAGATGTTTCACAGACTGAAGAAAGTGCTTCTCCTCCACCTAAGAAACAAAAGGTAAGTGAGGAATCTGCGCATCAGACTAACAAAACTGCTTTAGAGGAATTTGAAAATTCCCAAATCCAGAAGACATTGAATGCAATTTTGTGCCTAACAAAAGAAACTCACCAAGCTGTTGTGGTTAATAAAGAGAAGAGTCAAAATATGCCTTCAAGTTCAAGTGTTGCATCCAAATCTAATAAAGCAAAAAGCAACAAATTTGACATTTCCATAGCCCATTTAAGCAAGTGTAAATCAATACAAGAAATCCTGAACAATGATTTGATCAAATCTACATTCAAATTGGTGGAAAAGAAGGATCTAGTGCATGCTGATGATTCATTTTCAGTACCAAATGATGATAATCAAGAAGATATTGATGATGCTTCTGATGATAAAATGTTTACATTATATTGCATAGCACAGACCCCAAAGCATGTGCTTCAGACAAACGTTCTAACATAAAAGGTTACTTCAATGTTAAAGATTTAACCTATGTATGCAAACAAGGAGAAAATCAAGAGAGATGGTTTAGAAATCTGAAAACCCACCTGAAGAGACATTTAATTAAACTTCAGCATCATCAAAGAGCTGCTGTTTATGAAGTGATGAAAACATCTTCTTGGAACACTACTAAATGCATAGAAGACTTATGTGGCAACATCTTATACTACATAATGAAAACAAACACTGCATGGGCTCTATATCCAGTACTTCTAGCTGTATTACATAGGTCAGGTTGTGAGGTTGGAAATTTGAATCATAGCACACATGCATGCGAGACAATTTGTGAGCTATTAGATAATCAACTTAAAGAACAAACTGTAAAGTGGTTCTTAGAACAAACTTCAGTAACAATAACAGCTGACATTGGAACAATTTTGGGATTAAGCATGCTAGTTGTATTAGTTATGAGTGAAGAAGATAAGACTGTAAAACTTGCTGGGATAAATTTAGTACGCAGCAAATCAGGAGTTTATTTGGCCAATGAAATTTTTGATGTGTTGAAGTCTCCTAATCACTTGAAACTATCTGAAGAAGCAATTAAATCCAAGGTATCTGGAATGGTTGGAGATGGGGCTTTTTTGTAAGGACAACGAGCCATTTAAAAACGAAATGAAAAAGTTGTTTGGAGAAAATTTCAAATTTCGATGGGACTTAATGCATCTTGTGAACAGAGCCCACGTTGATGCATTGAAGAAAATTTGTAAACTAAGTGAGCTTTTAGACTTTATTCAGAATCACTCTTCAAATCTGAGATCAGGCCTTGACTATACCAATATGGTTCTTGACAATATCATTGGTTTTAAGAGACCAAAACTCAAATCTGATACTCGCATGGTTAATTACGAATTTGATCAATTTGACAGATTTGTGGAAAAGTTTTTTTTTGATCATCCACAAGAGAAAGAAATTAGTGCCAAGTTCTATGTATTGATTTCCTATGTAACAAAGATTATGTTGCAAGTAGCTCAAAAAACCACAGTTAGTGCAGAATTTATAGAAAATATATTTTATAAAGAAGGAGGGAAAACTGTTATGTTAAGAGTGATGGAAACAATTTCCAAATTAGCTAATGGAGGAAATGCAAATGATGTAGTTTCTGAATTTAAGCACGATACCACAGGGTAGCAAAAGGAACTAACAGCTGAGGATTACATCCTAAATGAAGTTTACAAATACATCAAGAAACGTTCTGATTACTACCAGGTTGCTGAAGTTGCTAGACCATCCAGAACCAGATCTGAAAGTAGTTTTACAAAAGACTCAGTGATAAATTGGCTGACAGAATATATAGAACAGCTGTGGAAAGGAATCACAGAGAGATTAAAGCATTTTGATAAAGATGGATCAACTGCCTGGAGTGAAGCACCAGCTGAAGGGACATTCTCCATTCTTGGTTACATTGTTGAACACAAAGGATCCATTAAGCCATCTCATTTGACTAAGCTGTGCAGAATTGTGAAGGAGGGTCCAGCTCCAGGCACTAGATCTGCTGTAATGATCACACAGAAAGCCATTGATCAGTGGCCAAGCATACATGGTGGTAAATTCACAACAAATGCCTACATGCAAGGTCTAACATCGTCCACTGTTGCTGCTGCAATGAATAAATAAACTTAAGGCGAGTTATAAACTGTACATTATTGTATTATTATGTTTAGCTAAAACAATTTGTAATTGGTATGTCGTCAATTCAAGAGTTTACTATCGTTAACCTATCTAGTGGTGTAAGGGGAAAAAAAGTAAATTCAGAGCTGTGCTCCAGTAAATTTTTTCAAATCTGGAGTCATGGTCTGCTATGTCCCAATGGGAAACTGTTCCACCTGTATTAAAAGAATTCAGTAATGATGAACTGCGTGATATCATTAATACCGCATTGAAACTGGATCACGAGTGCCACAGTCAGAATGTTGAAAGGCACATCAAGCTTGTCACTGAAGCATCCTTGGCTGTTGTAGGTCATGAGCGTAGAGATGGTCTTATTAGAAACAAAATTAGATCACGTAAATTAATGAAAGATTTTGTCTAAAAAATATTTTAAGTGCTAGATTATTATTTATCATGCTAAAATATGACAAAATGACAATTTGTTAATTGTATAATTTAATGCTTGGCATTTTGGAATGTCAAAAAGCATTTTCAATGAATTTAAAATGGCTGATTTTGATTGCTGATTGAAAACCACTAATACATGTCAATTTGCAGCTTGAGAATGTTTTATTGTGTTGACATTCAGTTGAAAGGGGGTCTATGGGCCCAAAAAATGTTTTTCTAAAATAACTCAAAAACTAAAGGTTTTATGAAAAAATACCACTCTTAATAATTTGTTCTAAATCAAATTCTGCATCATTTGGTATGCAAACCATCTCTCTAGCATGTTCAGAAGAAGAGATATTGCCATTTTCCTGATTTTGCTAGTGCAGCATCAGATGTTTTTACAAAAATGGGGGTGGCTGGACACACGTTGGTGGCCACCAATTATTTTTTTCAGGAATCTTATTTTTATATCAAAAGCCAACTGTTAGTCACTCTGATATTGATAAATTAAAATCAAACAAAAATTATAGTTTCAGCCTGGCCTAAATTGTATGGATCATATACTTGGATTCTCGCACATGCCTTTGAAGGATGACTTTGCCAGGTGTAGCTAGCCAAGTAGGAATGGTGTTGGTAGTTGAATAATCTTTCACGGGGAGTCTCGTTTGTAGATGTAGATAAAAGAGATCAAATGGAATGAAGGACATCTGGTAGAATAAATTTCTACTGGGTAATTGCCAGGTCCTTCAATTTAAGTGCGAGGGAAATGGTCCTCCATATGATGCCACTGAATCATTCAATCTGACTTTTCCCTTGTGGGTTGTAAGGGGGGTAGTGCAGCTGGCAGCTGCATCATGAGTCTGGAGAAACTCGTGGAGTTTGGCAGTCATGAATGAAGTCCCTTGACCAGTGTGTATATACGTGGGCATTCCAAAGATTGAAAATAATTGACAAAGACATTTAATCACAGTAACAGCAGTGATATCTGGACATACGAAGGCAAATGGGAACCTGGAGAATTCATCAATAATTGTAAGAAGGTATTTGTTTCTAGTATACAAGGCAATGGCCCTTTAAAATCTATACTAAGCCACTCAAATGGTTGGGTGGCTTTAATTAATAGACTTGGAGGTGGTTTATAAGACAGGCTTCAGCTCTGAGCAAGCTGAGCACATACTGATCATTTGTTTAACTTCATCAAATGAGTAGGGAAGGTTTTTACAGCAAACAAAATGAGCCATTCTGGTTAGGCCTGAGTGACACAAGGCCTTGTGTAGGTGGTAGAGGGAAGTACTGTTAGTAGCTGAACAGTAACTCCTTGAAAGCATGTCTGTAGCACTGTTTTGATCACTTGGACAATAAACAATATCGTAGCTGTAGCTGGGTAGTTCAACCCTCCACTGCATGATTTTATCATTCTTTATTTTGGCTAGCTCTTTATTATTGAACATGAATGTGACAGACTTTTGATCCATGATCAACTGAAAATGATGCCCAAGCAAGTAGTGGCACTACTGTACTTCCTAAGTGTCTCAACAATCGTGCATGCCACCTCCTCAACTGCTGAATGGCA
Organism: Bathynomus jamesi; assembly: GCA_023014485.1. Taxonomy (NCBI): domain Eukaryota; kingdom Metazoa; phylum Arthropoda; class Malacostraca; order Isopoda; family Cirolanidae; genus Bathynomus; species Bathynomus jamesi. The sequence continues at coordinate 166,179 of JAJOZX010000902.1, read as the reverse complement.
TTGCTCAGACTGAGTGTGTGTCCTGGAAAAGAAGGCTGCGGGTCACCCCTTCTGGTGTAGCATTGCTGCAATAGCATAGTCCAACGCATCTATCTCAACAATGAATGGTGCCTGTTCATTGATCACCATCACAACAGCTGTCGCTATGTCTTGTTTGAGGATTCAAAAGCAGCAATGGCTAGAGATGCTAGAGGAAACTTTTGATTTTGTATTAGAGGTCGTACCTTTTCGGAGAATTTTGGAATCCACTGGGAAGAATAAGCAAACATGCCCACTACTCTGCATAGTGAGTGAGCATCATTTGGAAGTGGAAGATCCTATAGTGGTTTTAGGTGATCAGGTTGAGTAGAGCCATTATTGATACAATAACCAAGTAAGTTAATACATTTAGCGGACAATACACTTTTATCATTGTTAAAAATTAGGTTATATCTCTTAGTGACCTGAAAGAATTTTCTAAGTTTCTATCATGCTCCTGCTGATTCCGCAAATAGTCACATTATTGAGGTACATGAAAGTATCACACAGCTCATTCTTGCAGATGATATTCATTACTCGTTGAAAGACTGCAACAGCGTTAGGTACTCTGAAAGGAATCCTGTGAAACTGGTACAATTTCTGATTAACCTCAAAGGTGGTAAATTGTTTCTCTTCATCATTAATGGGGATTTGATGATAGGTGCTTTTTAGGTCCATTGTACTGTACACACAATAATGAGAAACCTTACTGTCAAGTTCATCTATTTGAGGAAGAGGGTAGGCATCCAACAAACTTGAACAAAGTGAACTGGTTAATAGTATGTGAGTAATCTACAACCATCCTTTTCTTGTGCTTTTTGTTAGAAACAAGCAGCACCTGTGCTCTCCAAGGTGATGCATTGGGTTTGATGATGCCCTCCCGAAGCAGCTTCACCACTTGTGCCTCGATAAATCTCTACGAAGTGTTTATCCACAAAACTCTTGGAACTGCCAGTATCAACAAGTGCCTCAGTCAGTGGATACTCCATTTACATGCACTTTCAATAGTGCCTCAGTAAGACAGTCAGGAGTAGCAGCTATTGTAGATGCTAATAGTGGCAGCTGAGGTTGATTGTGCGCCCAACTTGCAAACTCTACTGAAGTGGCCTTTCTTTGAACACAAATTGCAGATGGCATCCTTAGCCAGACACTTATTTCAGGGATGTTTGTTGTAGCTACAGAAGTAGCACTTGATCATTACTGAAGTGGAGGTAGAGAGTTCTGTCATGTTGAGTGAGTTGGGTGATCTAAGGCAATCGTACCACATTCATCACATGGAATGTTGTTACTCAGATCATTTTGTGAAGCAGCTGCAACAGTTGAGAGAGAATTAGTATGGTACAAATCAGCCTGTCATTGTGCCATCTCCAGAGACCGAGCCTGATTGAAGGCTGATTGTAGGCTCAGAGTTCTATTTTCCAATAGCCACTGGCAAATGTGAGATGATAGGAGGCCACCAATAAAGGAATCCCGGATGTAGTCTTCCGGATATTGGGCAGCAGACACATCCTGAAAATTACAATCTTTACTGAGTTGTTTTTAATGCCTGCAGATATTGGTCCAGTAGGGCATATACTTTTCCGAGTCTGAATTTCACTCTGGCTAATATGTATTTTTATGTAAAATTTAATTCTAAGAGGTTTCTTTTCTGCAACTTTACCCAAAAATCACATTACCATATGTTCAAAATTGTGGTTTTCTGTTCTATGTTGAAATACCGAATATTCAATTGAACACAACCTCATATTTTTAACCCTTTGTCATAATTTGTTGCCATTTAGACACTAACTTTGCTTAACTCTTACATAGGTTTAATAAATACATACATACATACATTAAAAAAAAAAAAATCTACTCAGAGTGAAGACTTCCGAAGCTTCAGGAATCCAGATGTCTTCTGTAGACTTCGAAGACAGCAGGAGACAGATCAAAGCAGCGAAGAGGAAGGAGGCTGAAGAAGCTTCTGCTGTGAAGAGGAAGAAAGAGGAGGCTACTAATGAGGAGCTTCTCATGAAAGACTTTGAGGAGGATGAAGAGCCAAACTTGGAAGAAGCTGCAAAAGAGGCCTCTGGCAATGCTGAGGCTACTGAAGCTCCTATGGACGTTCCCGCTGAAGTACCTGCCGAAACTCCAACTTCTGTTACATGAAGATCCAAGGGACAGCTTCAGCAGCTTTGAGGTACAGGGTGGCAAATGTTCCGGCAGCTGCAGTTGCCACTGGCTTCCTGAATGACCTCATCAAGGCTGGTCATCTTTCCAGAGACAAGGCTTACTTGGCCATAGATGGCATGAAAGTCTGGAGGGCCAAGGAGGAAGTAATGGCATCATCAGTTGAAGCTCTCACACAGAGGTCAGAGGAGGAGAAGATCTCTGGGATATTCTTTGATGGCAAGCAGGATAGGAACACAAAGGTGTTGAAATATGACGAAGTGACGGAGATTTCATCCTGGCAAAGTGATCGAGGAGCATTACACTATCACGTGGGACACAAGGAAAGTACCTCTTCCAGTTCACTCCCGAGGAACCTGAGGAAGGAGAAAAGCCTGCTCATAAGATCGCTCAGGGCCTGCATGAGTGGCTTCTGGATCACAGAGCTGATGAGAGCCTTGTAATGATTGGAGGAACTCCACTAACACAGGGTAATCTGGAGGTGCCATAGCGCTATTGGAGAAGATGCTGGGTCGCAAGTGCCACTGGATGATCTGTCAGCTCCATGTGAAAGAGCTCCCCCTGAGGCACTTAATCATCAAGCTGGATGGCCCTGTAACTCCCCAGTCAGGCTTCAGTCGGCCTATTGGAAAACTTCTTGAGGAAGTGAATGAACTTGAGGTCAACTTCAACTTCAAACCAGTGGAAGGAACTGAAGATATCATACAGCTGCTAGTAGAGATAGTCAAATCTCTCTCCACAGACCAGCACAACTGCTATCTTCTGATCAAAGCCATTAAGTCTGGAAGTCTCAGTCCACAGTTGGCTGGTCTCAAGTGCGGACCTCTGAATGAATCCAGGTGGCTCACTACTGCACAGGCCATCTTGCTGTTATGGATGAGGGAGCACGGACTGAAGGGGGAGGTGTTGAGGAGGCTCGAGGTCCTCGTGAAGTTCTGCCTTAACTTCTACTTCAAAATGTACTATGACATCAAAGTGAAGCACCACCTCAAATTTGTTCCTGCACACGTTTTTTCAAGCCTGAGGCTGCTGAGGAACCAGACTACTGAGGTCAGGAACATCATCTCTGCTTCAGTGATAAGAGGAGCTTACCATGCACATCCTGAGAACATCCTGGCTTCATTCCTGTGCAGTGAGGATGAGCATCAGAGCTCTTTTGCTGTGAGCCAGATAGAGAAGATCAGAGAAGGAAGAGACTTTGGTGATACGATAGTGAGGCCCCATAAAAATCCCAAAGTCAATCTGCAAGCCACTTCACCTGAGGATCTCATCAACTGGGAATCAGAGAATATTTACGAGCCTATTTTCACCTGCAAGATGACCTTGACTGAGCTTGAGGATCTCGGGAAAACTCCACTCAAAGTGGATGCTTTCTCTGTTCATACTCAGTCCTGCGAGAGGGCTGTACATGAAGTCTCAACTGCTTCCCAAGCTGTGTACGGTCACGAGAGGAGAGATGCGTGGGTGAGAGCCAGGGTAGACCAAGAAATGCTCCCAGTGTTCAGATCGAAGCAGGACATACTTAAGAGCTTTTCAGGTTCGAGTGGCTGATGAAGAGGCTGAAGCCATCGTTAATGCTCATAAGAGCTGAAAGTCCTCATGAGATCATAATATAAGATCTTATGAGGCCACGCTTTTCAGGGATCCAGGAAGAACAGGCGTGTAAACCTACACATGGAGGTGGCAAGTTCCCTGCTGCTCGATCAGAGTAGAGCTGGTGAGCCACGCCTTTTCTTTGAAGAAAAACTTAAAATTCTTAAGTTTTATGTGAAATCTAAACATTTTTTCAGCACCCAAGGATGAGGTCAGAAAAGCAGCTTTTAGACTAAATCATATGCAGAACAGCTGCATGCTTTGGTTTGGGTGCCCTGAGGCTGTGTTAGGCAGCCTTCAAATCAGAAAATCGCGATTTTGACCATGAAAATGAGATTTTTCGGAAAAGTTGCAAATAATAAATCTATCTTAGAATTAATTTTTACATAGGAATACATATTAGCCACTTTGTGTTTCCAAAATTTCAACCCTGAAGACAGAGTATGATATGCCCTATTGGTCCAGCATCTCACCAGTTTCTTGTTTGCGAGTCACTAACAAATGATGGGCAAAGATTTTACTTTTTGGGCTCGCATAGATTTCCTTGATGTTCATGGTATCATCATAATTAGAGCGCTCAGAAATGTATTCGTATACAGGTGGGGTCACGTAGTTTATGAGAACAGCTTAGAGCTTATCAGGGTCATGAGGAGCTATGGAGTCCAAAAAGTTCTGAAACATTTGGAACCAGTGATTCCAATGTTTAGCTGCAGTACTTGAGCTTGGGTCTGTATCAAAATGCTCAGGCCTCAAGAATTTATCCATGATTAAATCAATGAATCGAATGACTGCATTGACACTGAATAAATTGTAATATAGTTAGATTAGGTAGTGTCTAGTTTGGATTCATGAATGAATGAAGCCTGACAACCTTCAGCTTTATTCAACAAAATGAAATGTGGATATCTGAAACAAAACAAAATAAAATTTAGGACACTACAATAGATTAGATTAATGAAAACCTCATAAAGTAAATAACATGCTTAACAAGAAAGCAAGCTAACCAAAATAACCAGTATATCACAGGTTGGTTGAATGAAAAATTTGGAATGCCAAAATAAGATGTTGCCTTTAGTTATATGTTTAGTGAAAATCTGGATATAGTCTGCATTAGTGAGACTTGGATTAGTGAGGCAGCATTCAATGACACTAGAGCAGAGTAGGAGTTAAATAGTTATACAGTGTATAATGTAGCTATATTTACCAGAGAATAGATAGGCACGGGGGAGGGTTGGTCTTATAGCTACATTAAGAATGATTTAACTTCATTTCAGAATGATAGTATTAAATTAGACAATAGGGTAGAATTAATATGGGTTGATATCTATGTTTCAGGCAGAGTATATATTCTGATAGGTACATTTTACAGACCTCCAAACCAAACATAGGAAGTTGATGACAGTATGGTTCAAGAAATAAATAAAGGTTGTAGTGCTAAAACATTAATTATGAGAGATTTCAACCTGCCTCATATAGACTGGAGCCTTTTAGAGGGAAATAATAGGCACTTTCAGGTAACTACTTCATTGACTGCTATAAAGACTGTTTTCTAACAATTTGTAGACAAACCAACTAGGGATCAAGAAATCTTAGATCTGGTTCTTTCCAATGATCATAAACTTATTAGGGAACTTGCAGTAGGAGAGTCATTAGGAAATAGTGACCATTGGATCATACATTTTAAGAGAATTAAATAGGGATCTAGTCAATAATGACCATATAGTCCCTTGCTTCTAAAAGGGTGACTATAGTAGATTTAGGGAGTAGTTAGGCTCAGTAAAGTGGGATAATGAATTTGCCAATAAAAATGCTATTGAGATTTGGTCTAGATTCAAAGAAATTTTAGAGGATGGTACAATGCAGGTGTATTCTTTTCAGAAGTGTTAGGAATAACAAGATTAAGAAACCTTTGTGGTGGAATAGGGAAGTAGCTAAAATGATTAAAAATTAAAGAAGGGCATTCAGGGAATTTAAAGGCAGTGACAATTTTGGACTGATAATTATCAGCAGTTAAGAAATAAGCTAAATAGTTTGATTAAGAAGAGCAAAAGGCATAGTGAAATAAATCTGGCTAGAAATAGCAATAAAGATCCAAAGAAATTCTTTAGTTTTTATAAATATAATAATGAAAAGCATGATAAGATTGACCCAATAGAACATGATCTACAGAAGCTAAGGCTAACACAGTCTTAACTCAGTCATACCATGCAAACTACAGACATGCAAGTAAGGAAAGGATAAGGAAAAAAAAAAAAGTAGGTAAAGTTAAACAAAAAATGGGTTAGTTTACTCTATGAGCTACATCTACGTTCATGGTAGTCTATTTATTTATTTATTTATTTTTTTTTTGCTGGCATTAATTGTCAACAGACTCATCCTCGACCACCACCTCCAGAGCTCCTGTTACTAATTGTTTTTTATTTTAAACAACGTTAATATTTTTAAAAAGCCAATCTAAACAGTTCTAAAACATATTAACGCTGGTAGAGTGAATGACTGATGCTGGAAGATTATTCCATTTATCAATTACTTTAAACATAAAGAAGTTTTTAGCAATATTAGTAATGAAATGTCTGCCACACAACTTAAATCCGTTATTATGAGTATTGCTATTATTGAAAGTGAACAGTTTGTCAAAATTTACTTTATTGATGTTAAAGATTTTGAGAACTTCACTAAGCTCCCCCCTTAATCTCCTAGTTTCGAGTGAATGCAAGTCTAACTCTCTTATCCTATCTTCATAAGGCTTGTGCACAATGATGGAATTAGTTTCGTGGCCAGACGCTGAACCCTTTCTAACCTATCAATATCCTCACGCAAATACAGGCACGAAAACTGAATGGCATATTCTAAATGAGGCCTGACTAGGGACTTGTAAAGGGGCAATATAATATCCTTCGATTTAAATTCAAAATTATGCACTATGAAGCCTAACATCCTATTAGCTTTTGTGCAAGACTCCAGGCCCTGGTTCCTACCTTTTAAATCCTTAGATACGCGTATGCCTAAATCTACTTCCTCATCAACGCTCGCTAACTCTCTATCATCCATCGTGTACGTTAGGGTGCATCAAACGCCCTTAGGTTCTTGGATTTTAATGTCTATTCTCTCAAATGTTACACTTGTTGCTAGAAGTGTGTATGCCAAAAATTAATTAAATCGGAGGTGGTTCTGGGTGGCCACCGGTCACTTTTATATTTTCGCGGCAATTTTCGGGGGCTGCGCTATGTAAAAATATCTCTTTTTTTTATTTACCAACCAGTTGACTACTTACATTGTTTCTTTTAATATAGAGTTGCTAAGGGGTGATTTACATAATATTTGAGAGAATAGACATTAAAATCCAAGAACCTAAGGGCGTTTGATGCACCCTAAAGGGGTGATTTACATAAAACATGTACCATAAACGAAACTTCACTTATAGTCTAATAATATCCTTTATTGTCTTTCAGAAACAATGGAAGCTGTAACAATGGAAGCTGTAACAATGGAAGCTAAGAAGACCAGATTAGCAAGTGCCATTTTTGGTCTTGGCAATGCTCTTACAGAAGGAGATGGTACATTGACAGGAGTCCGCCTCCCAACTTGCCGGCAGGTTCTTCGATGCGTGATGTGGCACATCCAGAAAGAAATATGTGAAGGCAAACAAACACAGCCACTCAAATGGAAATCTGCCAGCATAGTCCTTATCCAGCTGAAAACATTCTACACTAAAGCAAATATTCCTATGCTTTCAGACCATCAATGCTGCAAACTAATACTTGACCTTCTTAATGACAATAACAAATTGCGTCAAATACCTGTTTCTCGCAGAGAATCTCCAAACACTTTGGCTAAGTTGCAATCCATGAATGAACGTCTTGATAAGACCTTTGGTGTATGGACAAAAGATGCAATGACAAACATTAAGAATGAGGAAGATAGAGCATTTTTAGAGTCAATGAAATCTGACAGAGTAGCCTCATTTGGTAGTGTTGACAAGAAGAAAGCTGATAAAGATCATAGAAAAGAAAAACGCATCTTAGCGGAAGCTTCAAGACGAGAACATCATGAATCATCCAGTGTACAAGAGATGAAAAGTTCTGTATGCTCTGATGATAGTGCCTCTGCAGATAGCTTGGAAGAAACTGAAGAAGAGGCGATTCCAGAGCTTCAAAGGAAGCGTAGTCACCACAGATCAACATATGCAGGTACGTCTGCCTTTATTCCTCATGATATTCTGAAAAGGCCTTCAGTCGTGTCTGTTGCTACTCGACTAAACATAACTCCTGTTCAACAGGCTGTGCTCACCGAAGCTGTAATTCAAGAGGCAGGAGGTGATCCACGTCGTGTGGCCAAGTCGTATTCAACTGCTGATAAGGCTCGATGATCAATAACAAGTGCTATCGCCAAAGATATTCGAGAAAATTGGATCGCCCCAACAGCTGCAACACTTCACTGGGATGGCAAGCAGATGCATACGCTCACAAACAAGAATGGCAAGGAAGAAAGATTGCCAGTGTTGGTTGGGAATGCCACTGATGTAAAGCTACTGGGAGTGGCTAGATATCCTCGTGGAAGTGATATGTCATCAGGTGACATCATTGCCGAGCACACTTACACGTTTCTACATTCATGGAAGTGGTTGTTTTGGCACTGTTCAGCAATGCAGTACCTCAAAAGGAGCATCGTGCCCTTGCAGATGTGTTACTGGCCATACAACCAGATGAAATGCCAAGCACTCCAAAACACCGCTACGGTTCTGGATATGGCAAACCGTCATTTCCAAAAATTACAGAAGCGACAACCCTGGCTGATCTTGTGAACGAGGACTCGTGGTTTACAGTGAACCTTCTTCACCTGGATATGACCTTCCTAACAGAGGATGTTGACAATTGGCAGAACAATGACCACTTCAAGGCAGCCAAGTCCATTGTGGATGGGTTAAATGTTGTGAATGACCCTGCGGAGAGAGCAGTAAAGCTCACAACTGATTTTGTCTCAGCTGCAAGAGGAGAAGACCACTTCCAAAATCTTCTTCAAGTGGTTGAATGTGACCGCAAAGCGAGGCCAAATTTGCGGAAACGAGCAAAGTTGGAGTAGTGATATTGGCGTTGTGTTTTATACATTTTCAACTTTCAATCAATGTAAGTATAGTAATACCGAATATTTGTATATTAGTATTATAAGTAATACCGAATATTTGCCAAATATTCGGTGCATCACTACTAAATATATAAAAGTGGCCGGTGGCCACCCAGGACCACCTCCGATTTGATTTATATTTTGCATACATACTTCTACCAACAAGTGTAACATTTGAGGGAATAGACATTAAAATCCAACAACGTTTTGAAAATCATGGGGCGTTTAATGCACCCTAGTGTACGTGTAATTATTGTTATGAGAACCTACATGCAAAACTACATTTGTCTACGTTAAATTGCATCTGCCACTTATCCATCCACTCCATAATCCTATTTACATCATCTTGGAGCCTATTTCTGTCGTCCTCATTAACAACCTTACTGCCTATTTTAGTATCATCCACGAATTTTGACACGTTACTAGTCAATCCTACATCTGTGTCATTAATGTAAATTACGAATAGCAATGGGCCTAACGCTGAACCCTGTGGGACACCGCTACCTACATCCAACCACCCCAATTCACTACCATTAACAACGACCCTGTCTCCTAGCATGAAGCCATTCCTCTAACCAGTTAGCTACCTGACCATGTATACCATGCACTTTAACCTTCGCAATTAATCTTCTATGTGAAACTGTATTGAACGCCTTTTTAAAAACTAAATAAATAACATCAGCCGCTCTATGCCTATCATATTCATGCTCTATTTCATAATAAAATTCTAACAAATTAGTTAAACGAGATCTATGGCGTCAAAACCCATGCTGACTACTATTAATCAAATCTCTAATTTCTAAGTGATCAATGATACGATCCCTAACTACGGATTCCAAAAGTTTACTGACAATTGACATTAAGCTAATGGGCCTATAATTGCTAGCTACTGTGCAGTCGCCTTTTTTAAAAATAGGCGTGATGTTGGCTAATTTAAAGTCTTCAGGAATAATCTCCGTTTCAAGTGACTGATTAAAAATCTTCATTAAGGGACCTACGATAACGTCTTTCAAATCTTTTAAATGTCTGGGATAAAAAGCGTCAGGGCCTGGAGCCTTGCTAACTTTTAGCCTATCGATATAATGCACAATCTCGCCCTCGTAAACAGTTATTTCATCCAAAATAGTCTCTACTAAATGGAACAATATTGTCCACATCAGGGACATTATTTACGTCTTCTACGGTAAAAACTGTCGCAAAAAAGTTATTGAAAATACCCGCTATTGCCTGAGTGTCAGAAGCCAAAGCGCCGTTAATATCCACTAGAGGGCCTGTGTTATCTTTTATCGGCTTATGATTATTGATGTATTCAAAAAACTTTTTTGGATTATGATTACTATCCGCAGCTATAAGTATATCTAAATTACGCTTAGCATTCCTAACTGAACTTTTAACCTGACGTCTAAGCTCGATATATCTATTAAAGTTAGCTGCTGTGCCATTGTGCTTATTAAGTCTATACACTCATTTATGAACTTGCCTATTTCCCTAGTCCACCACTTGGGCCTACGAGGAATAAACTCCCTTTCAATATTCATGAAACTTTTTAAATGCATCCCAATGCAAATTTGTGTCTACCCATAAATAAGTTATGCCAGTCCATTACTCTCATCCTATCCACAAAACTATCAAAATTAGCCCTATGAAAATCAGGGACTTCTATTACGTTACTATCCTTAGTGTTTTCTATCAATAACTTAAACCTAAGAATTTGATGATCACTACATCCTAAACTATCGACTATATTTTTGCCATTCATCACCACCAAATCTAAAATATTGTCACTGCGTGTTGGTTAGTTAACTATCTGTCATAAAAAATTATCCTCCATGAACTCAATCAATCTCAAACCCTCCTCATTACCAGTAAAAGTCTTGTAATTAACGTTAGGGCAGTTAAAGTCTCCGACAATTATACTATTCTGATTGTCAATAAAGTTACCAAGAAGTGAGTACAATCTACTATCGGTGTCAAAGTGTTGAACGGGAGGTCTATAAACAACAACAAAAATTGAAACTAATACTACACGCCCTAACTTCAATGCATATCGCATTAATTGCTGCCAGAAAATCTATCCAAGCCTCAATAGCCTTAAGGGAATTATGAATGTACAGCAAAACACCACCACCAAACCTATGTAACCTATCATTAGTAGAGAGTTTAAAACCTGGTATATCAAGTTCCCCCAACAAGTCCCGAGTCACAGTATTTAACCACGTTTCAGTGATAGCAACTATATCGTAGTTGCCAGAATAAATTATTTCCTTAAATTCGTTTAATTTATTTCTAATACTACACGCATTACAATAAAAGATGTTTAAGTTATTTTCTACCATGGGCCGGCGTTTTAAACTATTTTTCATGTTGGGCCTGCATTCCCTGGACCCATAACGTTTAAAGAAGGCTTTGACCTATACAGGTTTCGTACGTTTTTCGTCTATTAACCTACGTAGCCTAGCATTACCTATTTCATTAAAATGCACCCCATCTTTTATAAAAAGGCTAGGATCACTGAATTCGGACCACAGCTTTACGAAGGGTACATTTTCCTCAGCACAAATCTCTTCTAATTTAGTATTCAAAAATATTGTTTTTGACGTAATCCTAAGACCCAACATGTGCATAGGGGTAATACCTAGAACTAAAGACCTATCTGACCTCGCCTTCAGGGACCTAATTAACTCCCTATATATCTCCAAAGGGTCAGGCACTCTCGTATCGGTCCTATACGAGTCGTTGCCTCGTACCATCGTCACCAACATTGAGTGACGGGAGGCAACATCAATCCTATCCACTTCATCTCTAACTCTGTCAACCCTGGCCCCTGGGAGACAGACCCTCCTCTTTGGTTTGATGCCATTCAACGAACTCTCTGTCCATGTGGCGCACTAAAGAGTCCCCAATTAAAATAGTTTCCCCCTCATTCACGTCCCTTTCCAAATGGGCAAAAGGGTTCAAAACCTCGATAGGGGGGGATTCCTATCACCTAATGTACGTGGCCTAGCTCCACCCTTAACTTCTCTAAATCCCTCCCCATCTACTACTCTTGGACTAACCTTAACCCCTTCCTCAACTCTATCCAACCTTCCCAACAAGCTACCTAAACTAGAAACTAGGTTATGCACCTCACCCTTCAAATTACTAATGTTTTCAACATTAGTATTGGTTTGGCTTTCGTCAACTGTAGCCCTACCCCTGCCGTCATCAAGCATTGCTAGTCTTTGTTACCTCATGTACACTGTGTTTTATGTCAACCATTTTCTCCATTAACTCGCAAAAGAAACAAACTGATCTCTCAGTAATTGCCATAGGACTGCTGTTATAATCTTTAAATTCTGAATACCACTGGTTTACCCTGCACCTAATGCACAATGCTTTCTGTAATGGTATCGCACAGTTAAAAATTAGTTTATAACCGTCACAACTTTAAGTTAAATTAAGCTGGCACACTATGAAAACTTCTAAATTGCTAAAAACCACTAATATTCAATTACTGTACTTAACTATAACAATGTGAATATAAACGCAAGTACAGTGGACCCCCGATTTGAGTATGCTCGTCCATAGGCTCCTATTGACTCGACTTGAGTAGAAAACTTGATTTGAGTACGCCAGCCGGCGATGCCAAATGCGTTTCAGTTTGTCTAGAGCGTTCGTTGCGGGAACATTCGGGGTCTAATGTTTTGAATAGTACAGGTGTTCTTAGGGATTTCTGTTAGAATTTCGTACATTTTGTTTTCTGACTTTGTACTTAGTGTTTATTTATGTTAGTTTCTGTTGATTACAGCATAAAATAGTGAAAATATAGCATAAATTTGGTGATTCGTACATGCAGTGACTTTGATACTGTATTTTATATTGTGGCATTGTGACATAGTGTACTGTTATAGTGATGGCTTCTAAACGTACATCTACATCAAAAGACTCACAAAAGAAGAAACACCTTTTTACAATAGAGATGAAATTGGAGATTATTAGAAAAAGTGAAGAGGGCAAAAGTCTCAAAGACTTAGCTGAGGAATATGACATTCCTAAGACCAGTATTTCGAGCATTTTGCGTCGTAAAGATTCTGTGAAGGGTACGAGGGCTGTTAAGGGCAGGGAGGCTATTATAGAAATGGAAAGGCTGCTGCTTATTTGGATTCAGGAGAAGGAGAGGAAAGGGGAATCAACTACTCAATCATTCATTTGCGACAAGGCCACCAACATTTTTAATGAGATTAAAGGGACAGTGGATACATCTAGTGAGGCTTTTGAGAATTTTCATGCCAGTAAAGGGTGGTTCGAATGGTTTAAGAAGCGGTGTGAACTGAAAAATGTGAGAAGGCATGGTGAAACTAGTAGTGCTGATAATGAAGGTGCAGAAGCTTATAAGACTGAATTCGCTGAACTTATAGAAAATGAAAATTATCTGCCACAGCAAGTGTTCAATGCGGATGAGACTGGCCTCTTCTGGAAAAGGCTACCGAACACGACTTATATCACCCAGCAGAAAAGAAAATGCCTGGCCACAAACCCATGAAAGACCGATTTACACTTCTTGTTGCTGCCAATGCCTCAGGAGACCTTAAAATCAAACCTTTAGTGGTGTACCATTCTGAAAATCCAAGAATTTTTAAGCAGAAGAAAGTGATGACTTCCAACCTTGGGGTTTTCTGGAAGTCTAATAAGAAAGCCTGGGTGACTAGGGTTAACTTTCATGCTTGGCTGATGGAAGTTTTTTGCCCTACTGTTAAAACATACCTTGAGACTAACAAGCTGCCCTTAAAAGCTCTGTTACTGCTGGACAATGCAAAAGCCCATGATCCGGACCTCAATGCCATTGTTAAAGTTAGATTTCCCTTCATGAATGTACAGTTTCTGCCCCCTAACACAACCCCCTTAATTCAGCCAATGGACCAGCAGGTGATTTCTAATCTTAAGAAAATATATACAAAACATACGTTTGCCCAGTGTCACGAAGCAACAGAAAGAATGTCCCTGACCAAATTCTGGAAGATAGAGTACAACATCTATGAGGCCATCAGGCATGTTGTGAGAGCATGGAGAGATGTCTCCAATGTCTGTCTTAATGCTGCCTGGAAAAAGTTGTGGCTGTCAGTGGTTCATAACTTTGAAGGCTTCCAAGATGAACCTAATATTGCAGCCGAAATTGTCCAGCTAGGCAACCAGATGGGGCTTAACGTCAGTGACAATGATGTTGCTGAACTGATCCAGGAGCATACACAGGAACTCATGACTGAAGAACTCCAAGCGTTGGCCAGGGAGTCTGGTTCTGGATCAGATGATGGGGAGGAAATTGAGGATGAATCGGAGAGTCTCACTGTTGCTAAGGAAGCCATTGAATACTGGTCTAAGCTTAAACCTATTGTCAACTTGCACCCCGATGTGGAAATCAGTGAACCTGTTTTATGCTTGTTTGAGGACAAGGTCATGAGCTACTTTAAGTCATTCATAGCAAACAGGCAGAAGCAACAGAAAATTGATGCTTATTTCAAGCCCTCAAGTCCCCAACCCTCTACCTCTTCCATATCATTGGTTGTGGGCCTAAGAACGCCTAGCCCTGATGAGTTACCAGACATCATCATGGAAGGAGACTCTCCCTCCAAGCAATAATTCCTCCCCTCCATTCCTCATCTGGAACTTCCAGCACATCAAGCAAGACTCCTACAGGATTATTCTATTTTGTCTATATTGTACGGTATGTATTTTGCAGTGGCGACTCGTGGTATAAATGTATAGGGGTGCGATTTCATAAAATTGTACGACAACACGGACTCACAATAGGCTAGCGCGAATCCAACTGCCGCTCACAAGAGTACTTGTATTAACATATGCAGCTATGCCAGACGTACAATTCTAGTTAATTACAAATAAGTAATAATTTCAATAAAATACATATAAATGGCTTATATCATTATTACTGAAGTAACTATTAGTAAAAATAAAGTTATAAAAAAAATTCGCGATTGTACTTATATTTTCATTACAACAGTAAAATATAATTTATATTTACTTGAGCGAAAAATCTATCGCTCCATTCGGCTGCAATATTATTTTGTATTCAAACAGCGGTACGCTGTTTGAAGCTATGCTATAAGTTTAGAATATTATTTACTGTATGAAAGCTTACTCAAAATGCCTCATGAATCATGATATGCCACATGAATTTTTAAAATATATTTCAAGAATATTTATTTTAATATCTTAAAATTAATATATTTTTTATCTGTTAAATTAATATTTATCGTTTCAAGCAAGGGGGAGCGACCGCTCCATCGCTCCTATACGCCAGTCGCCACTGGTATTTTGTATTCTATTCTGTCTATTTTTAATACAATTACTAAATTTCGTAGGCCAATTTCTATAGAAAATAGGGGTGGGGTGAAATTTTTGGGTTTTGGAACGAATTAATTAATTCCCATAGGTTATTAAGTTTGATTTGAGTACATTTCAAATTGAGTACGCCATGCTGGAATGGATTACGTACTCAAATCGGGGGTCCACTGTATATACAATTCAAAACTTTCTAAAAGTAAAATTCTTAGCAATATGCAAAAGTAGATGCAATATTAGAGAGCTCAGGAAATGTGTCTGTTAAGTACGGAGTCTGGCTGATGAGTCAAAGTACGGAGTCTGGCTGATGAGTCAAAGTACGGAGTCTGGCTGATGAGTCAAAGTACGGAGTCTGGCTGATGAGTCAAAGTACGGAGTCTGGCTGATGAGTCAAAGTACGGAGTCTGGCTGATGAGTCGAAGTACGGAGTCTGGCTGATGAGTCGAAGTACGGAGTCTGGCTGATGAGTCGAAGTACGGAGTCTGGCTGAGAGTCGAAGTACGGAGTCTGGCTGATGAGTCGAAGTACGGAGTCTGGCTGATGAGTCGAAGTACGGAGTCTGGCTGATGAGTCGAAGTACGGAGTCTGGCTGATGAGTCGAAGTACGGAGTCTGGCTGATGAGTCGAAGTACGGAGTCTGGCTGATGAGTCGAAGTACGGAGTCTGGCTGATGAGTCGAAGTACGGAGTCTGGCTGATGAGTCGAAGTACGGAGTCTGGCTGATGAGTCGAAGTACGGAGTCTGGCTGATGAGTCGAAGTACGGAGTCTGGCTGATGAGTCGAAGTACGGAGTCTGGCTGATGAGTCGAAGTACGGAGTCTGGCTGATGAGTCGAAGTACGGAGTCTGGCTGATGAGTCGAAGTACGGAGTCTGGCTGATGAGTCGAAGTACGGAGTCTGGCTGATGAGTCGAAGTACGGAGTCTGGCTGATGAGTCGAAGTACGGAGTCTGGCTGATGAGTCGAAGTACGGAGTCTGGCTGATGAGTCGAAGTACGGAGTCTGGCTGATGAGTCGAAGTACGGAGTCTGGCTGATGAGTCGAAGTACGGAGTCTGGCTGATGAGTCGAAGTACGGAGTCTGGCTGATGAGTCGAAGTACGGAGTCTGGCTGATGAGTCGAAGTACGGAGTCTGGCTGATGAGTCGAAGTACGGAGTCTGGCTGATGAGTCGAAGTACGGAGTCTGGCTGATGAGTCGAAGTACGGAGTCTGGCTGATGAGTCGAAGTACGGAGTCTGGCTGATGAGTCGAAGTACGGAGTCTGGCTGATGAGTCGAAGTACGGAGTCTGGCTGATGAGTCGAAGTACGGAGTCTGGCTGATGAGTCGAAGTACGGAGTCTGGCTGATGAGTCGAAGTACGGAGTCTGGCTGATGAGTCGAAGTACGGAGTCTGGCTGATGAGTCGAAGTACGGAGTCTGGCTGATGAGTCGAAGTACGGAGTCTGGCTGATGAGTCGAAGTACGGAGTCTGGCTGATGAGTCGAAGTACGGAGTCTGGCTGATGAGTCGAAGTACGGAGTCTGGCTGATGAGTCGAAGTACGGAGTCTGGCTGATGAGTCGAAGTACGGAGTCTGGCTGATGAGTCGAAGTACGGAGTCTGGCTGATGAGTCGAAGTACGGAGTCTGGCTGATGAGTCGAAGTACGGAGTCTGGCTGATGAGTCGAAGTACGGAGTCTGGCTGATGAGTCGAAGTACGGAGTCTGGCTGATGAGTCGAAGTACGGAGTCTGGCTGATGAGTCGAAGTACGGAGTCTGGCTGATGAGTCGAAGTACGGAGTCTGGCTGATGAGTCGAAGTACGGAGTCTGGCTGATGAGTCGAAGTACAATCATTGGTATTTTTAATGATTATTTTAGCTCTGTTTTTACTGAAGAAAATTTAAATAACTGAATTTATAGGATCTAAAGAACTAAAATCATTCTTGATCATATTCATATAAGGAAGGATGATGTTAGGCAAGTGATTCATACATTGAAGTCAAATGAGGCTGCTGGACCTGATAATATATTTGCTAGGATTCTTGGAGAAGGGAAGAAAGCTTATCTGAGGCACTAACTATTTTGTTTGCTAGGTCAATTAATTATGCAGAAGTACCAGATGAATGGAAAGAAGCTAATGTAGCTAATTATAGGCCTGTTAGTTTGACATCATTGGTAGGAAAGATACTAGAAAGAATTATAAAGAATAATATTGAAGATCATTTGGAGAATTTTAATCTTATTTGAAGTTCACAACATGGATTTAGATCAGCACGGTCTTGTTTGTCTAATCTTTTATACTTTTTAGAATTTGTAACTGATTAGGTAGATAATGGAAATGTAGATGTTATTTATTTGGATTTTAGTAAAGCATTTGACAAGCTTCCACATAGGAGACTTCTATATAAATTAAAAGCTCATAGTATACTATTAGGGTCAGTTATAAATTGGGTAGAAAAATGGTTAGAAGCCAGAGAACAGTGTGATTCTAAATGGCCATGAATCTGGGTGGCAGAAAGTGAAAAGTGGGGTACCACAGTAAGGTGTGACGAATTTTTCAACTTTCAAATTCCAAATATGAGGGGTGCTAAAAAGTTGCAGGATGACTTAGGAATTCTAAAGATATTTTTGTTAATTTAATATAATTTAGTTTAGCTTGGTAAGAAGCTACATAAAAATAGTGACTTTTTTGTGGAATTATACAATAATTATATATGCTGTATATATAATGCACTGCTGTTTTTGCTTATTTCACAGGTTGAAACATATTCATCAGTGTGCTGAAGATTACTTGTCCATCAGTGCTACCATCCTAACCAGTGGGAATTGACCTACAATGGCTTCTAAAAGGAGGACAAGAGTGGGGACATTCACACATATGAGCAACCTAATTGGAACTGGTAGAGAGTTGTTGCCCTTTGAACTCCCAACTCTGCGAGACATTCTGAAATATGGGCTATTGCTAAGAGAACAAAGTGGTGAGGATGTGAGAAACTACCCAGCAGCCAGTCTTGCAAAGGACATTTACCCTAAAGTGCTTGAAAAGTGGGAATGAGCAAACAGTTCTTTTGTAGCCCCCATTATAAATTCACAAGTCACAATCTTAAACAAGATCCAAGAGAGCTGGGAGCAGGCCAAAAACATATCTCTTGGGAGAGGAAAGCTACATGTCAAAGAGGCTTTCATTGCAAAACTTGACAAGCTTTTTGACATCCTCAGTTGCAAGTGTAAAATTGTTCTCTGCTCTGAATTTGGCTGCCTTGCAGATGCTGGTTGCCAAAACGAAACTCTCATTAACTGTACATGCCCTAGGGAGATGAAGATCCCTGTGAAGGAACTTGCTTTCATTAAAGGTCAGAGAGACAAGTCTGGTTATTGGACCACATCAGATTGGCTTGCCAGATCAACCTGAGCACAACAGACAAGTCAAAAAGCAGAAGCAGCAAGAAGACGAAAGAAGAAGGCTTGCTGAATATAAGCAGACAAGTAAGCAGGGTGTTTCAATGCTATCAAATGAAATAATTTTCTCTGATGATGAAAATGAAGAACAAATAGCTGATGCTCAAGATGGAAAGGATGGAAGTTATGAAGTGACATTAGAAATACCAAGCACGTCTTCAACTTCCAATAAAAAGCCAGAGTACAACACATTAGAAATACCTAATGTTGCTATGCATAGCATCAGATATGGTGTTGGCCTGCGTGCCACAGCTGCCATCACCACTGCTGCCTTTATGGATGCTGGCTTGATCACTGAAGAAGACAAGAGACTTGTAGTTGATCACAATAAAGTCAAGAGGGCCCAAGTAAAAGTTATGAGATCCCTGGATCAGGAATTTGATGATCTTTGTAAGAAGGGTGAAATTGACTGCACCATCTTTGACGGCCATCAAGATACAACTAAAGTTATGCTGAAAGCAGACAATTCAGATCGTCAGTTCCCCAGCATCATCAAAGAAGAGCATTATTCTGTGTGCAGTGAGCTAGGTGGAAGATATCTCTACCACTTCACTCCTGAGAAAGGCTCAACGAGAAAAAAACCTGCTGAAGTTATTGCTGATAATCTTGTAGATTTCATGAAGAAGGGCATTGATAAAAGCCTGCAGGCCATTGGAGGTGATTCTACAAATGTTAACACTGGCTGGAAGGGTGGTTCCATGCATTGGGTAGAGGTCAAGCTTTGCTGTAAGCTGATCTGGTTGATTTGTGCCCTCCACACTAACGAGTTACCCCTGCGACACGTGATCACAGCACTGGATGGGAAGACCTTGTCTAACAACAAGTGGACAGGTAACATTGGCAAGATGCTAGACACTGCAACCAAACTTGAAATTGATCCTTCATTCACCAAACTCTCAATTGGAGAGCCTCTTACTTCACTTAGTGACAATGTCGTAAAGGATCTCTCTACTGATCAAGCGTACGGGTATAGGATCACACAGGCCAAAAAGACAGGAGAACTTCCCACAGATCTGGCCTTTCTTGAAATTGGTCCAGTGAGCCATTCAAGGTGGTTGACAACAGCAAATGGGCTTTGTCGCATATGGGTTTCAAAACATGGCCTTAAAGGCAAAACCCTCAACAACTTAAGACTGATAGTGGAATACATTGTTGGTGTGTACTACCCCTGTTGGTTCAACATCAAAGTAAAACACACTTGGGTGGAAGGCCCACGCCACATCTTGTTTCAGCTGTGGCTAGTTAGGCTGCAAAAGAAGGCTGTAGTGGATGCTGTTTTGCCAACCATCAAGCGCTCAGCATGGTATGCATTCAGCGAAATGATAATCCAGACACACTTGTGCTCAGATGACAGTAAGGAGAGGAGAGTTGGTGTCCAAAAGATTGTTGACATGAGGGGTGGAAATGACACACTTGGAGATCTTTCTGTACGTCCCAGGAAGACACCTTCCATCAACCCCAGTGCTTCTTCCATGTTGGAGCTGACAGACTGGTCTGACAGGGTATTTGAACCTCCTTTGACATGTAAACTGACTACAGCGGAAGTAAAGAAGTTCTTTGACAAGCCTATGCAAGTTCCACAGTGGCCCTGTCATGCTCAGTCAATAGAGAGGTGTGTGAAACAAGTCACAGAGGCAGCAGGCAGGGTGTATACACATGAGAAACGTGAGGGCTATATCAGAGGCCAAGAAGCAAGTTGGTGGCTGATGTCCAAGAATGAATCAAAGCAAGACTTGATGAAACTTGTTTAAATATTTTTTTTTATTGATGTCATTACTTTCTAATTTGTTTTATGATTATTAGGATATGTTTTATGCAGAGAAACTAAAATTTTTATAGCATTACATGACATTTTGAGAAGCTAAAATTAATAAATGTGCTTTTTAATCAAACGTAGATTTACCAAGCTAAGTGTTGAGCGGTCACAAAAATAATAGCAAATTTGAATTCTTCACATCCAAAAACATTTTTAAAACCCCTCAGTGAAGGAATTGGCAAAAATTAATTTTCACCTCCCAAATTGACACACCCTAGTACCACAGGGATTGGTTTTAGGTCCATTACTCTTTATTTTATATCTTTAGAGAAAGTAGGAGGTTGTAAAATTTCTAAATTTGCAGATGATACAAAAGTTGCTCCAGTTACAAATGTAGAATATTCTTATAAACTGCAAAAGGATCTTCATAGATTAGTTGCTTGGGCTAGTAAATGGCATATGGAATTCAGTGTTCAAAAATGTAGTCATGCATTTTGGTAGAAATAATGAAAACTTCAGTTATGAGATGCAAGGGAACTGGTTGGAGGATGTTAGAAAGGAAAAGGATCTTCGCATTATAGTTTGTAGTGATCTAAAATCTTCTAAGCAGTGCTTAGAGGCTAGAAATAAAGCAAATAAAATGTTAGGTATTATTAAGAAGAATGCTAGTTACAAGAGTAAGGAAGTTGTCTGTAAATTATATAATTCTTATATTAGGCCTCTGTAAATTATATAATCAATTAATAAATGCAAAACTTCACACTTTTTATGTGGAGGTCAAAATGTGACAATAAAACCCATACTAATAGACAGCTCAGTTTATTTCCACAACAGTTTCGATGCACACTGGCATCCTCTTTGGGTGGATACAGAAAAATTAATGAACTAAAGTGAGTAAGAAAACAATCCAGGAAAGGTAAGGAATGTTCCTTACTTTTCCTGGATTGTTTTCTTTCTTTTGCTTTTCTGTATCCACCTGAAGAGGATGCCAGTGGCATTGAAACTGTTCTGGAAATAAACTGTCTATTAGTGTGGGTTTTATTGTCACATATGTAATCAATTGATGTTTCAAATATATTTCCATTGGAAAAAAGTTATTTTCAGTTCTAAGATTCCATTCTGTCATCCCCAAATATGGGGTTTCAGACTGTAGACTATATAACAATATCAGCATACTGCTGCAGTGGCTGCATAGGCCATAGTCCCCAAGTATCCGTATCGTCGAACCACCCAGCACCTTTTTCACGTGTCTGGGTTCATGATAGTCAAGAGACTGGGTAAAGAGGTAGTCTCCTCAGGTATCTAGAAATGCCTCTCTTGTTAGTGGTTTATTTCCAGGAGATTATTCAGGTCCAACTCGCACATTAACTGCAAAGGACTCCCCCCAAGTTCAGGTGACTAAATCCGACTCCCTTAATGAGTGGGAGAACCAACCACTCAAGAGTTCAAGAAAGGGCTGGAATGTAAAGGTGAACCTTATGGAAGTAAACTACTGTTTTTTTTCTCTATTATATCTGAAATACACAATTATTCAGTATAAAAGTATAAACATACCTAACAAAAAAGACTGGCAGTGAATCACAATTAACAAAACCTCTGGAAAACAAATAACACTTAGTGAGATTCGGCAGAAAGGATAGAAAGCAAGTGGGAGACAAGCACCGGAAATGACTTGCACAGAATGTGAACCCTTGTCCCAGCCTAGCTACCCTCCAAACTTGACAACCCCCTATGACCTGATTTTTTTTTCTTTATACGCTGGCTAGTTAATAGGGTTAGGGTCACAGGCCTGATTCCAGGGCAGATCCTAGTGGCCAACAGTGGTTGACACAACCTCAATGGACTGCATAGCTCCCACCTGGATTGGATCCACAATCCAAGCCTGATGAATCTGTACCATGTGAGTTGAGTCCCAATGGGTTGCCTAGACAACACAAGATTATTAGTTACATGCACCAGGCACCATTAATCACAATAATAACATAATGGACAATTAATCAACAAACATTAACTGGAATCATGCCTTCATAATTGATCATTGGAAAACATAATTTACTCCTGAAATTAAAACATATAAATAATAAATAACCAACATAAAAAATAACTACAAACATTGACAATTATGGCAAACCTATCTCACATGAGTTAATCAACCTATAATCAGTGCCAAACAAGCATGGGCAAAACCTTAACTCTGGAATAATGTGACGTGTCCTATAATACAATAATAATAGGTTCTCTAGCTAGTTACATGACTGGGTTTGGCTAAAGGAAACTCCAGGGCTCCAGCATGCACTGCAAACTGGGCAATAAGTAAAGGTTTGATGTCTGATTCTAACCTGGCTGGATTTATTACACCTATCTATACTCGGTTACAGTTTCAAAAAACCTATATATATGTTTACTTTTAATAATAATAATTAATACTAATAATGATGGTGAAATACAAATGACAACACTACAATAACTAGGAATAAGAATTATGAACAAGTCTTTATTCCTATTGTACACTGGCCAAGGATTACAAGCTATAGCACTTAACATCAACCTTTTAAATGCTTTCCAAACTCCCTTGGCTTCCGAAAGGATACGTCTGTATTAATCTCAGCCTGTCTAGCAGTTACAGTATTTTTATAGTTAACAGGCTTACTAACTAGACTCCTGTGGGGAGAGAGAAACTTGAGAAGAACCAGATAGGACTTGAAAATTAGGGTTGGGGTTTTTGTGAACCCCCCCCCCCCCCCCCCCCCCCCCCCCCCGGCAATTTAAAAATCGGGGGAGATGGGGTGAGAAACTTCACCTTCACAACCCCCACAATACTAGTAGTGTACTGACAACCAATGTGACACCAGATAATATAAGCTCATTGAGCTAAAATTTTGCTTACAGCACTTTTTGAGACTAGTAACAATATCCAGTGATAACTGCATTGAATTTTGAAAGTTCAAAAATAAGGACCACCCTAGTATAGATGTACAAGTTTACATTAAGGTCTATAGATGGATGATGCTTGTTTAGCATAATTGTCCACTTTCTACAGTGAAAGTATCCAAGATGAATAAATTTAGTATAGTAAAACCTTCATTAAAATTTTGGCTATACTGCACTGTACACCAATGTAAACTATATTGCAATCAACATAAACACTATGCTAAGTATGTATGGGACAATTGAAATGATTAAAATTTAGTCTGATATTATTAAAAATGTTAAGGATATTCTAGATTTTTCTGGATGGCATCAGAAAGCTTCTTGGTTTCTAGATTGATAAATTATATTGGCCTAATATGAAATTTGTCAGTTTCTAAAGTTTCCTGGATAGTTGATTGCTGGATAGCGCAGGTTTTACTGTAGTATGATTGGTGTGGAATGGATTGATAATATGAGAAATGAACATGTTCATGAAAGGGGTGGAGTGAAGAAGCCATTGGGACTGAGAATAAAGGAAGTATGCCACAGTGGCATGGTCATATGGACAGAATAAATAGAAGAATTGTGAGAAGGTATATAATATTGAGAAGTAGGAGAAGACTGCATAAGGGATAGGATATATGAGGTAGTCAAAAAGTTCATGAACTTTTTGCTTGTCAGCCATACCTGTCATCACAGGTTTTACTGCATACTGCCTTTGAAGTAGTTCTCTTCTGCTGTCACACATTTCTGCCAGCAGCTGTACCACTGCTGGAAGCACTCCTGCAGGCCTTTTCCTTAAGTGCTGCTGTCGTAGCCTTTTTCACCTCATCTGCTGACTGGAACCTGCATCCCTTTGAGAGGATTTTCATTCTTGGGAACAGATAGTACCGTAGTTGGCAGGGGTGAGATCTGGAGAGTAGGGAGGTTGTGGAACTACAGTGATGGCATTCTTGGTCAGATACTTGTGTACCAAAAGAGACTGATGAGTTGGTGCAGTCATGGTGGAGCAGCCAGTTTCCAGATCCCAAAGATACAGGCATTTATGGTGGATAGCTTCTTACAGATCGTGAAGGATGTCTGTACATGGTCTGGTTGACATTATGCCCTTCTGGTGTGAACTCAGGCTGGTGAATGACCCTGGCTATTGAAGAACACCTCTAGCATCATCACCTCCTTTGAGCAGTCTGCATAAAACATCTGCTTTCTGGGTGATGAAGGTGACTTCCAGTACAAGGCTTAATGTTTGGGTTATGGATTGAGAAGGTAGCACCATGTTTCATTGCCCATGATAACCCTGTTCAGAATACAGTGATCCCCTGATTTGCACTAGGTTTCCATTCCTGAAAAAGCTCATGCAGCATGAAATTGTGCAGGTTGGAACTATCTCCCCATAATATAAATTCATGCAGGTGACCCACTGCCCTGCACAAATTCAAAGATAGGATGAGGATTGAGGACATTTCACTACCCTTTTTTTTTATCTGCATGAGCTAAGATTCAAGGATAGATCAGCACAAATTTTTTAAAATTGTGGTAAATACTAAAAAATTAGCTACTTAACACATTTTTGTGTATGTGGTATGATACTTATACATATAGTACTTTAGCATTTGCAGCTGCAACAACATGCTTGGTAGTGCATCTCTTGTACAGCTACTAGTTTATATCAAGTTGTCTTTCTTGTGCTCCACTGGATTATTACATTATTTTTATACTGATGTTTTTGAAATTTTTTTTACAAGTCACTATTTATACTTTGTTCTATATTATTTTATATGCATTATTATTATTATTATTTATTATTATTATTTATTATTATTATTATTATACATTTATTGTATAATGATTTAAAAGCTTTTCTTCAGATAAAAATTATTTTATACTGTACATAATTTTTTTAAAACTTTATCCCCCTAACCACATTTATATTATGGGGGGAGAGTTCCAACCTACACAAACTTTTTCAGGAATGGAACCCTCATGCAGGTTGGGGGGGATCACTATTGACTGTCAATCATGTCCCTGCTAATGAGGCTGTTCTTGACACTGGTCCTCTGAGAGATTTTGTGAGACAATGTGGCCATACACACGATGCATGTTAAGGTCAGTATGCAGAATTTGATGGCATATGACACCAATGATTTTGGCAACTTTGTCAGTAGTTTGTCTGTGGCCCTGTTGGATGATCTTGCAAACACAAGCTACCACTGGCCTTTCCTCCTGCGAGTCATTCTCCAGTGATTGTCAGCCATTCTTGAAATACCTAAACCATTTGTACACTGTACTTGTGAAAAAACTATAGGGGCTATGGGTTGATTGCCTGTTACCCTAATCTGTTGGAAATTTCCAGCAGATTTCAGTGGAGAGTTAACGACAAAAGCCCTACATTTTTTTTGTTAGAGAGTTATGTATGTGTAGGTCTTTAAAGGACCTCTCTAAGTTTATTTGCCTTCTGTATTTGCGCTGCCTAATGGTAAAGAAAGAAATTACCTCACCTTATTATTTCATTGGGCCTCACTTTTGTTCGTAGGGTGCGATGATATATCTCGGTTTATTTGCTATAGGCATTTACTACACTTAAATAGCTGAAGGAATAGGCCTATCCTTTTGCATTATTAGGTTTATATCACATGTTAGTCACTCGGAAATTATAGGAAGATAAAGTACATCGTCCTTGCTTAAAGCATTGCTGTAGCATAAGCAAGCTGCTATAATATAATATATATCTTTGTATTTTTATTATGTGCTGATTTTGCAAAGTTTGTTGACTCTTCTCTCAAAGTAATTTTCATGAGTCAGCAATGGAATATTTTGAATACGAAATAATATTATTTTTCTTGTTGGGTAGGCCCAATGCCTCCATATTGGGTTCTATATATGTATGGCAATTATTTTTATTTCCAATAGGCTATGTCACCAATCCTGAGGCAATTTTGTAGATATTTAATTAAATTAATTTATATTTAATTAAGAAGTAAAGGTACCACATATGATAACATGTTGTAAGCATATATAGTTTTTCCATAGTACTCGAACACATAGCCTTGTCCCTGTAGGCTTCCCTGATCATGCAAGTTTGTGAGAATGTCTTGCCCAGTCATACACAAAACTGCTTGCTCCTCAAATTGCGATATCCTGGAGTGCCAAGTTCTGAAAATAACAAAATTTGCAGAACTGAACAGACAGTAGTGCCTTCCATGACTGACTGACAGTGCACCTGGCAGACAGTCTCTGCCCACACCTTCCCTACATATCCATGCATGTGCAGACATGAAGACTTGCACAAGTACATACCGAGTCATTTAGTGGCTATTAAAGTTCATGAACTTTTTGCCTGTACCTCATATATATTCATTAATTAATAAATAATTGTGTGAACAAATGTGGAATTGATGAGTGTGGCAAAGAGTTAATGAGAGAGAGAGAGAGGATTAGAGTTGTAAGGTGTGCAAGTAGAAATGTTGTACCACTGAAGATATACCTTCAAGCTTTTCTTGAAAGGTAATTAAAGATAATGCTGGATCTTTGAAGTTGGGGTGGTATACTTAATTTTTGGTAGTGAACCCTGTGCACCAAATCCTTGTGAGCAAATTAAGTTTCTTCCATCCTAAGTTTAGGCATTGTCCCTACTCCATGGAGAATGGATTAGGCCTATATATTTATTTTTTTACTAACTACAATATAATTTCTCTGGGCTTTGCATGAATAGCCCATCTGTACTTTTGAATACAAGATAATGTTAAAATACCTTGAAGACATTGAACTAAATAGGCCTTGAATTTATCTTTTGGCAGGATTGGTGCATCTCAGTACGTACAGTAATGTACTACAAATAAGTAATCATTTTCACTTTAACTAGGTACTATGAATTTTGGTCTATTTTTGCCACATTTTATATAATACTAATTCATTTGTATTAATGATGACCATCTTGATTAGATATGGTAAGTAATATAGGCATTAGTTATCAGACCTAATAAATCTAAATTATTCTAGAAAGTGAATAGGTACTGTTACAGTACCGTAGTCTACTTTAAATATGCAGTGCCATAGTATAATAATTGGTAATATTACTATCATGCCTAAAATTCTATATAGGGTAGCTAAGTTAAACTAACGATATGAAATTAAAAATGTCATTAATAACATTAAGTTTGTCATATTTATTCACAAATTGGTGAAAAGTAAGAAATAATCCTTTTTATATAGGTCCTTTATATAAAATTTTCTTTTCTTCCATAGATATACCATAGCATGAACTTTGGAGGATGCCTATACAGGCTCCTCAATGGACAGAGTTCCTCTCCTGTCCAATTTGTTGCCATGAATTTGATGGAGAACAGCGGGGTCCAATCAGTTTAGGATGTGGTCACACTGTGTGCCGAGGATGCCTTGCCAAACTGCAAAGGAATCAGTGTCCTTACGATCAGGTAAGAAAGTTGCTTAATTATCTTAAAGCCAAAGTTGAAAAAATTTAAATATTTATCACTTTATTTTCAATCTACTTGTGTATAGTACATGCTAACCTTAGTAAGTAATTAATGTAGTTTAAGCCAAGTGACTATATGATAGGGATGTACCAATATTGCTTTTTAACTGATACTGATAATTAAAAATAGTATCAGCCGATACAGATACGATATCCAGCTAAGGTTTATTAGTTTGCCATATTTTTGTAACATACAATTTATTTTCTGTGTTGAAAATTTGGCAACAAAGCAATAATCCTTTTCATTAAAGATGGCAACACTGCATTAGATGTCATAGTTTTGTTTGTTATACAATTGGACTGCGGGCTTATGTTGAGCTTAGTAAATGTGTTTTTAACCAGCTAGTTGGGTTTTAATATCGTGAGCAATGACTACAAGATAGTTTTTTGGTTTTCTAGGTTTTATATCTATTTCTCAAAGGATTTACACTTGTTTGATTGGCTGTTTGAAAAGAAAATTGGGTAAAACTTGTGTGCTACATTTCTTAGGACCTAGGCTATGATGAAAAAATAACGAGTTATGTGAAGTGATAAAACAATAAAATATTGGAAATTTCATCTTCTAAATGGTCTTTTCATTCATAATTTTGGAAAAATCGTACTTTTGAAATATCAGCTGATACTGATACCATTAAAAATCTACCAATATATCAGTACATCCCTACTATATGACTATTAGTCCTAGATAGTAAATACAAAGTAAAACCTTTACAGTAAAGTGAAATGACTCTGAATAGGGGGTGGGATGACTGAATATTTTTAAATTCATGAAAAGTCTATTACTGTATTATATATTTGCCAATTCAAAGATCAAAGATATCAAATTCCATAACAGATTTAGCAAATTTTGTTTTTGAAACATCTGTTGCAGTTGTGGTATTGATACTATATATGAATAAAGAAAAGATGGTGTTCGGTGTCACCCCATTTCACAGTACTCCTATTACATCATCAGCATATACAGAGTGAACCAGGAGCTCGAGCCTCCCGTAGAATGGGAATTGAAAAAGTGGAAATGATTATAATAAAATTTAAAGGGAAAATTAATTTTGTTTGTAAAGTACTTCAATGGGAAATAGAGGGAAAGGAATTTACTCTGAGTGAAGTTATTGTGCACAAAAATGAAGAGAGTTTGGAATTGAGAATGATCCAAAAGGGTTATATATATAATGTTATAACTCCTCTGTCTATGGCCCTGGGGTGGTTCGAATTGACGGGGGTTCTGGTTGGGAGGCAGCAACAGATATTTTCTCACAATACTTTTCTTCTATAATATTCTAATTTCTTTCTTTCGCTATAGGGTTGACAGTTGTTAATTCTTCTTTCTATAATACTCTGATACTTTCTCTTTGTACTAAACTTATCGACTTTACTGACTAAATTCCTGAAGAGAACAAGGCTCGAAGGAAAAGATAAAAAAACTTTCTTTGACTGTAGTTTACTTCTAAAATGTACAGGTAGTGCTCTGAATTTACAGGGGTAGAGGTTCGACCATGGCTCAGGCCGGAATCTAAAAATTAAGGAGGCAAGGGGCCTCTGCCCCCTCCTTGCAGTGAGGCTGCTAACAAGGGAGTGTAGTCTAAGTAATTGAAGTCGAAGTGAAGAAGTCAAGTCTTTTACAATTACATGCTTTATACGTATAATCTAAATTTTGGGGGAATGCAGTTTGAAGGTTAAGTTTCCCCCCTTTTAAACACATGATCAGATGAAAGTTTCCAAATAAAAATTAAAACAAAATAAAAACATCATATTTTTGCCGAGTACCGTATACATTTCTGAAGGTGATATAATTTCGTAGTAGTAGATGAGTACATTTTAATTTTGGTTTATTATGATTATGGATTAATTCACATTTCACTTAGTATCATTAATTACAATTCCATTTAAAGTACATTACATCATTTACAAGTTATAAATCTGAAATCAGAGGGACAAGAGGTCTTTCGTTTTCAGATGCTCAGTTTATGCTGCGATGAGTGGAATTTAATCATTTTCCTCAGCATTTTCAAGTTCATTGCGGGAGGCAAAATAATTAAAAATAAAAAGTGAAAAAATTTTAAAAATAGTATACGAGAATGTATTTGGATGATTTCAAACGAATGCATAAAGTTCTGCATTTCATAGACTGACATGAGCAAAATGAATATTTAACAAAACTGATATAGGACAATGGTCAAGATAAGATATGGATGTATGGGGTGGGGGGGAAATGAATATTTAACAAAACTGATATAGGACAATGGTCAAGATAAGATATGGATGTATGGGGGGGGGGGGGATATGGTCGAATAATAGTTATATTTATACTTAGAGTGCACAGTTTTAATATATTAAAGAATTTTCATACATTGAATACTAGATATATGATGAAGGGAAATTAATGATGGAAAAATGTGAAGGGAATTAAGCTACTTTGACGTCACAGCCATTCAAACTATGTCATGCGTACAGTGTAACTGTAAGTCAGTATTTGGGAGGATTTAAAAGAAACGAATTAGAGACAAAGAATGGGTATTAAGGACTAAGAAGTATAACTACAGGTTCCAATCCTGTTATATGCAATATGTATGCATAATCTAGGGATGAGGGTGAGATGCAAGACAACCATAATTAATTATAATAAATTCTATAACAAATGGAAAATGGATACGACTAAACCATAGAAATGGTAGGTCGAATGGTTGTGACACTGAAACAAAAATAGAAAGCAAAAAATAAAAATTCTATCCAAACTCACATTAAGTGATTTTGGTTCTCATGTAAAAATGAATATTGATTATTCATTGTTCATTTTTTTATTTATATATATACAGTGGTGGGCACCGTTAACCAAAAAGTTAACTTCAATAACGATAATCCATTAACCCCAATTTTTAACTCTGATAATGATGATCCGATAATTTTACTACAAAGTTAACAGAAGTTAACGATAATCCGTTAACGATAACTATTTCTTTACTAACATTTAAAAAAATCAAGGAAAAAAGCTTTAAAACCCATAGAAATGTTTATTTATGCAAAATCCAACAATAAATAGGTATTTAACTGTATTTTTATCGTTTTGCAACTTTTTTTCTTAATAGCTTTTTTTTAAATTTTTAATAAAAAATGTACTGATTACATGTTTTGAAACCCTTGTAACCACTAACCATTAACTAAATTTTAATTTACCAGAGAATTATTATGGCTGGAACTGAAAGGTAAAATTAAATTTTAGGCACATTTATTAAAGACTATGACACAATGTGCTGGTTGCCCTTCAGAAAGACCAACTTCTCGAAGTTAGGCCCAACTGCCAGTCTTGACTCTTGACCTCTTGGGCCTCAGGATGTCCTTGCCGAGAGAGAAGAGCCTTTCCACTGCGGCAGAGGACGGAATTGGCAGACTGAAGTTATGGCGGTTTGAATTCATTCGCGGAGCGGTGATCTTCCGTGAATGACTCCTCGCAGTTAACGTGTTAACGGACTTTAACAGACTAAATATCGAGTTATCGGAAGTTAACTGGTCCGATAACGATAAATGAAAATTAACTTCCATTAATAGTCCGTTAAAAAAAGTTAACTTCGTTAATTAACTGTTACCGGATTAATGCTTTAGTGCCCAACACTGTATATATATATATATATATATATACTGGGTGGGCCTTTTAACTCTGACGGTTTTAATATCCTTAACTTTTTTGTTTTTTAAACAAATCAAATAAAATTTATACACAACATATGTACATACATAGTTTTTTTTTCATTAAGCTGCTTTTATCTATCTGATGAAATGGTGAAGAAAAACCTTTTGATATACGTATATGAAAACAAATGCTTTATAACGAAATGTCGTATAAAATAAGCCAAAGTTATTGTGTAATTGCTAGTCTTCCAATATGCCCTGGCCTCCACACTCTCCCGATCTCACCCCTTGCGACTTTTTTTTATGGGGGTTTATTAAGTCGAAAGTCTACGTGACAAGACCAACCAACATTCATGAACTGAAACAGAGAATTCAAGCAGCTTTTGGTGAAATTACGGTCAAAATGCGACAAAAGGTGGCTTTGGAATACAGAGCAAGGCTGCCTATACTGATTGAAAATGGTGGAAATCACATTGAAGTTTATAACTAACCTTGTAAGTTTATAAAGGTAATTAAATTTATATCCAAAAAAACTTTATGTATGTGCCTATGTTGTGTATAAATTTTATTTGATTTGGTTAAAAAACAAAAAAGTTATAAGGATATTAAAACCATCAGAGTTAAAAGGCCCACCCTGTATTTATATATATTAGGGTGTCCCAGCCTCACATGTGAAAATAAAAATTTGCAAGAGTCAAATCGCACACCGCTTTAATTAATTACACTTGAAGAAAGGAAAAAATGGGCGAAATTTCATTGGCCTATTAGGAGGGGAAGGGTCCCCTCATTGACCTTGTTTATTCGACCCTATATGAACAAACGTAAATGCTCAGCATTATATCATTCTAGAATGGAAGAATGAAATGTAAATTCTTTCTAATGACTAAATTAAAGGAAATGGAAATTCTTCCTAATGACACATTTCATTTCGGGGGACAGAGGATCTTTTTGTCAGCTGAGGGGAACTGCTGGCAGTGGTATTCAACGACTTGGTACACGAGCTGCCGTTCCTCCTCGTTTTTTGTCAGGCCCTCGTTGAAATCTTCCGCCAGTTTCACCGCCCATTCTGCCGCGTCGTTCACAGACTTCAACGATGGTGCACATCATTCGAGATCTTTGGGGGTTTTTGGAACCGGCAGCTTCAGGCAATGAAAAAGGTTTTGAGTCCTTTTCGTGACCAAGGTGCTCAAATCCGACCGTCTCACAGTCAAGACACTCTTTCCCTCCAGCCGACGCAGATCTTTTGGGTTTTTGGTCTTCTTGTGCAGGTTTTGGAGCATGGCCATCTTCTCTGCATCGGTGGTTTTGGAGGAGAACATAGCGAGTCCGGCTAAATCTTCGCTTAGGTACCAGAGGTGGCCCCAGAATTTCGTCAATGCGGCGGTACCTACATCATAATCCACCGCCTTGTACCGCTCTAGGTCCTCCAACAGCTCCAGGTCATTGACGGGCGCGTCCGGCATCAATGGAGCCTCGAACCACCTCTGGAGGTAGATGGTGACGGCAAAGACGTTTATCCTGCATAGTGACTGGACCTCGTGAGTGGTCAGGTGGAATTGGCTTCGGAAGCTGAACATCTTAAGACAGTAAATGCCTTTGGCCATCCACCTGGCCCGGTGGTATGCTCCAGGACGATTGTACCGGAGATCTCGTTTGCCATGACCATTGAGGAAGACCAGAGCGAGGATCAGGAACTCCCTGTAATCGTCTCTTGTGTGGCCAACTTCAAGCTGGTCTTCAATGAAGTGGACAATCTGCTTTTTTCATGGCCACCCATTCCAAAAGGATGTCGCTTGGGCCATCGCCGTTGAACGGAGAATCCTGCTTCTGGTCGATGAACTCCCATTGGGATTTGAAGCGAGCAAACCGCGCTATTTCAGGGCCAGAAGACCTGAAGAACAGGTCAAAGACAGGTGATTACCAATTCCATCATGTGGTGTCTGCAAGCCAGGAAAAGAACGCGGCAGTCCATTTGGTCCTGGATAATCGTACAAGCGCCGCTGTGAATACCGGTATTTGCCGCTGTTGTGTCAAAGCAGAGACCGGCAATCCATGGTTGAACTTGCGGCCAATCATCCAGCACCTTCAGAACAGCTCCAGCCATCCGCTGTCCCGTGCTGTCAGGGATTTTTGGGATTGCCAACAACTTCTCAAGATTCTTCCCTCTGACCATCACTGATATGCGATCCAATTTCCCTCCATCCGAATCAGGGAGGAGTTTGCCATCAAAGTGGACGACAAGCGGCGTATCAGGATTGAACTCGGTCTTGATTCCGACTGCCAAGCTCTTCCTGGACTTCTGCCATGAATGGTGAAGACTTGATTTGGACAAGGTGACCGAGGATAACTCAACTCCCGCGGCAGCCACAATGTTCATCGCTTGGCGTACTGAGGTTCCAGTTCGATCCTGGGCTGCAGCAAAATTGGGATATTGGATGATCCTCCTTGCCGACACTTGGCTGTCCTTGGGAGCGGATCGAGGAGCCGAAGGACCAGGAGAGGAATATTGGACATCATCATTGGATGCTTCGGCCATGGACTCCGAAGAAGAAGACCCACTTTTCACCGTTCCTTTTGCTTGCAGTGAGTCCATCTCTTTGCGGTTTTTCTTCTTCCTCTTCTCTTCAGCTGCTCGGCGTTTCTCCCGCTCCGCTGCCCTGCGAGCAAACTCCAGGTCCTCTCCTCCGATGTACATCTTCCACACGGTTCGCTGGTCATTCAGAAAGTCTCGATCTTCGGGGACTTTGATGAGTTTCATGGTGTTGGCATGAGCTGTTTTGAACAGTGTATTCAGGTTGGCTTGGAATCCCTTTTCCCGCTCCAGTTGTTTCTCTCCCCCACAGTTTTGGTTTCTGGCAACCTTCTCATAGTCCGTGGAGAGGGCCTTGATCCTCTCGACGCACTTGGGCTTGTGGGAGGTCGGAATAGATGCCCGAGCCCACACCGCCATAACCTCATCAGCTACCACATTGGCAGCTTCCGCCGTGGATGTTTTTTTCTTCCGAGTGAAGAACAACAGACATCGAAGAACATCTCCCACTGTCGGGAGTTGAGACAGCGTTTTCAGGGGTTCATTTCACAACACCCCCACCAACCACACAGTTTCCTGCTTTCTTGTATCCATAACCTGAAAAGAAATATGCTACAATTAGTATAAGGTAGAGAGTAGCCGTTCAGCAATAGTAACATGGTTTGATGGGACCCTTAAAATTAAAGAACACGAATGAAATTCATCTTGCTGGCATGTTTTCACGAGTGGAAGAAATTAGGGGGGTGTGCATGACAAATTTCAGGAACAAAAAAAATTGGGGGACACTAATAAATAAATATATACAGGGTGTCCCGTAAGTCTGGACCCATAGGGAAAAATAATAAAATTACAAAATAGTCCAAAAATTTATTACATAATCTGTTCAAAGTGTCCGCCATTGTGTCGCACACATAGTTGAAGACGCAATCTCCACTGCGACAGCACTTTCTGAATCACAGTCGCAGAAATTTCTTGACACGCCTCCACAATGCGTTCTTTAAGGTGGAAAATGTTCTGAAGTTTGACCTCGTACTCTTTGGCTTTCAAGTGGCCCCACAAATAAAAATCATAATAAAAAATAATAAAAAAATAATAATAATAACATAAAAAAAATGTTATAAATCCCTATGGGTCCAGACTTATGGGACACCCTGTGTATATATATATATATATATATATATATATATATATATATATATAGTGTTGGGACACTAATATATATATATATATATATATATTATATATATATATATATATATATATATATATATAATATGATGAATAAAACCACGAAGGAAAGGAAACACAAAATGGTGCTCAAGCACGTGTTACTTTCGTGAAATAATTTTCATATATATATATATATATAGCGAGGAATAGGAGGACGAAAAGATGGTACATGTTTATTAACAGACGTTTCGGAAAAATTCAATTTCCATCATCAGTGCTAAAAAATTTAAAACAAGTAAAAATAAATAAGTACAATAAATAAACGAACAAAAAATTAAAATAGCGCAACAATTAGCGAGAATCAAAAACAAGTTACGATGTATATTAAATTAAAAGATTAAAAGTTAAATGATATAAAGAATAAAAGTATGGATGATAAGTAAAATATAAAATGGTTTAGGTAGAACAGAATTGCAAAATTACTTACAATTAGCGAAAATTAAAAGCAAGTTACAACATGTATTAAATTAAAAGATTAAAAGTTAAATGATATAAAGTATAAAAGTATGGATGAAAAGTAAAATATAAAATGGTTTAAGTGAAACAGAATTAAACAATTTTATATTTTACTTTTCATCCATACTTTTATACTTTATATCATTTAACTTTTAATCTTTTAATTTAATACATGTTGTAACTTGCTTTTAATTTTCGCTAATTGTAAGAAATTTTGCAATTCTGTTCTACCTAAACCATTTTATATTTTACTTATCGTCCATACTTTTATTCTTTATATCATTTAACTTTTAATCTTTTAATTTAATATACATCGTAACTTGTTTTTGATTCTCGCTAATTGTTGGGCTATTTTAATTTGTTGTTCGTTTATTTATTGTACTTATTTATTTTTACTTGTTTTAAAATTTTTAGCACTGATGATGGAAATTGAATTTTTCCGAAACGTCTGTTAATAAACATGTACCATCTTTTCGTCCTCCTATTCCTCGCTAAGTTACGCTTCCCTAAGAACAAACCATTCAACCAAGTTATATATATATATATATATATTAGTGTCCCAATTTTTTTTGTTCCTGAAGTTTGTCATGCACACCCCCCTAATTTCTTCCACTCTTGAAAACATGCCAGCAAGATGAATTTCATTCGTGTTCTTTAATTTTAAGGGTCCCATCAAACCATGTGTTACTATTGCTGAACGGCTACTCTCTACCTTATACTAATTGTAGCATATTTCTTTTCAGGTTATGGATACAAGAAAGCAGGAGACTGTGTGGTTGGTGGGGGTGTTGCGAAATGAATCCCTGGAAACGCTGTGTCAACTCCCGATAGTGGGAGATGTTCTTCGACGTCTGTTGTTATTCACTCGGAAGAAAAAAACATCCACGGCGGAAGCTGCCAATGTGGTAGCTGATGAGGTTATGGCGGTGTGGGCTCGGGCATCTATTCTGACCTCCCACAAGCCCAAGTGCGTCGAGAGGATCAAGGCCCTCTCCACGGACTACGAGAAGGTTGCCAGAAACTGAAACCGTGGGGGAGAGAAGCAACTGGAGCGGGAAAAGGGATTCCAAGCCAACCTGAATACACTGTTCGAAACAGCTCATGCCAACGCCATGAAACTCATCAAAGTCCCTGAAGATTGAGACTTTCTGAATGACCAGCGAACCATGCGGAAGATGTACATCGGAGGAGAGGACCTGGAGTTTGCTCGCAGGGCAGCGGAGCGGGAGAAACGGCGAGCAGCTGAAGAGAAGAGGAAGAAGAAAAGCCGCGAAGAGATGGACTCACTGCAAGCAAAAGGAACGGTGAAAAGTGGGTCTTCTTCTAATTCGGAGTCCATGGCCGAAGCATCCAATGATGATGTCCAATATTCCTCTCCTGGTCCTTCGGCTCCTCGATCCGCTCCCAAGGACGGCCAAGTGTTGGCAAGGAGGATCATCCAATATCCCAATTTTGCTGCATTCCTGGATCAAACTGGAACCTCAGTACGCCAAGCGATGCACATTGTGGCTCCAGCACTCGCTGCTGCGGGAGTTGAGTTATCCTCGGTCACCTTGTCCAAATCAAGTCTTCACCGTTCACGGCAGAAGTCCAGGAAGAACTTGGCAGCCGGAATCAAGACCGAGTTCAATCCTGATACGCCGCTTGTCGTCCACTTTGATGGCAAACTCCTCCCTGATTTGGATGGAGGGAAATCGGATTGCATACCAGTGCTGGTCAGCGGGAAGAATATTGAGAAGTTGTTGGCAATCCCAAAAATCCCTGACAGCACGGGACAGCGGATGGCTGGAGCTGTTCTGAAGGTGCTGGATGATTGGCCGCAAGTTCAACCATGGATTGCCGGTCTCTGCTTCGACACAACAGCGGCGCTTGTACGATTATCCAGGACCAAATGGACAGCCGCGTTCTTTTCCTGGCTTGCAGACACCACATGATGGAATTGGTAATCACCTCAGTCTTTGACATGTTCTTCAGGTCTTCTGGCCCCGAAATTGCGCTGTTCACTCGCTTCAAATCCCAATGGGAGTTCATCGACCAGAAGCAGGCTTCTCCGTTCAATGGCGATGGCCCAAGCGACATCCTTTCAGAATGGGTGGCGTTGAAAAAAGAGCAGATTGTCCACTTCATTGAAGACCAGCTTGAAGTTGGCCACCCAAGAGACGATTACCGGGAGTTCCTGATCCTCGCTCTGGTCTTCCTCGATGGTCATGGCAAATGAGATCTCCGGTACAATTGTCCTGGAGCATACCACCAGGCCAGGTGGATGGCCAAAGGCATTTACTGTCTTAAGATGTTCATCTTCCGAAGCCAATTCCACCTGACCACTCACGAGGTCCAGTCACTACGCAGGATAAACGTGTCTGCTGTCACCATCTACCTCCAGAGGTGGTTTGAGGCTCCATTGATGGCGGACGCGCCCGTCAATGACCTGGAGCTGTTGGAGGACCTAGAGCGGTACAAGGCAGTGGATCATGATGTAGGTACCGGTGCATTGACAAAATTCCAGGGCCACCTCTGGTACCTAAGCGAAGATTTAGCCGGACTCACTATGTTCTCCTCCAAAACCACCGATGCAGA
Source organism: Bathynomus jamesi (assembly GCA_023014485.1). NCBI lineage: Eukaryota > Metazoa > Arthropoda > Malacostraca > Isopoda > Cirolanidae > Bathynomus > Bathynomus jamesi. The sequence continues at coordinate 127,925 of JAJOZX010000902.1, read as the reverse complement.
GAAAGACGGCCATGCTCCAAAACTGCACAAGAAGACCGAAAACCCAAAAGATCTGGGTCAGCTGGAGGGAAAGAGTGTCTTGACCGTGAGATGGTCGGATTTGAGCACCTTGGTCACGAAAAGGACTCAAAGCCTTTTTCATTGCCTGAAGCTGCCGGTTCCAAAAACCCCCAAAGATCTCGAAGGATGTGCACCATCGTTGAAGTCTGTGAACGACGCGGCAGAACAGGCGGTGAAACTGGTGGAAGATTTCAACGAGGGCCTGACAAAAAATGAGGAGGAACGGCAGCTCGTGTACCAAGTCGTCGAATACCACCGCCAGCAGTTCCCCTCAGCAGACAAAAAGATCCTCTGTCCCCCGAAATGAAATGTGCCATTAGGAAGAATTTCCATTTCCTTTAATTTAGTCATTAGAAAGAATTTACATTTCATTCTTCCATTCTAGAATGATTAATGCTGAGCATTTACGTTTGTTCATATAGGGTCGAATAAACAAGGTCAATGAGGGGACCCTTCCCCTCCTAATAGGCCAATGAAATTTTGCCCATTTTTTCTTCTTCAAGTGTATTTAATTAAAGGGGTGTGCGATTTGACTCTTGCAAATTTTTATTTTCACATGTGAGGCTGGGACACCCTAATATATATATATATATATATATATATATATTAGGGTGGTCCAAAAAGTTAAAGCATCGACTAAGTTCTCTCCACAAGGTTGGTTTTATGCCTCTTGGTGTGGACAGTATTTGTGCAAAGTTTCACGTTATTCGGTTAATATTTAGGGGTCGCCCCACTTGCCCCCTTTTTGAAAATTTGGGAAAATATATAGACAACTGAATAACTAAATTTTTTTTTGGTTCTCAAAGAATATGAAAGAAAACAGTAAGACAATAGGACATGATAATGGGTGTATCTTCATTATTTCTTCTGCATCAGAGTCGCCTTGGATGGTATTGGTATCTGTTTTCGGTGGGCGGCTACGAGTTGTAGGAGGTACTGCTTCTGGTCCTCGTTTCGTGTCAAAGTGTCATTGTAGCATTGTGCGAGACCAATACCTCGCTCGGCAGCATCATTGACGACTTTCATCTTTAAGGCGCGATCTCTAAGTTCCCTGTAGTTCTTGTCATTTGGCCATTCCCGTGGATCTTTTTGAAGTAACTGGCGCGCTTCCTCCTTACCTCCAACTTTCAAGGCATCAAAGAGGGTCAATGTCCTTTTCGTGACAAAGGATGCCACATCATTTTCAACACCAGCTTCCGCCATGTCGATTCGTCGGGGGCAGCCATTCTTTTGGGGATGTTGGAGGTGTTGAACCATTCTCCTTTTGGTATCAGGATCGATCCTATTATCGAAGAAGGCCAGTCCAATCAGATGCTCCGACAAGTACCACAGGTGGCGTCTTAGAGCTGTCTTCGCCGCTTGTGCAGCTCCTCCGTGTGGATATTTTTCCAGAAGATGCAGCATTTTGAGATCATTGAGAGGAGCTTGTGTCCCCATTGGCGCTTCATGCCAGTACTTGACGTAAATCAGACTGACAAATAAAGCCAGCTGAGTCACGTTTCGTTCTTCGCGTGCTGTGAGCTTGAATTGATAGTGAAAGAGGTAGATTTTGAGCGCATAAATCGCCTTCGCCATCCATCTCGCGTGGTGCATGGGACCCGGAGCTCGGATAAAGAGTTGACCACCAGTCTTTCCCCCCAGGAAGAGCAAAGATAGTTCAAGGAACTCCTTGTAGTCGTCACGAGGTTGGCTTGCCTGAAGAGTGTTAGGTAAGTAAGTGAGCATCTCTTTTCTCATCTTTTGGAGTTGAGGGTTCTCGAACAAGCTGTCCGATGCTGAGACAAATGCTTCGTGGGAGAGAGATGGCCATTCCTTTTGAAATCGCTTAAAAAGGCCTGTTTCAGGACTTCCTGTTGAGCCAAATATTGAGGCAAAGACATCAGCAAGTACGACTTCAAGTATATGATGTCAACAACCGATCCAAACTAGCTCGTGACCCAATGCTTCTTCAATCCTGACACAGGCTCCGCGATGTAAACCCGTGTTTGACGCAGTGGTATCGAAGACGAGACCTCTCACATGCTGTTCCACGTTCCATAATTTCATAGTTTGAAGGCATGCCTGGGCCTGTGCTTCTCCAGTTCCTTGTTTCATCTTTGGGACACCAAGCAGCTTCTCCTGTCCATTGAATGTTATAAGGATTGCTATCCGATGCACATTCGTCTCTTCCCTTCAATGCCGGGGAGAAGCTTTCCGTCCCAATGGAGAAGGACAAGGTCTTCTAGAGAGAATGATTCTAGGTCTTCTCGAGCTGCCTGTTCTCGCCCACTTTCTCTGTAGCGATGAATAGAGCTCCGAGAGCACGTCATCCCAGACAGATCATGCCCCGCGGCCTGTAATACAGCTCCAGTTACGAAAACAGCATTCTGGTCAGAAAGATTGGTGCGATCCATTGCTCCAATGACTTCTGGAGATTGGAAAATGTTCGTAACCTTGTTCTTGGGACGCTTTGGTGCCGGAGCTTCAGACGAAGAAGGAATCGGAACCGATGGTCTACAGTGCCTGCGAAAAGTATCCGATCACTCAAGAAAATACAATATTTTCCCTTGATATTCAGAGACACATAATTCACTTTCTATTTGTTCTAGCGACATCTGGTAACTTTGAGGTTGCTCGCTGATATGAGAGCTATCCAACGCATTCTCAAATTAGTGTTCTGGTAGCCTTCGTTGCGGGTGGCTGTGTCTCAAAGTTGTCAGATTTCACTGTTTGTATAAATTTATTGATATTTTGTTATTTTTTACAGAAAGTGGTGTAAATAAAATTTATATATAATGTGTGCTAAAAAACAACTTAAGAGTGATTGTCGAGGTGCTATTGTTGCTTTGCATACATGTGGGAAATCACAGAGACAGATAGCTAAGGAATTAAACATATCCCAAAGTACCGTTAATTTATGGGTTTCACGGGCTAAGAACAATGCCGGCCTAACCACGCCAGTCCCTAAAAAACGATCTGGCAGACCGAGAAAAACAAATTCACGAACAGATAAACTTATGAAACGTTTAGTATTGAAAAACCCAACAATAACTGCGAAAGAAATAAAATTTAATATGAATAATTTGTTATCTGGTGTTTCTGAACGAACTATCCAGGAGCGGCTCCAAAAAGAACTCGGATTACCATCTCGCCATACTGCTAAGAAACCGTTCATTAATGAAAAAATGCGTAAAAAACGTGTCGCATTTTGTAAAAAATATATTCATTGGACTGTTGATGACTGGAAGAAGGTTTTATTTAGTGATGAGTCGACATTTTTGACATTCAGAAGTTGTCCAAAAAAGGTTCGCTGGCCCATTGGCTCAAATAGGATGGACCCTAAATACACCCTAAAGACAATGAAACACCTTCCAAGTGTGATGGTTTGGGGTTGTTTCGGTTACTATGGGCGTGGAAACCTATATTTTCTTCCGAAGAACACAACTATGAATGGTGCACGGTATTTAGCAATGCTACAGGATAAACTTCCAATGGCAATGGCAATCCAAAGGACAAAAACATACATGCATGATGGTGCACCATGTCACAGGGCCAAAATAGTGACAAAATGGATTACTGACAATAAATTTGATATTTTGGATTGGCCTGGTAATAGTCCAGATCTCAATCCGATAGAAAATATGTGGCTAATAATAAAAAATAAGGTTGAATGCCACGACACTGGCTCAGTCGAAAAATTACAAGAAGCCATCAAAAAGGTATGGTGCAAGGAAATATCAGTGGAAGTTTGTCAAAACTTGATTAAATCCATGCCAAAACGTCTAGAACAAGTCATCCAAACCAAAGGACAGATGACAAAATACTAATATAAGGTTAGTATACATTTAAACATTGTTTTTTATGTAAAAAATACAAATTTCCAGGGTGATCGGATACTTTTCGCGGGCACTGTATAGTCGTCGTCGTCTTGCGAAAAAAGGGAAGAAGAAGAAGAGGAAAGATCAATTGATGACACTCCTGCTTCTTCCAAATCTTTCTGTGTTGCTTCATGCCTTGCCTTCCTCTTGGCTTCCTTCTCCATTCTGGATCGCTTTCTGTCCTCTTGTGTAGTCGTTTCCTTATCAATGCCAGCCATGCTGCAAGAATTGACGTCCTTGCGCTGCATGGACAGGAAATTTCGGTCCTCAACGTTGACGATTGTGCTCATGGCATCACTGGTTGCGATGTCAAACAGTTCCTGGATGTCCGCTTTGAAGATGTCTTCATTCATTCTATCGCTGGCACGTTGCCTGGTCCTGTGCTTCTTGAGTGTTTTGTAGCGGTCTAAAAGCTTTGAAAGCTTACGGACACAGGAGTCGATCCGTTGAGTTGGGATCCGCGCTCGGGTCCAGACTTCAATCACCCTCTGGCATGCCTGGTTCAGACTGTCGGAGGTGGTTTGCTTTTGATTGATGTGGTGGTATTGCCCCAAGAGGAGGGCGTCAAGGCATGTAGGGAGCCTTGACGTGGATAAAGTTCCAGTTGCCATCCCTAGAAGCCAAACTTTTGGAATTGATCGAGTTTGAGCCATCGGACCTACGGAAGAAAAAGTACATTATATAATATATATATTCAGAGTGGGGCGACCTCTAAATATTCACCAATCACGCTGCAATTTTGCACAGACCATGTGGACACTAAATGGACAAAAACCACACTTGTGGAGACTATCTAAGACAATTTTGAAATTTCCCCCTATGGATTTGGACCACCCTAATATATATATATATATATATATATATATATATATATATATATATATATATATATATATACAGGGTGTCCGAGAATTATCTGTACAATTTTTGGCTGTTATTAAAAGTCAACCATGAAGTGTAGAAATTCCAGTGTTGTCCCATTTTACAAAGAATCTCATTAAGTTTTTTCTGATACCAAGTTTTGATAAGTTTTTTAGAAATTCCAGTGTGTCCGAACATTATCTGTACAATTTCATCTTTTAATAAAATTCTTGATAACACACGTAAAATTCTTAAACAAGATTATTTAGAATCTGTATTTTCAAAAGTTTCTTTTATTAAAGTAACGTTGTTACAAACATTCGATATGTGCACCATTAGTGATTCGCAAAACATCCAATCGATACTCCAAATGTTGCCATGTACGCACGCTGCAGCATATCCACATCAATTCGCTCAATAGCAGCTGTGATTCTTGCTTTTAAATCATCAATGTCTGTCACCCGCGTACATTTCTAAAAAACTTGTCAAAACGTGGTATCAGAAAAAACTTAATGAGATTCTCTGTAAAATGGGACAACACTGGAATTTCTACACTTCATGGTTGACTTTTAATAACAGCCAAAAATTGTACAGATAATTCTCGGACACCCTGTATATATTAGGGTAGTTTAAAAACTTTTTTTTTTTTTTTTTTTTAAATGTTCATGTTGATTTGGCATTAGGTTCCTTTGGGGAGAAAAACTCTCCATGCTAAATTTAAGCCCAATCCATAAATGTAAGGAGGTTGCTAAATGACCTTGAAGTTTCCCATATGGCACTTAGGGCCTGAACCATGCACACTGACTCCCAGGTCTCACTTACAAAAATGCAGGTATTATTCCCTTAAATGGGGGGGGGGGGTCTTTCGACGTGTCAGCAGTTGCTAATTGTAGCATGGCTTTGGTGGCATCCATCACTGTGGCCTTTTATGAATCCTTGACCCTTCAACAATGGTCTTCAACCAGTACTGCTACTGAGTATTGTCCTTCATCATAGATGATCATTCGTGGAAAGATCATATATGCTCTTTCTAAATAGCTTCTAAGAGGTTAAGTGTGTTGTACTGGCTCCATAGTTTCTTCACCCCTATTTAGTTAGTGTCTTCTGTACAGGGGTACACTTTTTTGCACACTTTTGCCCACTTTAATCCTTGACCCCTCCTTCCTACATAAAAAAAAAAATAAAAAAAAAAAAAAGTATACCATAAGATGGGGTAACTGGACCCTACTAAGTATATAAGGAAAATTTCGTTATTATTTTTTCCATACATTTTAGGTACCTATACATTGGTAGATACCTACAATTTATGGAAAAAATTCATACTGTTATATAACAAAATTTACCTTAAACTTAGTAGGGCCCAGTTACCCCATCTTATGGTATATATATATATATATATAATTATATATATATATATATAAAATTATGATATGGTTTATGCTGCTTGGGGTACAAAATCTGTTTTTGCATTTTCAACTGTTAACATGTCCTTTCAAGACTGATCAGGTCAGGGTACTGGTATGGCCTTAGGGGGTAACTTCTAAATGTTTATTGATTAGGCTGAAACTTAGCATGGGGAGTTGTCTCACTGAAAGGAACCTAGTACTGAGTAAGCACTTAACCATTTAAAAAAAAAAAGTTGTTTTTTTTAATCCTATAATATATGATATAGTATATATTAGTGATGGATCGAATAACCGCAACCACAACCGCACTACAACCGCACAAAAATTCGCAACCGTAACCGCAACCGCCGTTCCATAAGTGCGGTTGCGGTTGTAAAAGCTTAGTTAATTTTAATTTTAGGTTAATTAGAAATATTTCTTTTTTTAAAAAGAAAATGATGGGTCTCCTTATGCGTGCTTAAACGTGATGTCATACGGCTGCCGTAGTAAAATTGGTTTAAACTGCGCTCTAAGTTATTACTCTGTGAGCTCCATGAGGTAACATTTAAATAGTATTTATTTAGTAAATACCTTATGTTGAACACAAGTTTTGCAACACACAAATAGCGGTAGCGGTGTATTGCAAAACTTGTGTTCAACATAAGGTATTTACTAAATAAATACTATTTAGTATATATTATGTACCAAGTGTGGCTAAATCGCACTATAGTGGCTAAATCCAGTTAATAATTACGCATTTTTCCTAGTATATGATAACCGCAACCGTGGTTGGAAAAAATTTGACAAACGCAACCGCGGTTGTGAAAAACCGACCACTCGATCCATCACTAGTATATATATATATAAAAGAAAAATAAAGTAAAGTATTTTAATATACAATCTTCAAAATGTACAAATAAGCAAATGAAAGATTAAAGGAAATAGAATAGCAAATACAAAATATTAAAATAAACTTTATATGACCACCCTTTTCTTTTAACGCTGAAGCCATATGGTGAGAGATTGATTCACTAAAGGACATTCTATAAGTTTATCCTTGGTCAAGGTGTCTTACTTTCACATTTGGTGCTCAAGAATACAGGTAGTCCTTGCTATACAGAAGGGTTACATTCCTGAAAAGTTGTCCATAAACCAAATTTCCATATAACAGACCCTATTTTCCCATTAAATCCCATTATATAATGGGAGATGCATTCCTATGGAAGATTTTTCCAACCCCAAACTGCATAATAAACATTATTTTTTACCTTTTTAAACACATTTAAATAGAAAACAATAATATTTTAATATATTTTTATAAATTATATTGTACTGGAGGAAATAAACTGCATAAATAGCAGGGTTGTGGAGTCGGTCCAAAATTTTCTGATTCTGACTCCACACATTGTAAAAATTCGACTCCGACTCCGACTCCACACATTGTAAAAAATCTAAAAATCCGACTCCGACTCCTCACATTTTAAATATATGACTCTGACTCCTCTAGTGTTTCACTCTATAATTATCATAATAATAAGACATTTCATCACCACCACACTAAGTGTGAAATTTTATATTTTATATTTTATATTTAAATAAATATTAATTGTATATTCTGAAAATGTAAAAAAAAATATTAAAAAAAACTTAATCTAGGGGCTATCAATGAATAAGGTTTATTGACCAAAAAAACTAAATAACCTAAATGTTAGTATTTAGGATTTAGAAATTAAGGGTGACACAGGACACAGAAATTGGAGTCGGAGTCGGAAGTTTTTTACCGACTCCGACCGCCCTGAAACGTGCGACTCCACAACTCCGACTCCACAACCCTGATAAATAGTTGTATTCACCTCCCAAACTGTTGATTGGTGCTTGGTGGTAGTGTTGAGTGTCATGGAAAGGAAGTGGTTGATGAAGGGGCAGCACCTTCCTCTTCCACATCAGATGCTTCCTTTTGAAGCTGAAGGAGTAATGGAGGGTCATCAGCTTCACTGTCTGACTCATCATCTTGGTGCGTGGTTGCTGTGGGTAGAGGTGGTGGTGGTTTTTCTTCAAAAAATGGTTTCCTATATTTCCGTTGTGATACCATTTTCTTTTGGATTTGACTGTACTTTTGTAATCTAACCATGAAAATCATCTAATCTTGCATTTTTTTTTTTTTTGCTTGTAGGGCATTTAATATAGTCTGTATCATTGCTCAGCAGTGAAATTTCATTTTTAACTTTCTGAAAAAATTTCTGTAACTGCAGAATTTTTGTTCACATAATGGACCTCAGTACTAAAATAAAATTTCCATAAGTGTGCAATTCTGTATAAAGGGGTTCTGTAAAATGAGGACTAATACCAAAAATTGATTTTCTGTCAGATTCATATTGGGAGAATATCCTGACTATTAGCTAAATACAGTAGGCTACTTCAATGCCTTTCTCCTCAAAAAGACATTTGTTTACAGCTTTTAGATGTGTGATAAATTTACATATTTTGCTGGTCCTCCCATTTTAATGATGATAAAACTAATCAATTTGGCTGGGGACCAGACAGTTTTTGTTAAATCATTTGTTGGATTCAGTCTTAAGAATATTTTGCTGTATTGTGAAGTACAGTAATCCCTTGTTTTACACCAGGGTTCTGTGCTTGTGTTACCCATGTATAACAAAAAACTGCGTATATAAGACAGGATATATTTACATTCAATTTACCCCAATACATCCATTTACAAGTTACATGGGCCTATATATAGCTTGATTTAACATTATTAACAAGTATTAAGCTATAAATACAGTTAGTAAATAATATATAATATGTAAATAATATAATATAATAAAAGAAATAAAATTTTACTAACCAAAAATAATAATGATGATGATGATGATGATGGTGAGGATTGCTGTGCAGTACTATTTATGAGTGATATTGTGAAGAGAATCTTTTCTTTAAATTTTCAAACCAGCCTTTACTTGCACTAAACTCGGCACTAGCCGTAGATCTGCTTGGCCTTCTCACGGATAATTGCCCTGCTTAATGGTGCATGTTTTCAATCCATATCCTCAATCCAAATGTTCAAAGCCTTTTCCATTTTCACTAGCACAGGATCTCTAACAATTTGTGCAATTTTAGCACTTATGGGGGCAGGTGATTTAACTGAATCTCTTATTTTCTGTTCATTTTTTCTGATTATTTGCACTGTTGATTCATTCACCCCAAACAACCTACTGATTGCTGCTGCTGACTTGCCTGACTTTAATTTATCTAACTCCACTTTTTGCGCTAAAATCATTACTTTTCTTGATCTTTTAGCCTCACCCTCTGCAGGGGAACTGGCTGGACATTTTGGAGTCATATTAATCAAAAAAGTAGTGTTTTTAATGAAAAAATTATAATCCTGGAGCTACAACAAACTGGGTGACCAGCCATGGTGCGTCACTAGCAACTGTGTGGCAGCTGACTAACTAAGTGTGCTGCACAGTACTTAATTGTACTACACATGAAACTGGTGTGGCTTGCCCGTGTATATGCAAAACTGCATCTAACAAAACCACGTAAAATAAGAGAGTACTGCATATTTAATTTCCTTATTGCAATTTAGTAATTTGAATTATAACTTAGGCATACATAAATTGCTATTAAAGCCACTTTTGTTTGGTCCAAAAGCTAACTTGACTTTGTCAGATTTGAGATTTGTAGACCAATAGAATGTGGCAACTTGAGTTTGTGATGTAAAATGTAAACAAAACTCAACTAGGCTCACTGTCAGCTGGGCCTAGTTAGTAGTACATGGGTTGAAGGTTTAACCATTGATCTGGATTCTCAATACAGGTAAGGGTGAATGTTAATACCAACTTTGTAATTATTGTGAAATTCATGTCAACCCAGTTTAGTTTAACTATCATATCTCTTAACAAAGCCTCGGCCAACAGACTTTTGTTTAATGGACATGAAAAAATATTCATTTAATAAATACTGTATAATAGTAAGTACAAGTGGTAGCTCGCTATCGCCCTCAGGGCAGGTAGCAGTATATGTCACAGCTAGCTGTATATGTATATTGGTACTTATGTATTATCGGGACTACCAAACTGTTTATTAAGTATTTTTGCTCTCATCATTTTCATTTTTGAAGTACTTACATTCATTTGTAATAGACATTAAATAGCTCATGCTTGGCCACGGAGTGACCTAGGACCGGGAAACTTGACAGCCCATGAGCTGCTGATGTGCTCTATCAGTTGGTGGTGGTTGCAGAATTTTCTGACATGCCATTTAGCCTGTGCATGGTTCCGAAGAAAAAAATCAATCAAACATTAGTGCAAAAGAACCAATGATAAAGTCCGCTGCCATCTTTGTTGTTTACATCCTCTAAACCAATCAGCAATTGTCTCAAAATGTATACAGTAGCCCACCAAGATTTGTGTTGGTTGTGTCATGGTAGGTCTCTCCATATTCACTATCTGTGTGTGTTTTGTGAACATGTTATGCCCATCATGTCTGGGAAGTGGCTTACAAGTGAGTGTGGTGGTAAACTAGCCAAGGTGCCCAGGAAAGTCATTAGTATGGATGTGAAAAAGAATGCGACATGAAGGGTTGAGGCAGGTCAGCATCAGGTCAATGTGGGTTCATCGCTTGGCTTGGCTTCCTCAACTGTTAAAACAATACTTGATAACAATGAGAAGATAAAAAGAACCAGCCAGTCTACCACAGCCTTAGTTGCGATGAAGGTTTCCTGCACAAGGAATAAGCTGCTGGAAATGATGGAGAGCGCTGGAGCCATTTGCTTGCTGCTTAATGTTTACTTTTCGTATGGAGATGGCAGTGGAAAATCACATACGTATTTCTAAGTAACTGCAACTTTTTTCCAATGTTTAAGATCTATTTTGGCACATTTAATCATTATTTAGTAATTCTGTAAGGAAATATTATTATTTAAAGGCATTTATTTATCATTTTGACTGATTTTGCTATTAAGCAAGAACCAATCTCCATAAGCACCATGTTATAATGACCTCTATTAATGGATTTTTCGCTTAATGGACAAACCTCAAGAATGTGTCTTGTCCATTGAAAGAGATGATAGTATACAAGAAAACAACAAAATTACATTAAATTGTCAATCATTCTACCAAAATTTTCTATTCATAACTATTTAAATGATAATCAACCAACAACTTCACGAGAGTTGCCCAATGACATCTATTGCTGTTTAGGTCAGCATTTGATACAATGTTGTGTAGATATAACTTCAAGTTTGTAGTATATGTTTTCAAAGGAAGCCTCTTGCAATCCTTCATCAGTTGGAATATGTCGCTGTTCTTTGCAGTGATAAAGAGGTGTCTCTGGAATCTCTCTCTTCTCAATACAATCTTAGAGGCAATGTGAAAGGGCTACCCATGACCTTCAGGCTCTCCAAGTCCTTGTTGTTTTGCCTGTCCAAAGCAAGGTTAGCAATTTCTTTGTCCAAGTCCCTCTTTCTTAAGCTCATCTTGCTTGGAATTCCATTTTGGGTATAGATCTGAGATCAGATTTCCTCTCTTTCTCAGCTCCCCCATACTGTTTGTAGGATCCTGTGTCAGTCTTTTCTATTGGGTCTTTTCTTTTGACTTGAGCTGTGCAAATGAAGCCCCTCTTCTTGACAGTTCAAAACTGATGAAGCCCCCACTCCTCTGCATTAAAGTTATGAATGGGTGTCTTGTCAAGTTTTTCATTGTCCATCTTGGAAAAGGCATGTTGTGAGCTCTCTCCATATTTTTCAAACCCAAAGATGTTCCCTTTTTGCTGGCATGGTGATATTTCCATTAAGTCCTGATAAACTGTTTGAAAGCTGCAATAAATTTTGAGGATGTAGTTAGTAATAAAAATGGTTCCACAAGGTCAATTCCAAGAAGGGCATGAACACAAAACATCACTTTCAGGAAGTCCAAATCCAAAGAGAATCTAACTATGCATGCCAACTGATTAGTTAAATGTTCATATTTCTCCAGGAACAATGCAACATCTTCATAGTGGTACAAAGTAATAGCACAAGTTAGTCAAGTGATTAAATCACTCATCCTTCAGATTTACTAATTGGTTCTTCTTTGGCAGAATGTGTGTATCAAATTCATTATCCTTGTTCCAGGGCTTGTGATCAAAGTTGTGGTTTACTAATCTTGTAATACAGTTAAGCGCTTTCTCAGTAACACTACTGGCACTGGTTATGGCAGCAGCAAGAAAGCTGGAATATATTTTATCATGTCCAGTTACATGCTGAAGTTCTGACCAGTGCTTCACAATAACATGATAAAATATGAGGCTTGGATGGACATTACAAAACAAGTGGCCAGGCATTTTCTCTGAGCCTAGTTCACCTGCAACCTCCTCTTCAGTATTGAAGTTGTGTGCTGTCTGATCTGTTAATATGAAGTCTCTTCTTGAACAGTTCTTTTGTTTCAATGATAGTGACTGCAGAGTGGTTAGCTTAAAAAATGGAAGGTTATTTTTGCTTTCTGAAGCAATGTTCATTGTAGGAAGTGCTCTGTACTTTCCATTAATAATGATCCAGCACCATGTTTCTTGAACCCATCATCTGAATATTTGACTTGCTTTATTATCTACAGAAATTATTTCTTTGAATTTCATAAATAATAATATTGCTTCACTACTCTTGTCCTGCATCTTGAACACTTTTTCTCAGTGTGGGTGTCCAAGTCTCATAGCTTCATCACTGGTATTTCCAGTTTCTACCAAACAGCTTGTTGGCTGTTTCAACTACAACAGCTTCAGTTTGATTCTGTGACATGTGAAAGCAGCTTTCCAGCTTGTCAACAGTTTCATAAAATTCTGGCCTGACCTTCCTTTCGCTGCAACATACATTTGTGAACTCGGTGGCCATGGGATCATCCCTTGCTTCAGATTCACAAATTTATCTCCTTTTTCTTGTGGGGAAAGCACATGTGCTTCTTCAGATGAACTGCAGTACTCATCAGTATCCTCCTTTGCTGATCCTTCACTGCTGTCAAAAGTGGCCTCTGTAGGCAAGGCATGTATTTTTTACTATCAGATGTCCTCATTTTCTCGAGAGCATGCAAGTCTTGTTTACATCTTTCCGTGGTCTTTCACCACTTCTTATCCGCATAGTCTTTGCAGTACATTTTTCTTGTACAGTACTCCATTGGTCTTCAAGAAATTGCCACTCAACATCTGTCATTTTCCCATCATGCAGGTTTTGCAGCTTGCTAATTTGATCATTATCCTCACAGAATATATCAAACAGTGAGTCACTATTTGAAATGAATTCCACAATTTTCTCATGAAAAAGTTCATTCTGTCTGTTTCCTTGTTTGCACAAGCTTTGTGAAATCTTCATAGTCTAATAATGTGCTTCTGTATGTTCTTTGTAGAAATTGTATAAAGATTGCAGAGCAACCACTGTTCCTGTAGAAGTGATTCAAGCATACCTGCTGCATTCTGTTTAGACCTTTGTGCTTGTCCACACTTTGGATGGAGAAGAGAGAGCATCACTTGGATATTGCTCTTTTTAGTTGGATTCCTTTTGGAACCTCAACAACTTCAAATAAGTCTGTGCCTACCAAGGTTTTCTTCCTTTGAGATTGTGTTTCAACAGATGCCATGGTTAATTACACTGTACAACAAATTTTTGGTTCAGAAAAAAAAACAGGAATAACATTCGGTCATTCTTAATATTTCGAGTGTGCTGATTCCAAATCTGAAAATAGTTTTTTTTCCATCATGTCACGTTTTTTGTAATGAGTGCTTAAAATCTTCATACCAAAAAATAAGAATATATTGATAAACAGATAGGCTTTATCATATGGAACAGTTTAATTATTGCTATACTTCAACATATATGCACACAATTAACATAAAACTCTCGTTTTATACTGTTTTCAACTCATTATTTGTATTTATGCTGGTGTTTGTGTGATGCTTCTGGTTGGTCACGCTTTAAATTCCAGCAGAAATTGGCCAGCATAGCAGGACTCCACTTCCCTTTTTATCGGCTCTCCATTGTGGCTATATCCTGGTGGAATCTCTCCCCATGTTTGTCGCTAACAGCAGATGCATTTTTTGGAAAGAATGAGATGTGTGTGTGTGAATGTAAAAAATGAATTTTCAATGACATCTTACATCTGAGACATTGGTATGAGTTGATAAGTTGATCCATAAGTGCAGCATAGTTGTCGTATTTAGTCTTTCCTACAGGGTTGGCAAAAACCCAACCCAACTGGGTTTTTGGTTTTTTGATGGGTTGAAATGTTTTTTATAAATTTTCGATAATTATGTAGTGCCTAATATATCTATTATTTTATTAATTTATTTATCTAATCTACAATATAAGCACACCGGACAAAAAATTAGTCACCCCTCTCAGAATGTACCTAATAACATGTGATGGCGCCTCTGGCCTTGATAACCGCACGAATCCGGCGAGGCAGAGACTCTACGAGGTTGTGCATGTACTGAACATCGATTTGCTGCCACTCATTCATCAGCTGGTCCCGAAGTTCAGCCAGAGTCCGTGGGTCTATTCCTGCGCTTCACTTTCTGTTTCCAGCCTGAACAACACCTTTGACGCATTCAGGATTAAAGGCTTCATTGGACCTGCGATGTACTCATCGCCTCCCATCATTGGAGAACAAACAAAAACGGGACTCATCGGACCAAATTACACGTTTCCAATCTGCCGCAGTCCGGTTTTTGTGCCTCTGAGCCCATTTATAACGTGCCAATTTGTGACCTGCTGTTAACAGCGGCCTCTTCCGTGGTACCCTGCTCCAGATGTCCATCGCATGCAGTTCTCGTCGCAATGTCCATTCGGAAATTGGTCGCTGGAGAACCTCATTGGTTTCTTGGAGCAATTGTTCTCTGGTTTGAAAACGATTTGCAGTTACTAGACGAGAAACATGGCGGCAGTTCCTATTGTCGAGAACTGTTTTCCGGCCACAGTTACGCCGTCGATTTTCAGTTGATTGCGAACTACACCACTCTTTGTAAACTCGCTGGACAGTACGCGTTGACACACCAACAAATTGGGCTACTTCAGACATTTTGTGTCCGTGGGCTCTGCCAAACACGATGGCTCCTTTTTGCCACTGAGTGACGTCTGCCTCACGACCCATTTTGCAGACTATA
Organism: Bathynomus jamesi; assembly: GCA_023014485.1. Taxonomy (NCBI): domain Eukaryota; kingdom Metazoa; phylum Arthropoda; class Malacostraca; order Isopoda; family Cirolanidae; genus Bathynomus; species Bathynomus jamesi. The sequence continues at coordinate 112,633 of JAJOZX010000902.1, read as the reverse complement.
TCCAACACACACTGTTCTTCACCACCTCACGAAACAGATCTGATCCTGTGTGCTACATCACCGCTACTTGTCACTTACCAATGCTACATCAGCGCCCTCTGTGTGACCTTGAACTTCCTACTATCGGTGCTATTAGGGGTGACTAATTTTTTGTCCGGTGTGTTTATATTAAAAAGACATCTTTATTTCACAGAAAGTTCAGATGTGAGTGATTATACAGTAATCCCTTGATTAGTGCGGTTTTGATTACTGCGCAAAAATTTATTGTGACCATCCCTTGATATTTACGGTATAAAATTTGAATAGTGCGGTTCAAAAATGTTTGAAAATGGCGGGCAAATAACCAGCTGGGCCGAAACCGTCTCCCGCCTTCCCTACTGCGCTTCAGTTTATCGGCAGACACAAGTGCGCACAGACGTCTTACACGCAATTTATCATTAAACAAGCAGTTGCAAACATTCACGAGTCGTGGGAAGAAGTGACAGCCAGCTGCATTAGAGCGGTCTGGCAGAATCTTTTGCCTGAATGCGCAAATGATTTTGGTGGTTTTATTAATCCTGTCAACGAAGTCATCAATGATAGTGCTACAATTGGAAGAGACCTTGGCTTCGAGGATGTCGATTCAGGAAATGTTTGGGAATTATTGGCTTCACATTCAAAAGACCTAAGTGACGAAGATCTTCTTGGAATCGAGCATCAACAGGCATATGAAGAAGAAGAAAAGGAAACTGAAGAAACGGAAAATATTTCTAAGGAAATCACGGTGAAAGAACTTGAAGAATTGTTTTGGACAATTGAGAAGGCCAAACATCTTTTACTCGAGATGGATCCAAATGTAGACAGAATCATGAACGTTCGCCGTGGTTTAGATAAGCAAATTGATTGTTATCGCAAAATGTTGTCAGAAAAGAAAAAAGCTAACACTGTTCAATTGACTTTAGATAAGTTTTTCTGTAAAAAATAAATGTTCAATCGACTTTAGATTAGTTTTTCTTTATAAAATAAATTCTTTAAAGTTTAAATATATGTTCAATCGACTATAGATACGTTTCTCTGTAAAAAATAAATGCTTTAAAGTTAAAATAAATGTTCTAAATTTTTATTTTATTTTCCAGGATTCATTATAATTATTTCCATTGGTTCTTAACTTTGATTAATGCGGTTTTGATATATGCGGTGACATCGGAGGATTAATTAACCGCACTAATCAAGGGATTACTGTAATGACGTATATATTAGAATTTTCTCGCATTTTAATTTTAGATCTTTCCTTTTATTTCTTAACAGCAGATTTCAGCTTTATTTAGACCTAACTCAAATTTAAATTTTTAAGATGCCAAACTCGGAGTTATAGAGGTGGAAGATCTAAAGCTAGTGAATGGGACAAGGTGACTTTATTAAGTGATCAGCCTACTAGAGTACTATGCAATTATTGCAAAGAAAGTATCGCTCAAAAAATTGAGAGTGAAACATCATCTAGAGAAATGCAGTAAAAGAAAAGTGAAATGTTGAAAATGAGGCAAGAGGTATGCCAAGACTGGAATTTGGAGCATCAGTTGAAACTGATTCACTTCCTCCAACTTTGGCTTCTGGCAAAGATGATCCAAAGATGATCCAAAGATGATCCAAAGATGATCCAAAGATTATAAGTGAAAATGTGCCAGAAATGAGTGACACCAGTGCAGGTTCTTCATCATCCACATTTTGTCATTCAACACCAATAAAGCATAAAAGGCAAAGATCAATTACACCATTTGTGGTAAGGACGACTGTGGACCAAAAGGAAGAATTAGATTTACAAGTTGCAAGGTTCTTTTTTTCAACTAACATACCCTTCAACGTTTTAGAAAATAAAGAATTTATAAAATTAATCAAAGGTCTAAGATCAGGATATGAACCACCAAACAGGAAAAGGTTAGCATCTGATCTGTTAATAAAAGTTAATGATGAAGTAATCCATGAAATGAAGAATGACCTTAACCTTGATGATTGTACCATTACCCTTATACAAGATGGCTGGAGTTCAGTAGGTAATGATCCTATTATTGCACACAGTATTCATAATGGAAAAAAGCCTAATCTGATTTCAGCAGTAGATGCTGGAAGTACAAAAAAGACAGCAGAATATTGTGCTGGGTTTTTGGGTACCAACCCTGCTTTCCTAGTAGACCACTGCACACATTTTTGAATGCACGCCAGGTTGCCAACTCAACCTCATCCATCACTGCTTCAAAGTATTCATCTAACATGAGTTGGCGAATTTGAGGGCTGACATATATGCCTTCTTTAATCTTGGCATCACTTATTTTTGGGAATTTTTCCTTTAGATATTTGAAGGCAGGCTTATCCTGTTTCAACGCCTTTGCAAAGTGTTTCATCAGCCCTAGTTTTATGTGAAGTGGTGGCAAGATAACCTTTTCCTTTTGTACTAGTGGTTCATGAATAACATTGTGAGATCCAGGTGAGGAATTGTCTCATGGTGGCCATACTGAGTGTGTGTAGTGTTCAGACCTTGCTCGCCTACCCCACTTGCATAGGAAACACATGCATTTCATATAGCCACTTTGCAATCCATTGAGAATAGCCACAACCTTCAAATCTGTGCAGATAAGCCATTCATGTTCATTGTATTTTATACAGTCCAGAATAAAAGCAACATTGTCATAACATTTCTCTGTTCCAAGTGACCGGAACAAAAAGCATTGTGTTCCCATTGTGTAGCAGTACACCCTTAACACTGTACAGAGATGCATCAATGAACAATCTCCACTGATTTGGTTCATAGCACAAACCCAGAGCATCAAACAGACCATGTATATTGATGCAATAACAAAGATTGTTCTTCATTGTGAAATATTCCTGCAAATCTAAGGAGTGCTTTTGGAATGCTGTAATTCGTACATCTTCTGCCAGCAGATTCCATTCTTGTAGATGTGAGGCCAGCAGTTCACTTTGTTGCTTGGTAAGTATTAAATCACGGATCAAATCATTGAGTTCAGGCTGCGTGATGAGATGTTGTTCCTTCTTGGACTCTACTTGAGCTTCATAGCATTCTGATTCTGATTTGTCAGAGTCTGTGTTATTGGTTGGCATTTCAGCTGGAGGACAAGGGATGGGTATATCTGTAGAATGTTCCACAGGACGCATAGCAGAATGAAGATTTGGGTAAACTATAGCCTTTTTCCGTTTTCTGTTGCAACCTGTAATGTGAGACAATAGACATTGTTGACTACTTAAGATAGCATAATTGTGTAATACATTATGCAGAGCAGGATATGCTAAAATGTGCTAAAAATACCAAATTTGATGTATATTCAGAAAAATAAAAGATTCAAATGTGTGATGTTCATTAAGCAAAAATAGCAATTAGCTGAATGGTCCAGCGGCTCTCTCCATACCATTGGGACACCGAATCCCAGACCAGGACTGGTGCCTTTAAACCATGCAGGTAACGAGCTTGTACATCTCACAGCAGATATGAGGCGCCTAGTGTTTGTCCTGATCACCAACTTTGCATGCGAAGTATAATTCATAAAGCTTTTTCACATGAGAAGGCAACTTCCTTTTATGCTGTTTTAACGTTAATGTCCCACAAATATAACAAACTGTCTGGCAAATTTTTGCACTCTGTAGGCATTGTAGCATAACATCAATAAAAACCTATAAAATAAGAAAATGATAGATCAATTTGCAATTTCACACAATATAGATATTGTTGGTGAAATATACATAATTTGATAGCCGTTATTCAATAATACTCGCTTATAGCACTGATTTATGATAAAATATGGCTGACAATTTTGTTTTAAATGATTAATGAAAGAAATTTTTCATTAAATCAAAGTGGAAACACAGAGCCGAACACCACCACCACAGCATATGCATGACTGAACAAAATGTTAAAGATGCATTCAGAGAACTGGTAGTTCTCAAAATGATACAATAAAATAAGGGTCATTTTCATAAAATTGGTGGGTGATACAAATAAATGAGTGTTATTTTTGCAATTGACGCATATAATTAGACATAAAAATCTCATTTCAATTTTTTTTTCACTGTTGTACAGTGTATCTATGACAAAATGAAAACTATTAAACAAGCATATCAGTAGACTCTATATATAATATAGTGTGTGTATATGTAACCTTAGTTTTGCTTCTGCCTGAATTGTTCATTCTGACAAAGGGCAAGCTTGTCACTCCACCTTAGACCTACAGTTTAACATGGAACCCAAATCATGCTCCACCAGCAGACCACTGTCTTAGCCACTAGGCTACCCAGGGTACCCATTTATCTACCAACCTATGTTTTTGTGTGGAAGGATGAACAGCTAGGTTTTGCTGCATGCTGTCGTTGGGTCTCCATCCTGGGGCTAATAGATTTATAATCAATGATACTGACTACTACACCACTATACCTTTCAACCTTTCAAATGTTGTGCGCAATGATTCCTCATTTCATGAAGATCAAGCTTGTCATCCCTCCTCTTGAGTTGGCCTGGTGGAGTAGTGTGTTTTTTGTACTCTCCACCCAACATAGCCAGGTATGCCTGGCTCATCTGGGATTGTTCTGAGCCAGGCATTTAATCTTCTTTTGAAGATGTCCACCACAACACCACTTGTGTTCCTTAGTTCTTTGGGCAGCTGATTAAACAGTCTTGGTCCTCTTGCAACAAAACTATTTTCTCTGGGTTAAAGATGTTCCCTTCCCTGTCTAGCCTTTAATTTGGGAACATGACACATTCTTCCTTTTCTACTTTACACTGTTGTTTGGGGAGTTACAGGATTCAGAGTAAGGTTAAGGGTAGTTTCTCCATTATTTTCCAAGTGTAAATAATGGTGTATTTTCTTCTTTCAGTCAATATACCGTATTTCCTGGCATATAATGCGCACCCTAATTTTGAATAGAAAATTATTTTGAAGAGAACATTTAGGGAAATAAAAATTTAGGGAAAAATATACCTCCTACCTCACTTCACATGTACAATTTTAATGAGTTAATTTTAACGCAGGGTGATTTTTGGAGTATTTTTGGGGGGGAAAAAGTGTGCATTATACGCCAGGAAATATAGTAGGTTTAATTCGCATAACCTTTGCCAGTAAGTTAGTTCTTTATACCCATGGATCTTGCCTGTGAAGCTTCTCTGAATCCCTTCTAGCTGTCTAATGTCTTCTTTTTTATATGGGCATGTTAGGACTGAGCAGTATTCCAATTTGGGTATGATTGGTGTTTTCAGTAGGGGAATCATTATATTCCTATCCCTTCATTTAAAGGTTCTCAGTATCTGCCGTCATTCTCTCTGCTCTGTTTAGTGCTATTTTATTTTTTCAAATTTCGCATTATCAATCATTACAACAAAATCTTTAGCTTTAGAATTTGAATTTCCTGTCTATTTGGGGTATAGTATTCCATGGATTTTAGGTCCTCCCTTTTTATGTACCGTAACAATTGCAATTTCTGTGTTAAACTTCATATTGTTGTTTTCCATCCACTTGTAGATTCTGTTCATGTCTGTTTGTAGAAATCCTATATCCTCTGGGTTTCTTATTTTTCTGCTGATCTTTGTGTCATGGCAAAGGATGTTATTGTGATGTCTCTGGTAATGTCCTCATCTATGTCCATGACTCCAGATTCCTGGGATCTTGGGAGCATTGCTCCAGTAAATTTGACCATGAGAAAAAGTAAATTTGGGTTTGGGTTTTGTTCATCCGCTAGACGTTATGCAATTTTTTTGCGTATACGTTCTTGTACAAACCAATTTTTTTAAATTACAAATTTAGTTATTTTAAGTTTAGTTGGTAATTCCATATTTAACAATTATTTTTATTTTTTGTTAAGCTTCAATGTTTTGATAATTAAAATTTTATTAAAACGTATATTTTTTTAATATAAAATTATCAGGATTGGACTATGTTCCATTGATCTCGGCCAGGTTTGATAAATTGGCCAGATAATTACTTGTGCGGTTTTAAGTAATCCACCATGACTCTAGAATTGAAAAGTTTAGTTAAGTTTAAACTTACTTTTACTTACTTTAACTTACCTACTTTTACTTACTCTTCCTTACTTTTACTAAGTTTAAAGCACTTACTTTTACTTACTTTCATTGTACTATATTTACTTACTTTTACTCACTTTTACCATACTATATTTACTAACTTTTACTTATTTTGTATTTTTTCAGGTAGTCAATAATCAATAATGGATCCTAATATTGATGAAGTTGGAGAGAAAAGTGAGGGTGTTAAAAGGGGTTACTTTTGTGGTCAATGCAAGAACAAATATTCAAAGAAGCAAAACTGGGAGGAACATTTTAATTCCAAAAAAAATATTTGTTACAATACAAGAGGTCCCAGAGTTTGGGCCCACAGCTTAGATATTGCAGTAAAGAAATACCAGGATGAAGTGCAGCAAAGAGATACGGCAAAGCAGTCATTTAGTTTGTTCACAAAATGTGCTAGTGCTAGACCTCAGAAAAATGAACCAACTTCATCAACTGCTAATCTAGATTACAGGATGCACTCAAACAACACCAATAGAACACCTGCATACAGAAACAAAAATACTAAAAGTTAGGGAACATTTAGACATGAGGGGAACACAATTCATGGCAGCAGTGACAACTAACCCACAACACCCTTGCCACTACATGTACAATCATGAACCAACACCTCGCACCATTAAGGTAACACCAGAGAGACATTATAACCAAATACTCCATTCCATACCACGCCCCACAGACATCACACAGTACAGAAAACACATACACACACACCTAACCCACAAAGCACTGACACGACTCGGTCCGAATGCGGTCCTAGGTGCGAAGCCGCCACCCATTAACAGGTCAGAGATCAACCTGAGCAGATTGGATCGAGTTAACTTAGCACGATTCCGATGTGGACATCACCCCAACTTACGGACATATAAACACAGACTAGACAACTCCATAGACGACACCTGCCACCTGTGCCAAGACACACCACAAACAATTGAACACATTATGACGGACTGTACCGCTCTAGCACAACAACGAACACAACACAGCATCACTAGTGCGCTGAACCTCTGGTCCACTCCGGAGAGGGTGATCGGTTACCTGCGTGCCACCGGCTTGCTCGATCAGGGTGGGCTGATCGGCTAAACAACAACAACAACAACAACAACTGCTAATCTAGAAAATGAAACTTTTTCACTAGATGTTTCACAGACTGAAGAAAGTGCTTCTCCTCCACCTAAGAAACAAAAGGTAAGTGAGGAATCTGCGCATCAGACTAACAAAACTGCTTTAGAGGAATTTGAAAATTCCCAAATCCAGAAGACATTGAATGCAATTTTGCGCCTAACAAAAGAAACTCACCAAGCTGTTGTGGTTAATAAAGAGAAGAGTCAAAATATGCCTTCAAGTTCAAGTGTTGCATCCAAATCTAATAAAGCAAAAAGCAACAAATTTGACATTTCCATAGCCCATTTAAGCAAGTGTAAATCAATACATTGCTGCTGCAATGAATAAATAAACTTAAGGTGAGTTATAAACTGTACATTATTGTATTATTATGTTTAGCTAAAACAATTTGTAATTGGTATGTCGTCAATTCAAGAGTTTACTATCATTAACCTATCTAGTGGTGTAAGGGGAAAAAAAAGTAAATTCAGAGCTGTGCTCCAGTAAATTTTTTCAAATCTGGAGTCATGTCTATGTCAGTATGATTATGAAGAGTAGTGGAGCTAATACTGTTCCTTGTGGTAATGTCCTCATCTATGTCAGTATGATTATAAAGCGTAGTGGAGCTAATACTGTTCCTTGTGGTACTGAGCCAAGTACCTCTGATTCTGATGAAGATTTTTCTTGTACTGTAATGATGTGCTGCTGCTCACTAAGGAAATTATATATCCATTTCCCTACTTTTCCTGTTATTCCCATATATTTCAGTTTATGTATTATGATTCCATAGTCACATTTGTTGAATGCTTTGGCAAAGTCTGTGTATATTACATCATAGTTTTCATTACTTTCCAGTGCATCAATAATGTTGTAGTGTTCCATTAGTTGTGATAGGCATGATCTGCCTGACTGAAACCCATGTTGGTTTCATTTAATTTTTTCTGAGTTTCCAAAAAGCCATAGATTTTCTGTCTAACTATTCTTTCAAATATTTTAGTGAGATGAGATGTAAGTGACACTGGCTTATAGTTTTTGGCCTCAGATCGATCTCCTTTATATATTGGGACTATCTTTGTGCTCTTCAGGATGCCCAGTATTTTTCCTGTGTCTAGTGATCATCTCCATATCCAATATAGGGGCTCAGTGATTGCATTCTTGCAGTTTTTGATCAGTGTGGCATTCCATTTATCTGGTCCTGCCACTCAGTGTGCTTTTAATTTCCCTATAGCTTCTGTAATATCATCTGTTGTGAAGTTGAAGTCCATTATATTTTCCCCTTGTAGTGCTTCTTCAAAGAATGTGTTTCTATTGCATATCAGTTTGTCAGTTTTTGGGATACTGAAAGGTGATTTGTACTGAGCTCTTAATATGTCAGATACTTCTGTTAGATCATCAGATAAAGCATTGTCTTCATTTTTCAAAGGTCCAATAGTCATGTGTTTTTTTTTACTTCCTTTTTGCAAAATTATAGAAGTACTTTCAGCTAACTTTTATTGCTTCTCTAGTGTTATCTTTTTCCGTATGCTTCTCAATTACAGTAGTTCCTGTGACACAATAGATACTCTGCAGTTTATCATTTAATATTTTTCTGTTGTTGTCGTTGCAGTCACTCTTTCTCTTTTGGAACAATGACCACTTTTATCTCTCAAACCTGCTTCTCTCTCCTCTTTGTTGTATTTTTGAGACATCTCTCTCCACAATTTCCAGCATCTTCTCCTCTACAGTCATTAGCATCTCTTCTGTTGTCTTGGTCTTGAAGATGATTTTCGAATCTTTTACTTCTATACTGGATGCAACACCTTCCCAGTTTATAGTTTTGGAGTGAAAATTAAAAATTTTGAATTTGTTGCTTTCTATTGTTCATGTTTTTTCCTTTCCTGTTGCTTTTATATTCATTCTTATTTCAATAATTAATGTTGTGATCTGATATTATGGTTGGGGATATTTCTGTATTATCAATTAGGTTGCTCTTGTTTGTGAATACCAGATCTAGGCAGTTGGTTTTTCTTCTGTTTTCTGTTATTTCTTGTTAACATAAATTCATCAGCTAGAGCTAGTAGCATTTTTACCTGCTCCTGGTCTTCCTGTGTGTCCCCATTGTCCTGGTGTATACATATATTTTTTCCTATCTTTTTATATTTCATGAATGGAAAATTAAAATCACCACAGAAAAATATTTGGAGTTGGAGAATGTAGATCTTTTACCAAGTTTCTGATATCTGTAATGGAATCTGATAATTTTGAAGTTGGTGTGTTCAGGGGTCTGTACATTACAATTAGTACCATATTTAATTTTTCAAATTTTGTTGCTACACATTCAGTGTTGCTGTTTCAAGTACTTAGTCATTTCTGCCATATGCCTTTCATGTGTGCAAATAGCACATCCTCCTTTACGTCTCGCTGTTCTGTTGGCTCAGAGGATGTTATAGTTGTCAATTTGTATTTCTTTTTTGTCAATACAGAACTTGCAGTTTTCACAGTTTGCCTGGCAGTCCTTTAGATGGGTTTCCATGAGGCGTGCAAAGTCTGCTCCAGTTTCTTGCACAAGTCCTTTCAGGTATAAAACTTTGGGGAATGGTTTGATTTAAGCCCCTGAATAGTAGCTAGGATTATTTTTATTTTTTCTCTTATCATTTTTACATACATGTGGTTCTGATTCATTTTCCAATGGTGGTGCTAGTTTCATTACCTTGTGATCCTCCAAGAATTTTTGTCCCTTTATGTTTTGATACCCATCATCTGGATATTGCATGTAATTTCTTTCTGTATGCCTTTTGTATGGCTCTTGGATCCCTGTATTTATCAGTTGGCTTTGTATTTGCTGGATGGTATTCAATAGTTGAATTGTATGGACTACATCTGAAAAATTGGTAGCCCTCTTTGTTGTTGGTTTCATTTACTCACCTGTCAGGTTCCTTTGAGGGTGGTGGTAATGACATTTTTGTCTGTATTTGCACCTCCCATACCTTGCATAGATGTTTCAGACAGTAAGATGGTGGAACTTGCACTTTTTTTTTCAAATTTGCAATATCCTCTTGTGTAATGTGTGTTATATAATGTGGGATGTGCATAGATGCATTGCCCATCCTAATATCTGCAGTACCCTTTTGCGTACGGTAGTATTTACATACAGTATTTTCTATGCTTCTATTTCTTATCTGATTATTTTCTGTGTTTTTAATTTTGATATCATTATTTTTCTGCAGATGTTTATTTCCTTCATTTTCTGTTTTTATCTTTTTACTCGTTGCAATTTTACTCCACTTTTCTTTCTTTTATGTCTTCACTCCATGTTATATTTTTATTTGTTTGGGTCTCATCCACCCATTGCTGCATTGGGACATTTCAGGGCTCTTGTTTCCCCATTATTACCTCCTTTTCTGTAACACTTGAATTTGCTTTCTCCATTTCTTTAAATACTGCAAAGGATGTTGTTGTTGTTGGTTAGCCAATCAGCCCACCCTGATTGAGCAAGCTGGCGGCACACAGGTAACCGATTGCCCTCTCCGGAGTGGATCAGAGGTTCACTGCACTAGTGATGATGTGTTGTGTTCTATGTTGTGCTAGAGTGGTACAGTCTGTCATAATGTGTTCAATTGTTTGTGGTGTGTCCTGGCACATGTGGCAGGTGTCGTCTGTGGAGTTGTCTAGTCTGTGTTTATATGTCTGTAAGTTGGGGTTATGTCCATATAGGAATCGTGCTAAGTTAACTCAGTCCAATCTGCTCAGGCTGGTCTCTGACCTGTTAATAGGTGGTGGCTTTGCACCTAGCATCGCTTTCAGACTGAGTCATGTTAGTGCTTTGTGGGTTAGGTGTGTGTGTGTGTGTGTGATGTCTGTGGGGTATGGTATGGAATGGAGTATTTGGTTATAATGTCTATGGTGTTACCTTAATGGTGCGAGGTGTCGGTGCATGATTGTACATGTAGTGGCAAGGGTGTTCCCCTCATGTTTAAATGTTCCCTAACTTTCAATATTTTTGTTTGTGTGTGCAGGTGTTCTATTGGTGTTGTTTGAGTGCATCCTGTAATGATAGGAAGTGCGTTGTTTTGTATTGTCTGTAAGGTGTTTGTGTGTGTTTGAGATAATGGGTGCCTAGCATGGGCTAGCATAGTCCATAACAGTGAATATGTTGTTTGTATATGAGTATGTTTCCTGCTGGTGTCCAAAGTTTGTGCCTGTTAGTACCCTAAGCATGTTAAGTCTTGATGAAGCATGTTAAGTCTTGACGTACATTTGTTTTTAATGTCCTGAATGTGGTTTGTAAAAGATAATGGTGTTGTATGTGACCCCAAGTATTTTGGTCCTGTGAGTGTGTGGAATGTTGGTGTTATTTAGTGTAAGCTGTGGAGTTACCTGGTGTTCTTTTGTGTTGCTTGTTAGCAAGGTGATGGTTGATTTTGTGGGCACTACTTTGAGTCTATTGTGTGAGAGCCAGTCTTGTATACTGTTTATATATCTTTGTAGGTTATTTGTAGCAGTGTCAATGTTGTTGTGGGTGGATGTTAGAGTGATGTCATCTGTATATGATGATAAGGTAAGCTTGTTATCTATGAGTGTTGGAATGTCATGTATGTATAAGTTGAACAGTGTTGGTGAGAGAACAGAGTCTTGAGGGACCCCATTGTGGAAAAAGCTTGTTTTGGATGACTTGCTATTAAATGTGACATGTATCTTCCTGAAAGATAGTTGCTCAGCCACTTTTTGGTGTTATTGTGCGTGTTTGTGTTGAGTATTTTGTTTATGAGAGGGAAGCATGGGATAGCATTAAATGCTTTACTAATATCTATTGTTGCTAATAGTGTATGTTGAGCTGGTCATATGGAGTTGATGCCATCCATGATGTGCTGCGTGAGGTTAGTGAGTAATCTGAATCAATGTTGAGTAGGCGATAGTGGTATGTGTGGGTTGGTGATTTGTAAGATAAGTCTTTGTTACTTTGGAAGGTGTGCATAGTAAAGTAATGGGTCTATAGGAAGCTGGTTCTGTTGGATTTTTGTTTGGTTTGAGTCGTGTAATAATTTTACCTTGTTTCCATGTCAGGAATAATAATGTTGGTATGAATATGTGCTGATATTTGTGAGAGCTAGTATTCCCTGTGGGCCCAAGTGTTTAAGGTGTATGTTAGATATGTTGTCTGGTCCAGTAGCCTTCGAATTCTTAATGTTTTTGATGAGCTTGGTGGTCTGGTCTGTATTGAAGGGTGTAATGGTCGTGTCGAGTCTGTAGGTTTTCTTGTGTCTGGCTGTTTGTCTGTCTGCATGTTTCTGGTTGTTGTCTCTATTTAAGTGACTTATCTTTGGGTCATTCTCTGTCAGATCAACCAAAAAAAATTGAAATTAACACCCTCATCTCTCATATTTTGCTGAAATTTGGTTTATAGGGAGATTGTGAGCCCTGAATCCATTTCTGAAATTATAAGGTCAATCCGACCAACGGTTCAAGAGAGATGACCTCGGGCAATTTGAGGTCACTCGCGAGGTTACTAACATTTGGCGAGCCATAACTTGGGTAATAATTGTCATAATTATATAAAAGTATATATATTTAGAATTGGAAAACGACAAGGAATCTAAATATGCAAGTTTTAGAACTCTAGGTTGAAAAATAAAAAAGTTACACTGTAACCAAAATTTGAGGTCACGATTTGACCTCTGGGGTATCAAATGAGAATTTTTTTTTTAAATGTAAAAAATGAAGGCATAGGCATTGGCTATTAGAATCAGCAAAAAAAAAGTTTGTTTGTTAGTATTTTTCATGTAACTAACATATAAGTGAACATATTCATAAGTTGTGCGTCAATTCTACCTATTTTTTCATACTTAAGCTCATAATTTGACCTATAGAAATTAAAATTACATTTTTTATAGATATAAAAAACAAAGTCAGAGTTCTTGACTAATAGAAACAATCGTAAAAAGTTTGTTTATGTTGGTACTTTTCATGTAACTAACTTATAAGTGAACACCATATTTATAAATTGCTTGTCATTTCAAGGAATTTTTATATCTTAGCTATCAATTTGACCTCAAGCTCCAAGAATTTAATAAAAATTGTATTTCACTGCTAATCTACACTGGCAATAATAGTTATAATAGTGAAAGGGGAAGACTAAGCTCACATGTAGCCTAAACAAACCTGTTGAAACATGTTGCTACTTGTCTAAGTGCAGAATCAACACAGATAGTTGCAAAATTCCTTGTCTACAGGTTAGTACAGTTCCAGCCAGCACTGTGGGTGGCTGGTGGGTATGGTGTTTTAATGAGCCTCAGAGACTATCAAGGCCTAAAATATTAAGTGTGTATAGCTATATATTTTCTAAAAAATATATATTACCTAATTGTAAATCCTATATCTTTACAGATCAAAATACAATGGTTCGGCACTTGAAATACTGCCAGGACCCTATTCAAAAACACAAGAAATGCATAACAATCAATCTTAGAAAAGTGACTGATGTACTTGTTGAAAAATGTGCTGGAAGAGTGAAAAAAGACTCATTGTTGTGTGTGAACTGCTGGACACTGATAATGAAAAACCCCACTATACTTAGTACCACTGAAAACAACGAGTCTGAGCAGGATTCAAATGAATCATCTACTATCAGTGGCTTGAGTAACATCTCTTCAATTCAAGATCTGGACAATGACAGTGATTGCTTGATAAAGGAAAATCCTTCAACTTCAGTTGAACCAGTTCTAGCATTTCTGGACCAAACACCAGTTAAAAAAAGTAAGTAATAAATTAATATAATAACTTATACTTTACTACAAGGTCTGTTTGATCTACTATATAGCCAATTATATAGCATTTAAGGTACTATAATTAATATTTAATTACTAATATTCAGGTGTGTGAAACCTTTTTTTCTGTTCTTTTCAGAAGGGCTGTCATTAAGCCAGAAAAAGCGCAAGGCTCGTGGTAAGCTATCATCTGCTCAGAAACACCTGAAGGAGAGGCTAGAACTCAGTTATGGTGTTCAAATTACCGAGGAGGTAAGTGATACTTCAAAACCTGAAACTAAATCTGAAAAACATCTAGACAAATTAATGAATGAATTGAAACAGTCATTCCTGGAGAGCAAATGTCACCATCACAAACTACAAATATTGACACTCTCACCATACACAATTGAAAAAACAGCTAGTTTCTTTCAAACTACAACATACATGGTGAAAAGAAGCCGTTCACTTAAATCAGAACATGGAATCCTTCCGAAGATTCCACTAATGAGCAAAGGAAAAGTGATATCTGAAGAACACAAAGATATAGTTAGAAGATTCTATGAGTCAGAAGAGGTTAGTCGTATGTGTCCTGGCCAAAAGGATTGCGTGAAAGTTATCAGTGCTGAAGGTGCAATGAAGGTGCAAAAACGATTGGTCCTCGGGAATTTAAGAGAGATGTTTGAACTATATAAAAATGATGAAAAGAATCCCAAAATAGGATTTTCCACATTTGCAAAATTACGGCCATCATATTGTGTGCTTGCCGGTAGTGGTGGGACTCATTCTGTCTGTGTCTGCACATACCATCAAAATCCAAAATTGCAGCTGGCTGCATTGAGAGAAAGCGGTCTTTCATACAAGGATCTTATGGATTACAGTGTCTGCAGTACAGAAAGAGAGACTTGCATGATGCAACTTTGCAATGATTGCCCAAGAGAAGAGGGTGTCCTGGATTTTCTTGAGTTACTTGACAGTGTGAAATCAGCTCCAAATGAAATATCTTACAAGCAATGGGTGACTGTTGACCGTTGTACAATGGTTGATAAGGTGGAGCCACTTCATGAATACTTATCATCCCTAAGCATGAAAATATCCCGCATGGTTCGTCATCACTTTGTTGCTCAGCAACAATCACAGTACTTCAAGCAGTTGAAAGAAACACTACCACCTCAGAGCGAGGTAGTTATAGTAGGTGATTTCTCTGAGAATTATTCTTTCATTGTCCAGGATGCTGCCCAAAGGTTTCACTGGGACAATTCACAGTGTACAGTTCACCCTTTTGTCATCTATTATAGATCATCTGCAGACCAGGAACTTAGCCATTTTAGTGTCTGTTTCTTATCTGCATCACTAAAACACAACACTATAATGGTTTACTCATTCATATTGAAGCTTATGACATATGTTAAATTCAGATGCCCACAATTGAAGAAGGTGCACTATTTCTCAGATGGATGTGCTGGCCAATATAAGAACAGATACAACTTCACAAATCTCTGTTACCATGAAGAGGATTTTGGTCTGTCTTGTGAATGGCACTTCTTTGCTACATCCCATGGCAAAAATGCATGTGATGGGATTGGAGGAACAGTGAAGAGAGCTACTGCTCGTGCCAGTTTGCAGAGAACTACAGAGAGGCAAATTCTTACACCAGAACACATGTTTCAGTTTTGTGAAGAAAACTTGAGCAAGAAGATAAATTTTTTCTTTGTAACTACAGCTGATTTGAAAGATGCAGAAGAACGGTTGGAACATCGATTCAAGGATAGTAGGGCTATTCCTGGAACTCAGAAATATCATAGATTTGTTCCCCTAAACAAGGAAGAACTGATGGTGTATCCCATTTCAAGTGGCATTGGAGAAAAGAAAAGAATAAGGAAAAGTCATTTTACTAATGAACCTGCAATGCTTGGTAACCTAAAATGTGTCAAACCAGGAGAGTATGTTGGCTGCATTTATGACATGCAAGTTTGGTATGGAATTGTGGAGGAATATTGTGAAGAGTTTGATGATTTCACTGTGAACTTTCTACATCCCTCTGGGTCATCAGGATCAAGTGCATATTATTATCCATCAAACAAGGATTCATGTGCAGTGCCAGGACATCATATATTAACTGTAATGAGTTGTCCTACCCTAAGAGGAGGCAGCAGAATTCAATACATTTTTCCACAAAAAGAAATTGATGAGAGCATCGAGCATGCAAAAATTGTATTAGGCTAGCACATGAATCCTCTAAGTAGGTCTTCCCCTTTCACTATTATAACTATTATTGCCAGTGTAGATTAGCAGTGAAATACAATTTTACATTTTTTGCCTTTGTTTTTATATCTATAAAAAAATGTAATTTTAATTTCTATAGGTCAAATTATGAGCTTGTGTGAAAAAATAGGTAGAATTGACGCACAACTTATGAATATGGTGTTCACTTATATGTTAGTTACATGAAAAATACTAACATAAACAAACTTTTTTTTGCTGATTCTAATAGCCAATGCCTATGCCTTCATTTTTTACATTTAAAAAAAAAATTCTCATTTGATACCCCAGAGGTCAAATCGTGACCTCAAATTTTGGTTACAGTGTAACTTTTTTATTTTTCAACCTAGAGTTCTAAAACATGCATATTTGGATTCCTTGTCGTTTTCTGATTCTAAATATATATACTTTTATATAATTGTGACCATTATTACCCAAGTTATGGGTCGCCAAATGTTAGTGACCTCGCAAGTGACCTCAAATTTCCCGAGGTCATATCTCTTGAACCGTTGGTCGGATTGACCTTATAATTTCAGAAATGGATTCAGGGCACACAAACTCCCTATAAACCAAATTTCAGCAAAATCTGAGAGATGAGGGTGTTAGGCACTGGTTGATCTGACAGAGAATGACCCCTTTGTGTAGTGACTAACTAGAATGTTAGCTTGTTGTGCATATGTTAGGATATTATTTTGGCTGCGACAGATAGCCGCATGTGAGGTGTGAATGCTGCTGTTAGAGTGGGTAATGCTGTTTAGTCTTGTATAGCCTGGGTGTATCTGTGGAGTGGTTTAGTGTTATGAATTCCCTAAATGTTTGTTTGTTTTTGAGTTTGTTGTTTATTTCTGTGTTGAGCTGTTGTATCTACTGTTTTATAGGCTTGTGTGTGTGGTGTTTGTGTGTTATGTTTCAGGTTGTTACATTGCCTCATGAGGTGGGCTATTTCTCTAGTGTAATTTGGGTTGTGTTTCCTAATGTTGCCCTTGGGTATGTAAGGAGTTTACAGTCTGTGTACATGCATCACACAGAAATTTGACTCACAATCTGTTTAGCATTCAAGATGAGGGATATTTTCCTATCATCCGAGTTCATGCAGATGTAGTCTTGAAGTTTTGACAGAAATCACATCTAATTGCTGCATTTCTAGTTGTTTCCAGATTACACAAATTGCAGATTAAGTGAGAATTTGGACCCATGGTCATGGTATTCATTAATTATCATAAAAAAAAATACACACAATTTTTTTCTTTCCTTTGTGGTCATGGGGTTTATGACCTTTTTCCTGCTTTGTTTTAAACTTTTCCTGAATGCCAACCATATTATCATTTAAATATATACATTAAACTGATGATAATTTGTGTAAACTGTATTGCACTTAATTTTAATGAATTTCACTTTATAATATATATGCATGGATTCACTGATACTTTGTTTACTTTTGGGTGTAAACAGAATAAACTGCTGAGTAGTTTATTCCCTTCTTATTTGGATGTTAATACAGAGAGGAACAGACACAGACAACACATCCATTCCCCACAAGGACAATCAAACTATATATATATACACAGACAGTCCCTGACTTGTGTAAGGGTTCTGTTCTACAGGGTGGGCCGTAAGTTTCCATACATAGGAAAATTTAAACGTTTGTTTTTATGTTTCAGATACCCTAAGAATATGCGTTTGTAAGATCTTGTTTACTGATGAAGCAAATTTTTACGTCAATGGAGAGGTTAATTGGCAAAACATACGTTATTGGAGTAATGCTAACCCTAACTGGCTGAGTCCGACGAAGATGCAAGGTGCCGGTAAAGTGATGGTGTGGGCCGGGATATGGGGTGACAGAATTATTGGACCAATTTTTGTCAGTGGAAATTAATGCCGAAAGGTATCTTAACATGTTGCAAGAAGAGATTTTCCCATCCCTGCTAAACGAGGAAGGTAACTTCCCAGTTTACTTCCAGCAAGATGGAGCTCCACCTCATTATGGTCTTCACGTGCATCGGTATTTGGATCAGCAGTTCCGGATGCTTGGATTGGTCGGCGTGGTCCTGTGGAGTGGCCTCCCAGATCCCCAGATCTCACCCCCCTTGATTTCTATCTTTGGGGGCACTTGAAGGCCATGGTGTATCAGGAAAAGATACGAGACATAAATCATCTAAAGGAACGTATCACCAACGCCATTACAAGCATAACGTCAACTGTGCTAATGCGTGTTCATTAACAGTGGGGAACACGTATTGAAATGTGTTTTCAAAACAATGGCAACCATGTAGAGCATATTATATAAATAAAAATGGTTGTCCATAAAAAAATGTTTATTTTTCCTATGTATGGAAACTTACGGCCCACCCTGTAGAAGGCTTTACACAAGTCAATTTTTCGGTAAGTCAGAATTGACCCTTCCACAGGTAATCATTGAACAATACTTTTTTATACAATACTTTTTTATAAATTAAAAAACTAAATATAGTATAGTAGCAATAAAAGCATAGGAAAGAAAGATAATTAAGTAGTTCAAAATACTGTACTGTCCTGCACTCTACAATCACTTGGGCGCTTTCCAGTCATTATTGGAACACAATTAAGAGCAATTTTACGAAAAAAGTTTGGAGATGATGCAGAGGGGATTTATGGGAGCATTTATGTAAAGTTGAATTTGCATAAGTCAAGGCTTATGTAACCCAGGGAGTGTATATATATAATGTGTGTGTGTGGTTAATCAGAAGCATAGTCAAATAGCATCAATTTCTCACATATCATGACCTTCCATTATGAATTTTACAGGGTCAGAAGAGGTGTAATATCTGGAGAATAAAATAAACAAATTATATTGATATCAGTTTCCCTGAAATATAAATTTAGCTGTATAAGTATGCATATATAAGAACAAAATAATCAGAAGCCACAAAAATTTCTGAAATAACAATTTCTGCATATCTTGAACTTCAAGGGCTATGTACTTTGGGGGAGGTTAGAAGGATTTTACAAATATAAAAAATGCATTGCCAGGTTTGTTTTGACCCAGTACATAAATTTGGGGGGTAGAACTTGGATATTTTGAAATAGTGAAACACCCAGCCCAAAATTACAGGGCAGCAGGGTCATGAATTTAGGCTTCCATGATGAATCCAACCTGAGTAAAATTGAATAAGGCCCAAACTGTGGTCTAGGGCTGAGCTTGCCGCAGCTAAGCTACCATCAGCCAATATTGGACCAAAATTGCTGTGGTGCAAGGTCAATTCCAGTTCTTTAGGCTACTTAAGGCCTAGGAATGCATAAAATTTATTGAACATAACCTTTTAACATTATTAAAATGTATTTTCTTAAAGGTTACACACACCACACACACACACACACACACACACATATATATATATATATATTATATATATATATATATATATATATAATATATATATATATATAGTGTGTAACCTTTAACCTTTAACCTTTGGTTAGTTTCCACCAGAATTGTTCATTCTGACGAAGGTCAAGCTTTTCACTCCACCTTAGACCTACAGTTTAATGTGGAATCTGAACCTTGCCCCACCAGCAGCCCAGCATCTTAACCATTAGGCCACCCAGGGTACCCATTTATCTACCAACCACTTTCTTTATTGTGTGGAAGGCTGAACAGCTGGGTTTTGCTGTGTGTTGGCTGCCATCATTGGGTCTCAAACCTGGGGCTGATGGATTCGTAGTCAGCTACGCTAGCCACTACACCACCAAGGTGCATTATATATATATATATATATATACATTCAACTGCAAAGAACACGCAGTATAAATAACGTAAAGAACGACGCTTGTATAGGAGATATTCCGCGCAAGACGAGAGAGAGAAAATGGAACAAATGAAAAAATGAAGTAACCACCTGGGAATCGAACCCGGGATCTTCCGATTGCCGGTCAGACGCGATACCATTACACCATGGACTTCACTCTTCCAAATGCCGTAATTCTTCTACATACTCGCAGAAACCAATGCCCCAAGGGGGCACCTCCCGCATGCCGTAACATTATATACACTCAACTGCAAAGAACACGCAGTATAAATAACGTAAAGAACGACGCTTGTATAGGAGATATTCCGCGCAAGACGAGAGAGAGAAACGGAACAAATGAAAAAATGAAGTAACCACCTGGGAATCGAACCCGGGATCTTCCGATTGCCGGTCAGACGCGATACCATTACACCATGGACTTCACTCTTCCAAATGCCGTAATTCTTCTATATACTCGCAGAAACCAATGCCCCAAGGGGGCACCTCCCGCATGCCGTAACATTATATACACTCAACTGCAAAGAACACGCAGTATAAATAACGTAAAGAACGACGCTTGTATAGGAGATATTCCGCGCAAGACGAGAGAGAGAAAACGGAACAAATGAAAAAATGAAGTAACCACCTGGGAATCGAACCCGGGATCTTCCGATTGCCGGTCAGACGCGATACCATTACACCATGGACTTCACTCTTCCAAATGCCGTAATTCCCGGGTTCGATTCCCAGGTGGTTACTTCATTTTTTCATTTGTTCCGTTTTCTCTCTCTCGTCTTGCGCGGAATATCTCCTATACAAGCGTCGTTCTTTACGATATATATATATATATATATATATATATATATATATATATATATATATAAGCACACCGGACAAAAAAATTAGTCACCCCTCTCAGAATGTACCTAATAACGTGTGACGGCGCCTCTGGCCTTGATAACCGCACGAATCTGGCGAGTTTAGTATGCAGAGGTACGCCTGCTGGTTCAAATTCATCGTCACTGGAATGAGAGGGCCCATTTCATGGTACGAAAAACATCCCCAGAACATCACGGAACCACCTCCAGCCTGAACAACACCTTCGACGCATTCAGGATTAAAGGCTTCATTGGACCTGCGATGTACTCATCGCCTCCTATCATTGGAGAACAAACAAAAACAGGACTCATTGGACCAAATTACATATTTCCAATCTGCCGCAGTCCAGTTTTTGTGCCTCTGAGCCCATTTATAACGTGACAATTTGTGACCTGCTGTTAACAGCGGCCTCTTCCGTGGTACCCTGCTCCAGATGTCCATCGCATGCAGTTCTC
Source organism: Bathynomus jamesi (assembly GCA_023014485.1). NCBI lineage: Eukaryota > Metazoa > Arthropoda > Malacostraca > Isopoda > Cirolanidae > Bathynomus > Bathynomus jamesi. Next base: position 91,386 of record JAJOZX010000902.1, on the reverse strand, counting down.
GTCGCAATGTCCATTCGGAAATTGGTCGCTGGAGAACCTCATTGGTTTCTTGGAGCAATTGTTCTCTGGTTTGAAAATGATTTGCAGTTACTAGACGAGAAACATGGCGGCGGCCCCTATTGTCGAGAATTGTTTTCCGGCCACAGTTATGCCGTCGATTTTCAGTTGATTGCGAACTACACCACTCTTTGTAAACTCGCTGGACAGTACGCGTTGACACCAACAAATTGGGCTACTTCAGACATTTTGTGTCCGTGGGCTCTGCCAAACACGATGGCTCCTTTTTGCCACTGAGTAACGTCTGCCTCACGACCCATTTTGCAGACTATATCCAACACACACTTTGTTCTTCACCACCTCACGAAACAGATCTGATCCTGTGTGCTACGTCACCGCTACTTGTCACTTACCAATGCTACATCAGCACCCTCTGTGTGTGACCTTGAACTTCCTACTATCGGTGCTAGTAGGGGTGACATTTTTTGTCCAGTGTGCTTATATATATTGTGTGACTGTGTGTATATATACAGGGCTGTGGAGTCAGAGTCGGAGTCGGAAGCAATTTTGGTGGTGCTGGAGTCGGAGTCGGTAAAAATGTACCGACTCTGACTCCAACCTCAATATAAATTTTAATAAAATGTTTTTGTGTGATATCACTGGCAGCTATGGTGGTTAAACCACTTAAATAATAAACACAATGTTTTCCATTTCAGACACTAATGCCATTAATTCATTTTTTCTTTTCAGATAATATTTTTTATTTTTAATGCTTATTTAATTTCGAGTTCTTTCTAAATTTCATAAGTTTTTAACTTTCAAGTCTAAAACCCCTTTCACAATGGCAAAGACACTTCTAACAAAGTCTGCAGTTTTTGAATATTTTACAATAACCACAGATGGGAAACATTTCGTGTGTCAGTGTATGATAGAAGATGATGATGAAAAATTATGTGAAGCAAAAATCAGTGGTTTTACTGGCTCTGATAAAAATGCACCAACCAGAGCATCAAATTTGAAAAGACATTTGCAGCGTTTCCATCCCAAAATTTTAGAAGTTGTCATTGAGAAAGATAGTAATAAAAACCTTGCAACTACTTCAAAGTTAACAAAAGATCAGAAATCTACTGAATGACAAGCACCACTTACAAGATACTTTACTACAGACAAAGTTACCATAACAATGACCACAGATGATGATTCACGTGGTGGTGATGAAATGCCTCTTGTTTAATTATCATCATAGCAGATTTAGAATTAATATACCGTCGGAGTCTGAGTTGGATAGACAAAAAATTGAGGAGTCGGAGTCAGTTTTTTATGTGCCGACTCCACAGCCCTGTATATATATGTGTAAATAATAGTGAATTCTTGAAATACCTTTGATTCTGGAGATGACAAATTGTTTGTTTACCAAAAAGTAATAACTTTTTTGCAACCACCTCAGGAGCTGGCTTGAGCAAAACTTGAATCCAGTCAGGTCTTGAGTTATGCTCCCCCCCCCCAAAAAGTGCCAACTTTAGTTGACTTAACTCATTCATTTGAACCAAAAGAAAATGGATTAAATTCATTTGTAATCTTGACTCTACATACCAATGCACACACAAAATTATTAGATCTACAGTTCCTAGAATAAAGTATGTATTTTAAGTGAATTTGTGATTGAGGAAGAAATTTCTCTATCAAATGCTAATTTTCAGTTTTTTAAGATACCATACTTTATTCTAGGAATTGTATACAGGATACCTTCTGCTTGCTATTTGCCGAATGAGTACATACAATTGGTTACAAAAGTTGGGATACACTGACAGAAAGGTAGATGTAGCCCACTGTCTCCCAACTTTTGTAACCGAGTGTACACACACATATTCACACACATTGTTGTACCAACTTGGGTAATTAATTCTAGAAATTTAAAGCCTAATAGTATTAATGGATTTTATTTTTAAAATTTTGCCCAGGCTGACTTCCTGTTATAGAAAACAAACAAAAATAAAAACTTTTATTCTTTAATTCATTAAAGTATTACAAAATGAAGTTATACACAAGATGTTCATAAAATAATTAAATTGATAAAAGAATAGATGAATAAATTCTTTAGAAAATCATACAAATTTAGTAGTATAAAATCAAATGAACTTTATGGAAGTTTTGGTTTAAATGAAATTAAATAATTTTTAAGTAAAAATTACACATTTGTATGATATACACTGTGCATTGAATACCAAATACTGTACATACATATACATATATAAATACATATGCACACACAAATACAAATGTGCTTTAAAATTATAATACATCACTGAATTTCTTATACAATAGGCAATTGGTCTACATCATGGCAGATGTCATAACGTTGCTTCCTGTAGATCAGCAAAGTTAAGCAACATTGGATCTGAGTAGTAGTTGGGTGGAAGACTGTCCTTGCCTCCAGATTATTCAGTGATGCATGGTTTGGATCCCATGTAAGGCTGTGAATTTTCTCCATCATATGACCTTAGATGTTGCAAAGGAGGTTAAACAACCCTAATACTGTATTACATTTTTACAGTAGGCAAAGATTATGTAATATTGAGAGTAGCCTACTGAAGATTGCACTTCTACAGTTTTAGAATGAAGATATTTTATGCATGATGCAGAGCTAAGATTACCAGGATTACCAAGATGTTCATTTAAGCAAGATTTTAAACTAAAGTAGGATGGTGCTTGCTTGAGTAGAGTAGGAAGGTTATTCATTAGTGAGGGAGCAACTTGTGACATTGCCTGTAAAATGTTTGTTTATTTGGCTACCAATATGGAAAAGCTTATAGTATTACAATGATTTAATGTAGTTGGCAGTTTAGTAAAAGTGTAAAATGCACTGACACACACACAAATTTTTCCTAAATCTGGGGAATTTATAATTGGCACCCACTTTGTATTTTATTTTTGTACTGTTTCTAGACTGTCATGAGGCTGGAGCTTGATCAACTTCCTGTGAATGGAGCTTTGTTGTCTTTAGTCAATCACAATGGAGGATCAAATGGTTCCAGTTCTCAGGGAAATGATGGGGGAGAAGACCATCCCCTTCCCCAGCATCCCCCTCCTGCTGTGCCTCCAAATCATGCCATTCATTACTTCACAGCTATTCAGTGCATCAAAGAGTTGGCTCTTCTTCTCAAACCATATGCAGGTATAGAGCATAGAGGAAGCTTTGTCTTCAGAGCAAAAGCAGTTCATAAAATCATAAGTTTTTACCCAGTTATCAACAAAAAAAATGTATATCTGGTACTGGTGCTGGTCCTATATCTGAAGCAAGAGTAGCCAACCTGTAGCATGCATGGCTCATGCCAGGTGTCATTTATATATATTGAATAATAATAATAATAATATAAGAGTATATTATATATTCCAGATTGTGTATTTGTCATTTCACTAAATATTTTGTGTGGCACTGTGCACTTACTTTGTTTTAACCTCTTATCTAAAGTAACTGTGATGAACTATATAAAATTTTTACTAGTGTTAAGATATAGTTATCTTTTGATGATGTAACAACCTTGAATAGGTTTGTACAAGACCTATGCCAAATTTAAATTTACCCATTAACTGTTTACCCCCTTCCTGGTATCATATGAGAAGCCACAGTGTAAGTGAAAAAGATATGTGATGAAGTATAATGTTTTGGTGAATACTATGACCATCTTCAGGTGCAACAGTCTTATTCTCCCCACAAGTACTATACAGGCATACCCCGCATAACACAGATCTATTCATTCAATGCTGATTCGCCATAGCTCTGATAAAATGTTGACACCATTCCCTGAACAGTGTGATGATTCAGAGTTGCTCTTGCACACTTTTGTAGCAAACATTTTTGACAAAAAAATTTCTCTGCACTTTATTATTTAGTATTTAAAATTTTTAAAAACAAATACATTTTTAATATTGAATGGAACAAAGTTAATTTTAAAAATAAGCATGATTTTAAAAAATGTAGAAAATATCAACATATTTTTTCCAAAATTAAAGTGGTTAATTTTTAACTAAAAATTAAACATACAGGGTGTTTATAAAGTCTATGTATTTCAGTGAAAAGGTAGCAAAAAGGTAAATTCAATAACAATATAATAGAAGGCATATATTTAATGAATACTTAAGCATGTGATTCTACATGAGCACCATCAGTATCTCTACAGAGTTTGAATCTGTCAGCAGCATTGCGGAACACATTTTGGAGCATGATGGGGGTTATTTTTATAACTGCTGTTACGATACGAGCATGTAAATCTTGCAGATTTGTAACCCTCATTTGATAGACATTTGACTTGATAAAGCACCATCAGTATCTCTACAGAGTTTGAATCTGTCAGCAGCATTGCAGAACACATTTTGGAGCATGATGGGGGTTATTTTTATAACTGCTGTTACGATACGAGCATGTAAATCTTGCAGATTTGTAACCCTCATTTGATAGACATTTGACTTGATAAAGCCTCATGCAAAGAAATCCAAGGGTGTTAGGTCAGGAGATTGAGCCACCCAGGGCCTGTTGCCTCCATGTCTGATCCACCGATTTGGAAATTGTTCATTTAGGTACTCCTGAACAATGTTTGCGTAATGACAAGGTGCCTCATCTTGTTGAAAGACGACAGTGTCTGAATGAAGCTGGGACATTTACGTGCTCGTATCATAACAGCAGTTACAAAAATAACCCTGTCATACTCCAAAATGCGTTCTGCAATGCTGCTGATAGATTCAAACTCTGTAGAGTAGGGTGACACTTATTTTCGAAAGTTTGAATTTTTATCGGGACGGGCGCGTTTCTGGTTCCATTTTGTCAAAAAATATCGTGTGTAAAATATTTTTGAAATAAAACAATATTTAGAACTGCCTCAATACGGTCAAAGTTTGTATATTTTCTCGAAAAGTAGAAATTTTAGATCATGATGTTCTATGCCTCTAGCAAATAAAATATCACTTCTAGTTTGTTCAAGCTACTAATCTTGACCTAAAACATATAACTGGACTTCATACTTTCAACTCTAGGTCCCCCTCAACTCGAGTATTAGCCCCTCAAGGGGGGGGGGGGGGGGGGTATCATGGGCGCCCATCTCCCTCTCATTGTTGCCTACTTTGCAGAGGTCATGGTGGACTTGCGGGCGGTTGGGAAGTCACAGCGGTGCTTCTCGACCACTTGTAAGAGGAACTGCCTTTGGTCTTCACTCTTGGTAAGGGCCAGGTTGAAAGACTGCATCAACGCCACCCCGCGCTCCGCGAAGTCATTGACAACTTGAAGGGCCTGGACTCGGCGGGATGCGGCGATGAAGGCTGGGTCCGTCCGCCACTCCTCCGGATCCTTGAGCAGGAAGGCGGTGCTGATGTCCAGAACCTTGAAGAACTCCTTTGATGTAGTCGTTGTGAACTTGGCCAATGTATTGTTGGCGATTGAGGCGGTGGACAGGTCCACATTGATACGCCGCGGGGGATCCTCCGATCCTTCCTCTTCTTCCATCGCTTTAATCATCTCCCGCTTTGTCGCCAAGTCGATACCCTCGTCGAAGATGGCCAGGGTGACGAGGCGCTCGCTCAAGTACCATAGGTGCCTGGCGAAGACTGTCGCCGTCGCCTTGGCCACCGCTGAGTCCGGATAATAGACGAGGGCCTTGAGCAGCGCGAGGTCCGCGGCTGGGGCCGTTGCCGGGAGTGGCGCTTTGTACCAGGCCGTCACGTAGATGGACACGGCGAAGATGGTGAATCGCCAGATTCCAGCCGCTTCGCCTGACGACATCTGAAACTGTTCCCGGAACAGGAACAGTTTGATGGCATAGATGACTTTTGCCATCCAGCGCGCGCGATGGAAGGCGCCGGGACGAGCGAACCGGGCACCCCGCTTGTTCGGACCGCCCAGCACAATTACAGAGAGCTCCAGAAGTTCCCTGTAGTCATCACGTGGATGTTGACCGTCGAGGAGGCGGCTGAATTCGATCAGCAGGTCGTCGTGGGCGTCCTTCAGGTGCTGCGGCATGGTTCCATCCTCGAAGGGCTTCGCTTTGGTTTGATCGATGAAGTCCCACTGGGCGGCGAATCGTTTGAACAGGAGGATGTCAGGACCAGTAGAGGGACCGAGGCACGCCGTGAATGCCTTCTCGCACACCAGTTCGTGGATGTGGTGGCGGCAAGCCAAATGAAGCACTGTCTTCTCGAGTTTCTGCTCAATGATATAGCAAGCTCCTCCTGAGAGTCCTGTGTTTGAGGCGGTGGTGTCAAAAGAGAGGGCACAGATCCGTCCCTTGATGTCCCAATCCTCGAGGGCAGAGAGGACGGCTTCCGCCATGGCGCGGCCTGCCGTCGGGGAGGCTGGGCACAGCCAGAAGCTTGTCGACGTTCTCCCCAGACACCAGAACTGGAAGGCGATCTTCAGCAGGCCTCCGTCAGCCGCTGGTACGATTTTCCCGTCCCAGTGAATGGTCAGCGGCACAGTAGGATGGAAGGCTGCCTTCATTTCCGCTGCTGCCATAGCACGGAACTTTGCTCGGTCGCGGCGGGAGGATTCGCGGTTCAAGACCAGCTCCTCAGGGTCGTGGCCCAAGCTCCTCGCAGCCGCCGACAGCAAAAAAACACCACCTCGGTCGGTAAGTTTCGTCCGATCCATCGCTGCGGAGAGATCAGGGGTGATCATCTTTTTCGACGCGCGGAATCGCTTGGGTGGTAAAGGGGTCGTAGATGCTTCTGCATTCGACGTGGACGGGCCCGGGAGAGAGAGCTCTTCCTCTTCTTCTCGGCGACGACGCCGTGTCGGTGACCGAGTCGGGCTGCTTGCACCTGAGCTGGAGCTCGATGCCAGTTCGACGAGTTCTTCTCGGCTCTCTCTGTTCGCCCTTTCATCATCTTGCCGGCGGCTCCTTTCCGCTTCCTGTCTCCTCGCACGCTCCTCCTCAGTGTGCAGCGTCATGTCACGTGTGGAGGAGATGCGGCCGCGCCGCACCTCGGCCCTTTGTCCCGTCAGGAACTCCCTGTCCTCTTCGATTGTGATCATCGCCTGTTCGTGTGCGATGTCGAAGAGGCGGTCAAGGGATGAGAGGAACTCGGCCTCGTTCCTGATTTGGGTCACAGTGCGCCGTTTCGAGTTCTTGTTCAGAGCCCGCCACTTCTCGTACATTCGGAGAACCTTGTCCCTTGCGCGTTGGTCTTTCTGCGTAGGAATACGGGACCGCTCCCAGAATTCCTTGACTGCGGTCACTGTCTCAGCGGCTGCTTCCTTGATCGGCTTCTTGACGTGAAGGTGGAAAAAGTACTGAAGCGCCTGCTTTCCCATAGGCAGCATGCTTCCTGTGATGCTGTGGTCCACGGTCCCCAGGAGATAGACTGCTGTTTTGGATCTTGTTGCCGAAGCCATCACGTCGTTTCAGAACTCACTGAAAAAGAGAATGAAACACTGTTAGTGTTGGCAAAACTCGTCCCAACCCATTTTCTACTTAGAATAACATGTTCTTTCGCCTGTATCAATATTTGGATAAACTCGTGTTACACCCTGTATAATACCTCATTTTAGTCTTCTGTACACCAGTGCGGAAGACTAAACGAACGACTCTGACCGTCCGTCTGTCTGTCTGTTATCATTTTTCAACTCAGAAACTACAGCAGCTATCGAAACGAAAACTGACATGATAACAGAACGCCATGAGTACTTTTCGACAAAAAGTATAAACTTTGACCTCGTTGAGGCAGTTCTAATTATTATTTTATTTCAAAAATATTTTACACACAATGTTTTTAGACGGAATGACACCAGAAATGCGCCCGTCCTGATAGAAATTCCCAAAAAATGAAAAACACCCCAAATAAGTGGCACCCTACTGTAGAGATACTGATGGTGCTCATGTAGAATCATATACTTACAGTAAGTATTCATTAAATATATGCCTTCTATTATATTGTCATTGAATTTTACCCTTTTTGCTACATTTTCACTGAAATAGATAAGGACTTCATAAACACCCTGTACAGTATACTGTGGTAAATAGGGAACATCTTTTATCTGTTTGGCTGGAAGATTGTAATAAAAAAAGAATTCTGCATAGCCAGATGACGATTCATTTGAAAGTGCTAACGTATGAAGAAATGTTTACTGTTGCTAGTCATGGTCTCACAGATGGTTTGACAAATTAAAAAAAGAACATAATAATGAGCATACTTTTAGCTAGAAATTAAACATATTTGTTACTAAATTATTTGCAGTTTATTTCACAATTAAAACTAGTTCATTTTCACACAAAAAGACAGTTTTTTTCAGATTTTTCTTTATCATTGACATCTGAGAATGAAACACTTTATTTCACATTGATTACATTCCCCAATCAACGCTGATTCACATAACGCAGTACTTTCCATGGATGAATTAACCACATTAATTGGGGTGTTGCTGTACACTACTTAGGATTTTACTTTTTTACTATCATACCCACAGTAAATATCAGTTCCCAGTAGAATGAAACTTTATTTGCAGTAACTGAAGCTGCAAATATACAAAAGCCCCAAAAGAGTAATGTTAGGATTTGAGATGTTTTTCTTTTTTACCAAACGGATAAGTTCACTTAAATGAGCCAAATATAATTGTCATTTTTTTGCACAAACACCAAAGCAAACTATTTCTGAACCACTTTGAAAATTGATTTTGGCCCGATTTTACTTCACATCTGAGCAAAGACAAAGATATTGATAATTTTATTATAAATTTTATTTTGTCAAATAAGTTTGAGTCATTTTATTGCACTTAAATTGTGGTTGGCTTACAACTTCTTTAGTTTCACCCACATTTTTTTTTTTTTTTTTAAACATGGTAAAAGTTAATTTGGCACTAAATAGATATATTAGTCTAATTAAATATTAATGTAAACTGCTTTGCTGATCTAATAGGGACAATTTTTTATTCAAGTATCCATTTTTACTTAGTGCAGCTGTACCTGGCTAGAATCTAATCCAACAGAATAGAAGTGCTATACCTATAGTTAAAAACTGTTATTGGGTATCCAGTCTCATTAAGTGGTATTTCGGATGCACTTCAGATTTTAGGATAAAACACAGTCTGAAATATGCCAATATGGTATGGCATATCTTGCCTGCCAAATTCAAATTTGGTTAGCTTCCACACTTAAGAAAAACTTTAGCCTAAAGACTCCCTTCCTTCTTCATAGCCCAGACATATTTCTTTTAATTTTTAGTTAAGCAGTCAAAACTTGTGGTATTCCAACCTTTTAATAATCCTGTACCAAACTGTAATCAGCTATAAAGAAGTTTACACTAGTTCTATCAATTTGGGGTGACATAAAACTTAAAAATTGAATTGGGTGTTTTATAAGTATTTTTATTGGGTGTAAAATTTTTTAATGTCAGATGAGGTATTGTAGATTTTTGTCAGTACATTTAACTTAAAAAAATTATAAGACCACTTTCCTTCCCTTCAGGATCTGGCTTTAATGGCTCCAGCACATCGATACTCTCCCGACCAATGCAAAGGAAGCTGGTGACGCTTATTAATTGTCAGTTAGTTGAGGATGAAGGAAGAGCGAGGGCTGTTAGAGCTGCACGATCGCTAGGCGAAAGGACAGTCACAGAACTGATTTTGCATCATCAGAATCACCACCAACTCTCGGCCAACCTTTGGGCTGCTGTCAGAAGTAGAGGATGTCAGTTTCTAGGACCGGGTGAGGCTAAAACATAATTTGAATTACCATATTTATAACAGTACGTGTTGCATTACCCTTTTTAATTATTGATTTTATTCATACCCAGCTATGCAAGAAGAAGTTCTGAAGTTGGTACTCTTGGCGCTGGAAGATGGGTCAGCATTATCACGTAAAGTGTTGGTGATGTTTGTGGTGCAGAGATTGGAACCCCATTTTCCTCAAGCATCTAAAACGTCAATTGGACATGTTGTCCAACTTCTTTATAGAGCCTCTTGCTTTAAGGTAATACATAACCCTTAATATTTGACACTCGTGACATTTTAGCTGTGCTTAGTTTTGTTTCACATTTACACACAAAAACAATTCATCATTTATCAAGGTTGGAGGTGGAAGAAAAGAAAAATGTGCAATATCGTAAATTTCATGATAATAATAATAGAGATTTATAACATCCTTTTTCTTTCTTGGGCATTCCAGGAGAGATCACCCAATGCATGTCACCACTCTGACTCAGATTTTGATGAAAATTGACATATGGGGTTCTTCCAGGTGCTGATTTCAATGGTCAAAATAAAAAAGTTCTATGACCCATAGTTTTTGAGATATGGGCCCCCAAAATCTTGGGGGCCACACTTTACCCCCTAACTTTAATGGACAATAACTCCCAAACATCTTACTGTAGACCTATAAAACTATACATTTTTAGAATCAGCATGAAGAGATCTGTTAAATGATACCACATTCAAATGTGTAGAACAATAATGAAAATTTTCCCCCCCTTTTTTTTTTTTTTTCCCCCTAGGCAGTGAAATCCAAAAAAATTTTCATTTATTAAACTTCCATTAATTGTTAAAAGATACAAACAATAAAAAATGTAGGTATCAAGTTGCAAGATATTTTAAAAATTATTGAAAAAATATGTACATTTTGACATTTTTACGCCTGCAGACTAAAATAAAGAACTACAAATGATATATTCACATGGATGAAAATAAACAGCAAAAATACAAATTGAACACACATTACATCAAGTTGATTCATAATTACATGAGTTTTTTTCTCATTTTCTGGGAAAACATTGAATATGCATTGTTCCTGGCTTTAAAGTTGGTGTGCTTAATAAACCTAAAATTTTACCTCTTGATATGTGGCATGTATCTTTAATTTGTGGAAAGTAATAGTAAACACTATATCCTGATGGGTGCAGAAAGCTAACCTCAGTCATCAAATTCCTCATTATAGGAATGTGCAAATCCCAACCATTTCTGATCATTGTAAGTACAAACTATGTACTCTCCTATTTTTGGATTAACTTCAACATTATCTTCACCCAGAAAAGCTTTGCTTATAATCCTCACCAACTTTATCAGAAGATAAATCAAATGTTTTTATTTGCATTAATAGGTACAAATCTGTGGAATTTTTGTGTTCCTGTTAGCCGCATACTTTTTTCATATCTGTCACTTAAATTTTTTTCCATAGCTTCAATTTCTTCAGAATTTATTAAAAAAAAATTTATGCTCTCACTTATATTGTTTGAACAAAATTCAAACATGTCTTGTGGTGTTAATAATTGGTTTGCGAATGTTCTCTGCATACTTGCTCTGGTTACAGATCTTTTCACTGTACCCCCAATCCCATCACAAGCGCTCTTACCATGGCTTGTGGCAAAGAAATGCCACTCACATTCCAGCCCAAAATCTTCATGTTTACAAATGTTAACAAGGTTGAAATGATTTTTATATTGTCCTGCACATCCATCAGTAAAATGTAATTTTTTGATATGAAGGTGGGATTTTCTAATAATAGGTATGTGTGTATTTAAAAAAGTGTAAACCATTGTAGTGTTATATTTTGTATTTGGAGTAAAAATCAATAACTTGAATGTTTTGTTTCATTATTTTCTGGTTCCTTATAATATAACACAAAGGGATGCACTGTGCATTGGGTATTTTCCCACTGAAAACCTTGGGCTGCATCCTGTACTACAAATGAGTAGTTTTCTGAAAAGTCACCAAGAACTACAGCTGTATGGCTATTTAAATTATTCTTCAAGTTTTTTAGAAATGCACTCTGATTCTTTGCTATAAAGTGATGACTTGTCAATTTGACAATTTTTGTGCTTAATGAATTTATAAAATAATCTACAGATTCTGTTTTTTCAACCATATTGCATCGATCTGTAGTAACCCATTGTTTATATTTTATTTCCTCACATTCAGGATCGTTAACACCGAAAAGTGAGCAAAAAATTCTTAATACCTTGTTCTTTTGGACAGATTACATATTTGCATCATGCAATTCCTGTTGTTGACATCACACACTGTTTTCTCCATAAGAGTTGTGTATTCCAACCCTTTGACACCCAAAGTTGAGAATTGTATTTTGGCATTCTAGTGGTATGTACATACACACACACAGAATGGGTACCAGCAGCTCCAGCTAAAACACAATGTCTGGGGCGAAGGCTGGCAAAACTAGAGAAGCCAATTTGGGGACTATCTGGATTATTTTTATAGAGACTAAAAGTTTCTTTCAGATTCATTAACACCAGTCTTTTCTGCACAGATTCTTTATACCCACTTTCATTTTTGATACTCAGGCAGTCTTTTGTACCTGGGCACAAATGACTAATTTAATCTGATTTGGAAAATTTCTGAAGAGAATCTTTAGTACCTTTAGTTATTACTTTTCCTTTTGACATGGAATTATTCCTGAAATTGAACCCAAGTCTTTGTTTTATATTTCTGCTTTTCTTAACTAAATATTCAGTTGTCTGAAATAGATTTATAGTTTGTGATATGGTAAATGGAGATAATGTCAATATTTTGAGTTTCCTCTCATAACTGTCAGTAGAATGGAAAGCTTCAACCAGTTCATTCATGAGATGAATCATTGACCTGAAACAAATTCATGAATGTATAATAGCTATAAACAAAACATTACATGTGCATATTAAATTTCTTGGATTATAATATTGATTTCAGGTGTAACAAAATGAGCATTCTTTGAGATAGTCAAATTAAACCAAAAATTATTTTGTGACCAAATGAATTCCAAATGATTTAATGGGCCCATTGATCTCCAGTCTTTAGGGAGTCATGCTTCTAGTTCCTACTATCAAAGGTGAATCCTACATTTTGTTTTTATGCTTCAGTTTTAGTTTAGGTATATTCCTACTTAATAATAGCGTATCATTTTAAAATTCATACCTTTGAGTTTCATGATCCAACTTTGTAGCTTTTGATAGGCTTGGGATCTCAATTTCTAAACTTGTTTCTAGCTTTCATTTTAAAGAACGACGTGCTTTTTCTATTGTTTGAATAGCTTTTGCTTCTTTTCTTGAGGAACCCAAACCATCTGAAATTTTTGAATTAATAAATATTTGACTCCATTTGATATGTATGGACAATAATAATTAATATGTCAACATATTAATTTCATTAAGTTTTTCAGCAACTGCTGGAAAACTGTCTTGAAAGTAAATGCATTATAAATAAAAAAACTATAAATATAAAAAGTACCCATCATTAAATACTTACGCTTCTTCACTGGAATCACAGCAAGACTTTCTGGAACTTGAGAAACCTCTTCTTTGGCATTATTTGATATACTTGGATTATATTCATTGCTTTCTGAAATAACATTCTCAGAAGACTGATTGTGATCAGACTCTTCACTTTGTGATATTGATAGCAACTCTGGTCTCTGGGTCAATAATTTTCTACAGTTGCTACATGGTACAGTATTCCTTCGTAGTTTCCATTTACATCAATCATAAAGTGATTGGCTGATGGTTCTTATATCCTTGTGTATCTTTTTCTTATGTTTTTGTAAAGGATCATCACAGTATCTAACTAACCATTTTTCATTACTAAAAATACACAATTGTAAATCTCAAAAGTAAGATATGATTTGACTCAAAATAAGCACATCTGTAATAAAAATAAGCATAATTAACAAACATTTGAGAGAGAGTGCATGAATATGAGTTATACGTAGGATGTAAATATATCATTTGTAGTTCTCTATTTTAGTCTGCGTAAAAATGTCAAAATTTCAATGTACAAATGTCAATGTACATATTTTTTCAATAATTTTTAAAATATCTTGCAACTTGATACCCACGTTTTTTATTGTTTGTATCTTTTAACAATTAATGGAAGTTTAATAAATGAATTTTTTGGGGGGATTTCACTGTCTAGGGTGGGTGGGGGTCAAAATAAAAAGGGGGAAAATTTTCATTATTGTTCTACACATTTGAATGTGGTATCATTTAATAGATCTTTTCATGCTGATTCTAAAAATGTATAGTTTTATAGGTCTACAAGATGATGTTTGGGAGTTATTGCCCATTAAAGTTAGGTGGTAAAGTGTGGCCCCCAAGATTTTGGGGGCCCATATCTCAAAAACTATGGGTCATAGAGCTTTTTTATATGAACCAGTGAAATCAGCACCCAGAAGAACCCCATATGTCAATTTTCATTAAAATCTGGGTCAGAGTGGTGACAAATCTTTTAATTTTTGGGTGATTTGTCCTGGAATGCCCATTCTGCCACTTTTGAACATAAACTGTAAAATACTCTTAAGTATTTTGAACAACCCTAATTGAAATTGTGTATAGTGGAATATTAGGTAACTTGATACTGCATAGTAAAAGATGTTACCAGTGTTTTAGTAAGATTAAGATGCAAGTAGAAAAGTATGTTGAAAACTGTGCAGTTTGACATTGCTTCATAAAAGCACATTGTCCTTAGCTTACTTTGGCATTAGTGAGGCTCAAGAAAATTCCATTTTAATGGAAAATATATATTCTACATTGCCTGTATAAGAATCTAACATATTTCTTGAAGTTTAATGAAATTAAAATTATTGGTGGTTATGTACCTTAACCCTTTGAGGACCACAGGACATATTTGTCCCACAGAAATAATAATATAAATTGTACAATGATGCAACGTTTCTACAAATACATCTACATGTTTATACAGGTATCGTTTAGTTGTCGGAAAATTACCCCAAAAAGGGGTCATTTAAGTGACTATAGTTACTAATATCTAATTGTAAATAACAATAAAACTTAAACGTTTAAGTTCAAAGAAATGTATACTGGTCATCAAAGGGTTAATGCTTAATTGGTGTATTCCCCATGTCATAGTAAATATCTAAATCATATACAGGGGTGTACATAAAGTCAGGATCTATGTTTGTGAAGCACTTGGAAATTATATGGAATTTTATCATATGATAAAATGATAAAGTGGTAACATTTATTAAATAATTAAGAGTAGGATTCGAGGTGATGCCCATCAGTATCCCTGCACAGCTCAAATCATTCCGCAGCATTTCTAAACACATTCTGGAGCATTTGCTAGGTTATGTTATCTGCAGCAGTTTGTATACGTGTACATAAGTTTTCAAGACTCGTAGTCTTCGTCTGATAGATGTGCGATTTGATAAAGCCCCATGCAAAGAAATCTAAAGGGGTTAAATCTGGTGATCTTGCTGGCCAAGGTCTGTTGCTTCTGCGTCCGATCCAGCAATTTGGAAAACATCCATTTAGATAATCCTGAACAATTTTGGCATAGTGACAAGGAGCACCATCATGTTGATAGACAACGGTACTAACAATCCTATCCCCGTCGTCTATCAACATGATGGTGCTCCTTGTCACTATGCCAAAATTGTTCAGGATTATCTAAATGGACGTTTTCCAAATTGCTGGATTGGATGCGGAAGCAACAGACCTTGGCCAGCGAGATCACCAGATTTAACCCCTTTAGATTTCTTTGCATGGGGCTTTATCAAATCACACGTCTATCAGACAAAGATTACGAGTCTTGAAAACTTACGTATACGAACTGCTGCAGATAACATAACCCCGCAAATGCTCCAGAATGTGTTTAGAAATGCTGTGGAATGCAAAGCTGGGCACTTGCGGTTTTTTTTGCGGTACTACCGCACTACCAAACCGGTACCGCATAACGCAGTACCACAAAGGATCGCTGAAAGTACAGCAGTACCGCTACCGCATTTTTTGCGGTACTGCGTTATGCGGTACCGGTTTGGTAGTGCGGTAGTACCGCAGTACCGCAAAAAAACCCGCAAGTGCCCAGCTTTGGACTGGAATGATTTGAGCTGTGCAGGGATACTGATGGGCGTCACGTCGAATCATACTCTTAATTATTTAATAAATGTTACCACTTTATCATTTTATCATATGATAAAATTCCATATAATTTCCAAGTGCTTCACAAAAATAGATCCTGACTTTATGTACACCCTGTATGCTACACACTTTTTTAGTATGGTATAATTGATATTGAAAGGCCAAGAGAAATATAATCTGCTTCAGACTAGCTTAGAAGAATTTGTTGTTTACTGTAATTGCAAAAAGTAGGTAACAAAGATGTTAACCTACAAGTACATTAATTGAAACAAGTTTAGTTTGTCATATGGTTAATTTAGTGAAGTTTTAAAAATTTATTGTGGGCCACACTTTTGTAATAAACTTTACCTTAAGTACTTTTTCATAAGGGATTGTCTCCTGCATTAAAACTTTTAGGTTTGACTTCTGTGAACTCTGGATATCCCACTTGCATGAAATTTAATGAACCCTTTTAATTTCACATGAAATTAAAGTGGTTAATGTCACATACTTTACCCCATCACAGGAGTAACTTTAGTAAGAGGTATTCTTTTTTATTTTTCTATAAGACAATGCGTGTTATTAACCACTTCAATTTCTGCTGAAGTAAATACTGTATTTACTTAAAATTTTATTAAAGTTCTAAGGATGACTGTTTACTTTTACATAAAGGTATCGAAAAGAGAGGGAGATTCTTCTTTGATGCAGTTGAAGGAAGAATTCAGGACCTATGAAGCTTTGAGAAGAGAACACGATGCTCAGATAGTGCAAATTGCCACAGAAGCAGGCCTCAGAATTGCTCCTGATCAGTGGTCTTCTCTTCTGTATGGAGACACGGCCCATAAGTCTCATATGCAGTCCATTATTGATAAACTTCAAACTCCTCAGTCATTTGGACAGTCAGTGCAGGTGAGTTATAGCCAGGATAGATAAATTTTTTGAAGTACACATCCTCCATAAAGATGCTGACATAAATGGGAAGAAGCCATTATGGAAGACAGCGCTCCAGGTAGGGCATCCAATGTCTTAAGACATGGTCTGCAGTACTTCAGAAGCACGTAGCAAATTCAATCAGACAATGCCTGACTGCATTAATACTGCATAAGGCAGTGGTTCCCAACCTCAAGTTGTGACTCATAATCAGGGTCGCGGAGGTCCTCAAGTAGGATCATGAAGGGTCACTATATTCACTATTTTTTTTTAATTCAATTTATATTTATATACATATTTAAATTTTATCATAAGCCTGAGGGTCAGGATGTTCTATTGGTGGCCAATTTAGGGTTGCAGCAAAAAAGGTTGGGAACCACTGGCATAAGAGAGGAAATAAGAAAATACTGAATATGGCTTTTAATAAATTATTAGTCAAATGCACTTTGTTTTATTGCCTAGTTACATGTGTGATTGTGTTTTTTATATTGCTCTTGTGAAAACTTTTTCCTGTTTTCACATTTCAAATTTGTTTAAATGCTTTTCCTTAGCTCACTCCACCATATACAGTACCAGAATTTTACTCATATACTGCAGCGAAAGTGATGTTAAAAATTTTTATTACTCAGTAAAATAAAATAATTTTGTTTCATAAATTGAATACCAATATTTAAAGTAATTGTTTTTCCTTATGTTGAAGGTGTTTTCTTTCCTCAACAATGTAAACAACAACAACAACAAAAAATCTTTCATTAACATTTCAAGGCTCTGGTGGCCTATTTGAATAAAAAAAAAATGGATATACAATTTGGGTTTATAAAGTTAACATAAGATAGTTTAACATAAATTATAAAGTACAACCTAATATAGATAGATTACAATAGCTCGCTGATTCCCAACTGGTGGGCCATGGCCCACTTGCTTGTCTTTTAGCACCATGTTAATAACAAAAAAATTTGCTTATTAAACCTTGTATAAACATGATACTAGCTTAGCAACATGCAAGGTGGGCCATTGCTTCAAAAAGGTTGGGAACCACTGCAATAGCTTATAATAGAGAGAATGTAAATTATGGGTAACTTAACTTATTAAACTTTGCCTTTTTTGTGACTGTATCAGGTCATCCCATAAGTAATGTCATTTTTTTATGATAGATTAAGTTTAAACTAGTCCTACTCGGTTTAAGCATAAATTTTCCAAAGGTTATATCTAAGAGGAGATCTATCGTGTTTTGCTACATACTTTACAGACCTTGATCAGTGAAGACGTGTGTTTTGCTTTATGTGAACCCCTCATAAACATGGCGGTATCAGAAGAGCATATCAGGCATATAATGCTTTACGAGTTCAAAAAAGGTAATAGTGCTACTGAAGCAATGCGAAACATTCAGGATGTTTATGGCAACGATATTCTGCAGGTGAGGAAATGTCAAAGATGGTTTCAAAAGTTTAGGAATGGTGACTGCTGTTTAACAGATGCAGCACGCTCTGGATGCCCTGCTGAGTTTGATGATGACTTGCTGTTAGCCACACTTGAAGAAGACTGTTCAACAACTGTCGAAGAATTGGCCCAGAAACTCAATTCATCCCCGTTCACCATCCATTGACATTTGCAACAACTGGGGGAAGTGCCTAAGTTAGGAAAATGGGTGCCACATGAATTGTCGGTTGACAATCTGAGGGTGCGGATAAACATTAGCACAGCTCTTCATTCCTGTGAACTCCAAGATCCATTTTTGCACCGTTTAGTGACTGGTGATGAAAAGTGGATACTGTACCAGAATGTTAAGCGCTGTCGACAGTGGGTTTGTGCCGGAGAACCAGCAACACCACAGCCAAAACCAAATCTTGACCCTCGGAAGGTGTTGTTTAGTATTTGGTGGGATAAAGGTGGTGTAATACACTTTGAAACCTTACCACACAACCAAGCAATCACCACTCAAGTCTACTGTCAACAACTGGATCGATTGAACACTGCACTAAAAGAAAAGAGACCTCCTTTGGTTAATCGGAAAGGAATCGTGTTCCACCACGACAACACACGTCCTCATACCGCTCGGATCACTTCTGCAAAAATTGAGGAGCTTGGGTGGGAAAAACTTCCACATCCTCCATATTCTCCAGACCTTGTGCCTTCAGATTATTATCTCTTCAGAAGTCTGCCAAACTATCTTGATGAGAAACGGTATACTTCTTTAGATGACCTGCACACCAGTCTTTGTACATTTTTTCCCTCAAAACTGCCTGAATTTTATAAACATGGCATTGAAAAGCTTGTAGGACATTGGCAGAGTGTCATTGATTCGGATGGAAAATATATACTAGATTAAAAAGTTTCAGTCGAGTTTTTTTTTGTCCTTCAAATTCTGATCTAAAAAACTACATTACTTATGAGATGACCTGATAAAATATATGTATTTTATACAATTATATTTTGAAAAGAATATAAATTATAAATAGTGTGTTTTGTATGTTCAATTTTCTATAAATATAGATTTTTTGTAATGAAAATTATAAAATTTTAAAAAAATTGGTTAAATATGGTGGTGTCCGAAACATGGCTGATTCTGATGATGATGATGCATAATTTCATAGGAATGATTCTATCACCAAATATATATATATATATATGATGAATAAAACCACGAAGGAAAGGAAACACAAAAAGGTGCTCAAGCGCTTTCGTCTAATGACATCCTCAGGAACACTGAAGTACATAAAAGGTTACGGCCTATATATAGGTTACAGAAAGAAAAAAAAATAAATAAATAACATACATGCACACAAACATATATACAGGGCATCCCAAAAAAATGTATACACACTTTAACAGCTGATAGCTCAATTGATGTTTCTTTCTTTCCAAGTTAAACCCATTAGAATTAATAATGGCAGTCAGACTAAGCTTTGAACAAAGGAAATTCATTCTAAAATGCTACTGGAAGTGTGAAAACGCAGTTGAAGTGCAAAGACAGTTTAGGAGGGAGTTTCAAACAGATCCACCAACGCGACTTACCATCACTCGAATTAGAGATAAGTTTGAAGCCGATGGAACTGTTCAGAATGTCCACAAGAAGCGTTCCGGAAGACCACGGACATCGACAAGCCCCACAAAGCAAGAAAGAGTACTGGAAACGTATCACCAAAGTCCAAGAAAATCTGTGCGGCAAGCGAGTCGTGAGGTAGGAATTTCAGAATCGTCTGTCCAACGCATTTTGAAGCGCTGTCAATGGAAAAGTTACATTCCAAGATTAGTCCATGCTATTAATGAAGATGATCCAGACTGAAGAGTGGAGTATTGCGAGTGGTACTTGGCACGATGTGGATGTGGATTGGACGAAGGGGTTTCGTAGAATACCCTCCGCGTTCACCAGACCTCACACCACTAGACTTTTTTTTATGGGGATACTTAAAAGACAAAGTCTACGCTATAAAACCTGCAACAGTCGCTGAATTGAGAGCAGCCATTGAATGAGAATGCACACAAATACCAAACGAAATGTTTTGTGATGTTTGCGATTCCATTGCTTCGCGTTATCAGCAGTGCCTGGACCAGAACGGACGTCAGTTTGAAAACAGGCGTTGACAAAACAATTAAATAATGTCTGTAGATTCTATTACATTTTGAAAATGAAATGTATTTTAATAAACACTGCCTTTATAAGTATTTAAAGTGTGTATACATTTTTTTGGGACGCCCTGTATATACATACATATCTACACACACACACAAACATATAAATATACATACATATCTACACACACACACAAACATATAAATATACATACATATCTACACACACACACACACATATATATATATATATATATATATATATATATATATATATATATATATATATATGCAATAAATGGAGAAGTAAAAATTAGAGGATTAACAAAGAGGCAAACAGATTTGTAAGGAAAAATATCGATTTTTAGCACAAGATCAAATGAATTATAAAAATACAAATTTATACTGGAAATCTGCCTGAGTTTTAACACTTTGCCTTTTAGAGTCAAGTTTCGATATATATAAAAATAAAATGAAGATTAAAAGTTAATAAAGTAGCGTACAAGTTTACCAAAGATTTAGCATCCTACCCTTTTTATCTAAATTTGTTTTGAAGGAATTCAAAACAGCAGGATCGAGTTGAAAAAGACCTTTGCTTATGTTGAAGTTATTTGAAAGTTGGATAATGGCAGACTCAAGAATATTTCTATTGACAATGTTGCTAGAATGAAATAAAAGTGAAGCATTATTCCAATCAATACAGTGGGATAACTGACAAATGGACAAAAAGAGCACTGGACAACTGTCCTGTTCTAACGGAATATTGAGTTTTTCGAAATTACTTACATTCTGAGAATCTTGGGAGTTGGCATCCCTTGGTTGCGGTACATCGACGATATTTTGTGTATCTGGCCCATGAATCGTGACCTGGATAACTTCCTCCTTCAGTTAAATGATCAAGTCCCCTCCATTAAGTTTACTTTAGAAGTGGAACAAGACAATTCAATCCCATTTTTGGATGTGTGGGTACATAGAGAAAGCCCAGGTTTTAAGTTTAGTATCTATCGGAAAACAACAAACAATTTGTCCTACGTACACTTTTACTCGGGACATGACTCCCCCACTAAGAAGGCCATTTTTTCATCAATGTTTCTCCACGCCCTTAGGATCGCCAGTCCGGAATACATCGATGCCGAATTGGAAAAAATCAACGGTATTGGAAGTGATCTGTGTTACCCATCTGCGTTTATGGAATCTTGTCTCAACAAGGCAAAATGAACTTTCTATCGTGTCAATAATAACACTCGTACTTTGTCAACAAATATTTTAGTACTTCCATTTTTCCTGGGCTTTTTAGGCATTGCTAATGTACTTAAACTTTTGGATATTAATGTAGTATTTTCATATAACAATATTGTGAAAAATATCATAGTAAAAAATAGCCCTACCAATAATTCAGGCATTATCTATAAAATTGGGTGTAAACAATGTGATTCCTTTTACATAGGTCAGACGGGAAAGGATTTGCACACACGTATAAAACAGCATCAATATTCCGTTAGAACAGGACAGTTGTCCAGTGCTCTTTTTGTCCATTTGTCAGTTATATCCCACTGTATTGATTGGAATAATGCTTGTTTTATTTCATTCTAGCAACATTGTTAATAGAAATATTCTTGAGTCTGCCATTATCCAACTTTCAAATAACTTCAACATAAGCAAAGGTCTTTTTCAACTCGATCCTGTTGTTTTGAATTCCTTCAAAATAAATTTAGATAAAAAGGGTAGGACGCTAAATCTTTGGTAAACTTGTACGCTACTTTATTAACTTTTAATCTTCATTTTATTTTTATATATATCAAAACTTGACTCTAAAAGGCAGTGTGTTAAAACCTGGGCAGATTTCCAGTATAAATTTGTATTTTTATAATTCATTTGATATTGTGCTAAAAATCGATATTTTTCCTTACAAATCTGTTTGCCTCTTTGTTAATCCTCTAATTTTTAATTTTTAAGTTTTATTTTTACTTCTCCGTTTATTGCATATATATATATAT
This sequence comes from Bathynomus jamesi, assembly GCA_023014485.1. Classification (NCBI taxonomy): domain Eukaryota; kingdom Metazoa; phylum Arthropoda; class Malacostraca; order Isopoda; family Cirolanidae; genus Bathynomus; species Bathynomus jamesi. The sequence goes on along the minus strand of JAJOZX010000902.1, from coordinate 69,070 downwards.
ATATATATATATATATATAATATATTATGTGTATATGTATGTATGTATGTGTGTATATATATGATGAATAAAACCACGAAGGAAAGGAAACACAAAAAGGTGCTCAAGCGCTTTCATCTAATGACATCCTCAGGAACACTGAAGTACATAAAAGGTTACGGCCTATATATAGGTTACAGAAGGAAAAAAAAAAAAATAAATAACATACATACACACAAACAAACATACATATATATATATATATATATATATATATATATATATATATATATATATATATATACACATATATACACACATCTACACACATACATATATATATATATATATATAATATATATATATATATATATATATGCAATAAACGGAGAAGTAAAAATAAAAATTAAAGATTAGAGGATTAACAAAAAGGCATACAGATTTGTAAGGAAAAATATCGATTTTTAGCACAAGATCAAATGAATTAAAAATACAAATTTATACTGGAAATCTCCCCGGGTTTTAACACTTTGCCTTTTAGAGTCAAGTTTCGATATATATAAAAATAAAATGAAGATTAAAAGTTAATAAAGTAGCGTACAAGTTTACCAAAGATTGTGTCCTACCCTTTTTATCTAAATTTGTTTTGAAGGAATTCAAAACAACAGGATCGAGTTGAAAAAGACCTTTGCTTATGTTGAAGTTATTTGAAAGTTGGATAATGGCAGACTCAAGAATATTTCTATTAACAATGTTGCTAGAATGAAATAAAACTGAAGCATTATTCCAATCAATACAGTGGGATAACTCTGACAAATGGACAAAAAGAGCACTGGACAACTGTCCTGTTCTAACGGAATATTGATGCTGTTTTATACGTGTGTGCAAATCCTTTCCTGTCTGACCTATGTAAAAGGAATCACATTGTTTACACCCAATTTTATAGATAATGCCTGAATTATTGGTAGGGCTATTTTTTACTATGATATTTTTCACAATATTGTTATATGAAAATACTACATTAATATCCAAAAGTTTAAGTACATTAGCAATGCCTATAAAGCCTGGGAAAAATGGAAGTACTAAAATATTTTTTGACAAAGTACGAGTGTTATTATTGACACGATAGAAAGTTTGTTTAGCCTTGTTGAGACAAGATTCCATAAACGCAGATGGGTAACACAGATCACTTCCAATACCGTTGATTTTTTCCAATTCGGCATCGATGTATTCTGGACTGGCAATCCTAAGGGCGCGGAGAAACATTTTATTTTTATATATATCGAAACTTGACTCTAAAAGGCAGTGTTAAAACCCGGGTAGATTTCCAGTATAAATTTGTATTTTTAATTCATTTGATCTTGTGCTAAAAACCGATATTTTTCCTTACAAATCTGTATGCCTTTTTGTTAATCCTCTAATCTTTAATTTTTAATTTTTATTTTTACTTCTCCGTTTATTGCAATATTATATATATATATATATATATATATATATATATATATATATATATATATGTATGTGTGTTATGTGTGTGTATATATACACTGCGTATCAAATTATTAGCCACTTTGCGCTCATCCATTGAATTCGTCAAGGTCACTCAGTCACTGAATGTCACGACACTGAATGATGGCAACACCTATCTGCGCATACAGTATTAAAATCATTTCGTTCTGCGCAAATGTAAACAAACGGCGGCCATTTGCATGAATTAGCAACGACTTTGGTGTCTCAAATTATTAGCCAGGTGCCAAATAAGTGTGTGATTATGGGTCGCAAAGGTGATTTAACCTCTGCTGAGAAGTCCACCATCGTCTCTGAGCTGGCAAAGGGGAAGACAACCCTGGAAATATAAAAAATCCTGGGAAGATATCACCGCACAGTGAAGAGATTCGTCGAGGCTCCTGGTGCTGTCCGTTCGAGGGCTGACAAAGGTGTGTCGAGGACAGTTTCTCGACGTACCTTGTCTCGTATCAAGCGTGAAGCTGTGATAAACCCGTGCCTGACCAGTGATTAACTTTTCAAACGTTGTGGCGAGGAAAAAGTGTCGAAAGCTACCAGATGTCGCATCCTGAAGAAGGTAGCCAAGCACGTCAAGCCTGTTACAAGGCCTCCTCTGAAGGTAGTTCATAAGCAGAATCGACTGAAATGGGCAGAGGACTACATGAAAATTGATTTTTCAAAAGTCCTCTTCACTGACGAATGCCGTGCTACCCTCGATGGACCAGATGGATGGAGCAAGGGTTGGGTAACAATTGGAGGGAACCGTCCTCATCGTTTGAGACGCCAGCAAGGGGGAGGTGGTGGCATGTTTTGGGCAGGCATTGTTGGAGGTATGATGGTTGGGCCATGGAGAGTTCCAGATGGCGTTAAGATGACTGCCAATGCCTACGTTGCCTTCTTAAAGGAAAACCTTCTACCGTGGTTCAAGAAGCAGAGGGTCACATTCAAGAGAACGCTGGGGTTTATGCAGGACAATGCACCCTCACACTCGGCTAAGAAAACTATGGAATATCTGCAGCAATTAGGCTTCTCTGGCTCTCGATTAATGAAGTGGCCAGCGTGTTCCCCCGATCTCAACCCGATTGAAAACATGTGGAGTCTCCTGAAGAGGCGAGTTTATCGAGATGGACAGCAGTTTTCGAGTAAGGATACACTCTGGGAGGCTGTTGTGGATGCTGCTCATACCATTTCATCAGATGAGATCCTCACCTTGACGAATTCAATGGATGAGCGCCTCAGGAAAGTTCTTTCAAGTGGAGGATCGTACATCCATTATTAACAACCTTATGAGGTCATTTTGATATTATGTTCATTATTTCCATATTTATGATTTCTTTCTTTGTACATTGAATATCCAATTAAAAAACACTTTAATGTTTGTTTAAATGTGTGTTCATTATACCTGGCTATTAATGTGAGATGCTGTATTTCAGCTTAAATTATTTAAATTGTTGCCATATCCATACTTATGAACATAACTCCATAAAATGTACACAGACAACGTTGATACACATGAGCAATATATATTCAGGATCGTACAAGGTTTGATTGCGCGGTTTCTCAGAAATTTCAAAATTTGCAAAGTGGCTAATAATTTGATACCCAGTGTATATATATATGTATGTTTGTGTGTGTGTTATTTATTATTTTTTTTTCTTTCTGTCATTAGACGAAAGCGCTTGAGCACCTTTTTGTGTTTCCTTTCCTTCGTGGTTTTATTCATCATAATATTTTTCACGTGTTACTTTCGTGAAATAATTTTCATATATATATATATATTATATATATATATATATATATTATATATATATATTATATATATATATATTATATATATATATATAATTATATTATTATATATATTATATATATATATTATATATATATATATATATATATATTATATAATATATATATATATATATATATATATATATTAGGGTGGCCCTTATATGACCTCCCCCCCCCCCCCCCCCCCCCCCCCCCCCCCCCCCCCCCCCCCCCCAGATTGATGCTATTTCAGGAGATAATTCATCGTGTAAAATTTTATTTGCATTGCTCAATATTTAGAGGTTGCCCTCATTGTCTATATTTTGACACTATTGGCCCCAGGGCATGCAGGTCCCCCCTACTCAAAAGTAGGTATTAGCCACTCAAAGGTTGGGGGTATCATGGTTGCCACCCACTCATTGTTACCTGCCTTTGTTCAAAAGTGTCGCTTTCTTGCAGTCTGGGAACTTCTTTCAGTGGTCTGCGATGACTTGAAGGAGGAATTGGAGCTGCTGCTCATCGCTGGTCAGCTTCTTGTTAGTCTTGAATAAGGGCAACTCCTCTCTGCTCTGTCATTGACCACAGCCAGGGACTAGACCAGATTTGCGGCAGCTTGGAAGCTTTGGGACTGGGGCCATTTGCGGGGGTCTTGGTGGAGGAAATCATCCAGAAGGGCCAACCTCATGAAAAGAGCCTTGGAGTTTGCGGACACCAGTTGCTCAAGACCCTTTCCATCGTCATCCAAGAAGATCCTTGCATCCAGCTTCGGTCTTTTGGGAGGATCATCTTCTTCACCTTCCATGGCTTCCACCATCAACTGCTTTCTTCCCCAGGACACCCTTTCATCGAAGAGAGACAAACTGACCAGTTCCTCAGAAAGATACCACAGATGGTGTGAGAGCTTCTTGGTGGTTGCCTTGCTGATGGCCTTGTGTGGGTACTTCAACAAGGACTTCATGAGGAGGAAGTCATTGAGAGGAGCCTGGTGAGGAAGTGGAGCCATTGTCCAGGCTTTCGCGTACACAATGACAGCGAACAAGGCGAGTTCTTTGATGCCCTTCTCCTCCACTGCAGTCAACTTGAACTGGTCCTGAAAAAGCCAGATCTTGATGGTGTAGAGGACCTTGGCCATCCAGCGAGCTTGGTGCATTGCTCCAGGAGCACTGAAGTGAATAGCTCGCTATGGTGTCCCCCCAAGGAAGATGATGCGAAGTTCCACAAGTTCCCTGTAATCTTCCCTAGTATGCTCTGTCTGGGACTGGAAGAACTGAAGGAATTCTTCCTTGACTGGGGCAACTGCAGCCTCCACAACAGGATCAGTGATCATGGGCTTGAAATCCTTCTGGTTGATGAAAGACCACTTCTCTCAAAACCAATTGAAGAGCTGCATATCTGGTCCTGTTGATGGAACTTGCAGTGCAGCCTTGAAAGCCGCTCTGATCACCATTTCCAAGATGTGGTGACAACAAGCAAGGTAGAGAAGATCTCTTCCCAGCTTCTGTTCAATCAGGCAGCAGGCTCCGGAGCGATGTCCTGTGTTGGATGCTGTTGTATCAAAACACAGAGTTTGAACCCAGTCACTGATACCCCACTCCTGCAGGCAAGCAACAACAGCTGACGCTTGAGCCTCCCTGGTTCCTGTGTGAAGCTTTGGAACCCCAAGAAGCTTCTCAACTCCTTGCCACGAAACAATGATTGGAAAAACGCTCTACGTGCTCCCTGCTCATCAAGTCCTCCATCAACTTCCCATCCCAATGGACAATGAGGGGACCTTCACCTGGGAACTCTTCTTTCATCTTTTGTGCCCTCTGATCGGTGCCAAGCCCGGAGTTGCTGAATGGAGTTGCGGTTTATGTTCAGCTCTTCCGCATTCTGTCCGAGACTGCTAGCAGCTTCCGTCGGTATATAGGCGGCTCTCCTGGAGATCTGTGTCCTGTCAAGTGTGGCTGTAAGTCTGGCTGTCATGATGTTGGTCCTCCCTCTACTTTGCTTCGGAGGGCACGCTCCTCCGGAGGCACCTGAGTCATCCCCTCTCTCCCCTTCGGATGTGTAGGAATAAGATGACTCAAAAACTGCTCAGCTGGTAGATGCTTCACACTCCTCATTGGCTTTCCTCTTCCAGAGCTTCTCCTGAACATTCCTCTTCGCTGCTGCTTCATTCCTTCTCGTTTGCTCCAAGTCCTGTCCTGCCTCTGCATCTGGAAGAAGGCCTTGTCTTTAGGGTTCTTGATCATCTTCATGGCATCCGCATGCACAATGTCAAACAAATCATTCAACTTCTCCTTAAAATCATCATCTTTTTTCTTGTGTGCTTCGCCGGTCCTGGTCTTGTGTTTTTTTTTCAGCCCTTTCCACTCATCGAAGGTCTGTTCGAGTTTGGCAATGCAGTGCTGTTCAGCCCGAGTGGGAATGCTTGCCATATGCCAGAATTCCATTATGGTCCTGATGGTGTTGCGGCTTGCCTCACTGACAGGCTGCTGCTTCTCCTTGTGAAGGAAGAGGAAATGGCCAAAGGCCTGACCAATGGAAGGAAGCTTCCTTCCCCTCATTTCTTCCACAAAATAAACATTAAGGTAACGCTTTTGTCGTGTATCCATCATGTATCAATCCTGCAAATGAGTAATTAGTATACCAAAAACCTAATAGAAGGAAAATTTTGACGTGCCAGGGTGACCTCTAAATATTTCTTGAAAACCATCATATTTTGCATAGTGCAGTTAGATGAGTAATGGAACAAATTGAGTGGGTGAGAGGATACAAAATCAATGCTTCAGTTTTAAGGGCCACCCTAATATATACAGTATATATAATCTCATTAACCTTGTTGATGATCCATGTGTTGGTCTCTTCATACAGTCAAGCTGGTGGCCCCACCTCTAGGCCTGGCTTGGTGGAGGAGTGAATTGCTTTATGCTCCACTGCACATAGCCAGGTACACCCAGCTTATCTGGTAACATCATGAATCAGGCATCTAGTCTTCATGAGAAGACTTCAACTTTGACCCTTGTAACATTTCTGAGGTCCCTTGGAAGCTGGTTAAAAAGTCTTGGTCCCCTGACAACCAAGCTATTTTCCTTAAGTGTTGAAGAGGTCCCTTGTCAGGCCTTTAATTTGGGAACCCTACACATTCTGGCTTTCCTATTTTCGAGCATTGTTTGAATGGTAATTGGGTTTAGTTTTAGGTTTGGTACCAGTTTTTTTATCATTTTCCATATGTAGATTATGGTGTACCCCTCTCTCCTTTCCAGGGAGTACAGATTTAGTTTACATAGTCTTTCCCAGAAGTTGAGTTCTTTGCAGCCATCAATATTGGCTGTGAAATGTGTGTGTATTTGAGGGGTCCCGTGTCAAGGTACCTAGGCACCAAAATTAAAATTTGCCAGAAATCACCTCCAAAGTTCAGCACTATTCTCGCAATAGTATCTGTTATTAATTGAGCTAGACCATTCATTTTTGGCTAAATTAGAGTTCTAATAATTTTCTTATGCTGAACTTTTGGCTGGTGATAGAGGTGAAAAAAGTAGTTTGCTTCATAAGGTTTTCAACCATAGTTTGTGTTGTAAGGTCATTATAACCCAAACCATGCGATAGAGGAAGGGTGAAAATAGTGATATCCATCAAAAACACGTTTTTGCCTGTGGTGGTGCTTAGGTATCTTAAGACACACAACCCCTCATTTCTTCTAGTTTATTAATTTCTTCCTTTCTTCTAGTTTATTAATTTCTTCCTTTTTATATGGGGATGTTCAAGTTTTGGTAATGATCAGTGTTCTCAGAAGGGGAATCATTACTGTCTTGTCCCTCCTTTTGAACGTTCTTAGTATCTGTCCCACAACTTTTTTGCTTTGTTTATTGCTATCTGATTTTGTCTCTCGAATCTGGCATTATTGGTCATTATTACCCCCAAGTTGACTGCTTTCATGCTTCTCTGAATTTCCTGTCTATCTGGAGCATAATATTCAGTCTTAAGTTCCTCATTTCTACCATATCTCAAGAGCTGATATTTCTTGGTGTTGAATGTCATATTGTTGTCTTCTGACCATTTGTATATTTTGTTTGTGTCCCTCTGCAAGGCCTCCACTTCATTTGCATTGCTGATTTTTCTGCTGATCTTTGTATCATCCACAAAGTATGTTATATAGTGTTGCTCTTTACTCAACTGTCTACATCTGTTAGCATGATAATGAAAAGGAGTGTGGTACTGAGCTGCGTAATTCTTATTCTGATGATGATACACTTTGAATTTTGACAAGTTGTAGATCCATTTTCCCACTTTGCCTGTTATTCCCATATGTTTCATTTTATGTGCTATTATACCATGATCACATTTGTCAAGAACTTTAGCAAAATCTGTGTATATGACATCATAGTTTTCATTGCCTTCAAGTGCATCTAGGATATTGTTATAATGCTCTATAAGTTGTGATAGATATGATCTTCCTGATCGGAATCCATGCTGATTTTTGTTGAACTTTCCAGTGTCTCCAAGAAGTCATAGATTTTCTGACTGTTCTTTCAAATATTTTGGTGAGGTGGGATGTCAAAGACACTGGTCTATAGTTCTTTGCTTGAGGTCTATCCCCTCCTTTATATGTAGGGAAAATGTTTGGTCTTTTCAAGATGCTTGGTATTTCCCCAGTATCCAGGGATCTTCTCCATACCCAGTATAAGGGTGTAGCTATTTCATTTTTACAGTTTTTAATTAATACTGCCTTCCATTTGTCTGGACCTGCAGCTGAATGTGATTTCATTTGTCCTATAGCTCTCGCTACATCTTCTGAGGTAAAATCAAAGTCTGTTATACATTCTCTCTGCAATTTCTCTTTGAAGAATGCATAGATCTATGTCAGGTATTGCTTTGTCAATTTTTGGGGTACTGTAGACTCATTCATACTGGGCTCTCAATTAGGGGTGCACCGGATATGAATTTTTCATATCTGGCTGGATACTGGATATGGCCATATCTATCCGGCTGGATATACAGGGTGTACATAAAGTCAGGATCTATTTTTGTGAAGCACTTGGAAATTATATGGAATTCAATCGTAAAATGATAGTGGTAACATTTATTAAATAATTAAGAGTAGGATTCGACGTGATGCCCATCAGTATCCCTGCACAGCTCAAATCGTTCTGCAGCATTTCTAAACACATTCTGGAGCATTTGCAGGGTTATGTTATCTGCAGCAGTTCGTATACGTGTACGTAAGTTTTCAAGACTCGTAATCTTCGTCTGATAGATGTGCGATTTGATAAAGCCCCATGCAAAGAAATCTAAAGGGGTTAAATCTGGTGATCTCGCTGGCCAAGTTCTGTTGCTTCCACGTCCGATCCAGCAATTTGGAAAACATCCATTTAGATAATCCTGAACAATTTTGGCATAGTGACAAGGAGCACCATCATGTTGATAGACGACGGGGATAGGCTTGTTAGTACCGTCGTCTATCAACATGATGGTGCTCTTTGTCACTATACCAAAATTGTTCAGGATTATCTAAATGGATGTTTTCCAAATTGCTGGATCGGACGCGGAAGCAACAGACCTTGGCCAGCGAGATCACCAGATTTAACCCCTTTAGATTTCTTTGCATGGGGCTTTATCAAATCGCACGTCTATCAGACGAAGATTACGAGTCTTGAAAACTTACGTACATGTATACGAACTGCTGCAGATAACATAACCCCGCAAATGCTCCAGAATGTGTTTAGAAATGCTGCGGAACGATTTGAGCTGTGCAGGGATACTGATGGGTGTCACGTCGAATCCTACTCTTAATTATTTAATAAATGTTACCACTTTATCATTTTATGATTGAATTCCATATACAGTGGACCCCCGATTTGAGTACGTAATCCGTTCCAGCATGGCGTACTCAATTCGAAATGTACTCAAATCGAACTTAATAACCTATGGGAATTAATTAATTCGTTCCAAAACCCAAAAATTTCACCCCACCCCTACTTTTTCTATAGAAATTGGCCTACGAAATTTAGTAATTGTATTAAAAATAGACAGAATAGAATACAAAATACATACCGTACAATATAGACAAAATAGAATAATCCTGTAGGAGTCTTGCTTGATGTGCTGGAAGTTCCAGATGAGGAATGGAGGGGAGGAATTATTGCTTGGAGGGAGAGTCTCCTTCCATGATGATGTCTGGTAACTCATCAGGGCTAGGCATTCTTAGGCCCACAGCCAATGACATGGAAGAGTTTTTGAGACTTTTGCCCTCTTTACTTTTTCTAATAATCTCCAATTTCATCTCTATTGTAAAAAGGCATTTCTTCTTTTGCGAGTCTTTTGATGTAGATGTACGTTTAGAAGCCATCACTATAACAGTACACTATGCCACAATATAAAATACAGTATCAAAGTCACTGCATGTACGAATCACCAAATTTGTGCTATATTTTCACTATTTTATGCTGTATTCAACAGAAACTAACATAAATAAACACTAAGTACAAAGTCAGAAAACAAAATGTACGAAATTCTAACAGAAATCCCTAAGAACACCTGTACTATTCAAAACATTAGACCCTGAATGTTCCCGCAATGAACGCTCTAGACAAACTGAAATGCGTTCGGCGTCGCTGGCTGGCATACTCAAGTCGAATCAATAGGAGCCTATGGACGAGCATACTCAAATCGAAAATACTCAAATTGATGCGTACTCAAATCGGGGGTCCACTGTAATTTCCAAGTGCTTCACAAAAATAGATCCTGACTTTATGTACACCCTGTATATTATTAGGTATCATATTATTTTTACACTCATATTGCTATGTTTTGTTTTGCATTGGGGCAAGCACCCCCCAAAATATAAGATAAATAATAATTTAAGTATATTCAGATGTTTAATTGTTTTGTTCTCTTTCAGGTTCTTGTGTTGTATTAAACTATTAAGTATTAATCATGACAAGTTTTGTGTGGTCACTATATACAATAAATGATTCTAGCAATATCACTGCAAAGTGTAATATTTGCCAAAAGATTATCAAATGTGGGATGGAGAAAGGTGGCCAAAAGTCTTTTAGCACAGTACCTCTTCATAATCATTTGAAGATTAATCACCCAAAAGAGTATGCTGAAGCCAAAAACGAAAATGACAAAAAAAGAATAGCTGCGACTGAATCAAAGGAAATAAGCATAGATAGAATATGGGCTAGACCAGTGCTGTCCAACTTCTATAAAGCGCGGCCAAGATGTTGCCTATAATCATACACTGTTGGTTAATACGACTTAGGAACCTGCTGAATGTTGTTCTCCCTACTAGAAATGACAAAATAGGGAAGAAAATTCAGAAATGAAATTTGGCAAAAGTCCATTCCGCGGGCTGCAAGTTGGACAGCACTGGGCTAGACCATCAATTTCTACTGGTAGTACTCTGAAAGAAAAGAAAATGGACCAAATGAGAAAGCAGATCTCAATAGAGGAAAGCTTTTCATCTAAAAAAATATGGGACATCAATGACTCCAGGTCTGTGATGATTCACCGTAAAATTGGCATGATGATGGCTTTGGACAACCAGCCATTTACTTTAGTTGAAGATGATGGTTTTATTGATCTAATGGCCTACCTCCAACCCCAGATATCTTTTACCGAGCAGAAGGTACTTCTCTGATACTGTAATTCCTCGTCTTTATAATGAGTTTGTCTAAAATTGCTCAGAAGCTGGAAGAAGTAAAGCATGTCAGCTTTTCTTCAGATATATGGACATGCACAACCCCTCAAAGTTTTATATCATTATTGGGTCACTGGATAGGTAAAGATTTTGAAAGATATGATGCTGTGCTATATGAATCTCATTTCTCAGGGTTGCATACTGGCAAGAATATATCTGAAAAGTTTCACTCTATGTGGGATAGTTGGGATCTTGATGCAAATAAGAGGAGTTTATTGGTGATGGGTGGAGCTAGTAATATGGCTCTTGGTAGTGACCTGGCTGAAATACCTTCAATACACTGCAGCATTCATTTACTCCAACTGGTTATTAGTGACTCAATTATGGTTCAGAGGAGTGTAATTGATATCCTTGCAAAATGTCGCCGCCTTGCAACTCACTTTAATCATTTTTCTTTGGCCTGTAACAATTTCAAACACATTCAAGTGCAGCAAAATATTGAGCCTCTCCTATTGGTTCAAGATGTACCAACACGTTGGAACAGTGCATATTTGATGCTAGAAAGATTATATCAATTAAAAATTCCAGTGCAACTGTATTTGGCTGATGGTAGTGAATTACCTACCATCACATCCTTCGAGTGGACACTGATACGAAATCTCCTTAAAATATTAAAACCATTCTTCCAACTAACTCAGGAAATGAGTTTGGAAAAATCAACTTTGTCTTCCGTAATCCCAAGCATTTGTATTTTACAAAGATTTCTTTCAAAGATTGGCCATGATGACCAAGGTGTTCAAACGACAAAGAGAGAACTCATGACTTCTCTTCAAGCGCATTTCTTGTCAGAGAGTAATGATGGGAAGTCTTTGAACATAATGAAAAACAGGGCTTATGTGACTGCGACTGCAGTAGATCCATGGTATAAGTTATCTTTCTTTCAACAAGATCAAAAAGAGTAGGCTAAATCCTGGCTGATTGAAGAAGTCATAGGTATTGAAAATGACGAAGGTAGTAATGATTCAAATGAAAGTGGAAGTGAAAGAAGCTCAAATTCCAGTTCTCCTATGCAAAAGAGGAAAGATGAAGAGGACATTCTTGAAGCATGCTTTATGGAGATTGCAAAAGGAGAGCAATCTGGGGAAGTTACAAGAGAAGAAAGGTTGAAAAAAAGACTGCTCCTGTTCTACTGATTGCAGGGAAGTTAGACCAATATACATCTGAACATCTTGTAGATAGGAAACGCGGTCCAGTTCAAATTTGGAAGCAGAAGGACCAATTTCCTCCTTAAAACTATTGTTTCAAAGCTTCTCTGCACACCCGCATCCTCTGTATTTTCAGAGAGAATGTTTTCTGAATATGGAAACAACTATGAAGCAAGGTGATCCCGAATATTGCCTAAAAGAGGGGAAATGCTCTCGTTTCTTCACCACAACTGAAAAAAGTTCTAAATCACTGTTGAGTTTTTTTATTCTGAAGACCTCCAGGCTGAATGGTGACATCTGACCTACACAATACTGCCCTCCATTCATTGCTTTCATTCCAGGCATTTTATATTGTATTCAATGTATTGTTTTACATTTGTCAAGCGTGTAATGTTTTGTATTATTTTGAAAATAAAGGAAAAAAAGGAGAAAAAAGAATGGAAAGCAAGTGCAGGGGTCTAGCAATATTTTACTCTTTAAAAAATTTAATACCCAGAGGTTTCTATAAAAAGCTCTGATTATATTAATAGAAAAGTAATCATTAAGGATGGACAGATGTTTTATTTATTCTTATCAGTATTGTGTTGATTTAATATAAAAAGTGTTGCTGGACTGGTTTAGCATTGGGCCCTGGAGGGCTTTCCATTTTTTTTGTATATAAAATATTATTTGTAATGTGTTGTCATATTATGGCAAATTTTCATACAGGTGTTAATTTTCTAATGTCTTGGCCTATATCCAGCCAGATATGACCCATATCCTGCTGGATACTGGATATTATATATGGTGCACCCCTGCTCTCAATGTTTCAGATACTACTTTGTTAGTTCATTATTTCCTTTCCTTAAGGGCCCAATAGTAGCGTGTGTATTTGTTTTCCTTTTCGCATAGCTGTAGAAGTATTTTGGATTTTCATTTATTGCTTCTACCATCTTTTCCTCTTCCCTCTCTGTATGGCCCTTTATCGGAGTTTGTATTTCCCTATCAATACTCTCCAGTTTTTCTTGTATTACTTTCCTAGCATTGGTGTGTCTGCAATTAGCTAACTTCATCACTACTCTTTCTTTTGTGGAATATTCTTCTTTTAGCCCTCTAGCAAGTTCCTCTTTCCTTTTGGCTATGCTTTTGGAGCATATTTTTCTGAAGTTCTCAGCGTCTTTTCTTCCAAGGTTGTTAGTATTTTCTCAATTGTTTTATTATCTAAAACTGTTTTCCACTCTATTTGGGCCATGTGTGATCTGATTTCTTCCCAATTTATGGTCTTGGAATTCAAGTTAAAAGTCTCAAATTTGCTTCTTCCTTCTATGTGTATTGTCTTTTAATATTATTGCCATATTTGTTGATAATTTGGTACGTTGTGGTATGAGATAATAGTTGGTGTTTTTATATCAGCAATCAAGTTTGTGTTATTTGTGAATACCAGATCTAGGCAGTTATTTTTCCTGGCATTTTTGGTTATCTCCTGCGTCAGCATAAACTCATTTGAGAGAGCCATCAGCATTTTTGTTTGCTTCTGGTCCTCACTTGTGCCACTCCCACCTATCTTGCTGTATAAATATATTTCTACCCACCTTTTTGTATTTTATAAATGGGAAATTAAAATCACTGCAGAGTAATATATTAGGGGATGGAGAATTTACAGACTTTATTAGGGTTCTGATATCATTAATGGCACCTGAAAATTTTTCCTTTGGAGAGTTTGGAGGTCTATAGATGACTATTGGTACCACATTTAATTTTTCTGTTTTCACTGCAAGGGTTTCCATGAAACTGTTGGATTTACTTATTACAGCATCTGTCATATGCCTCTTATGTATATAAATAACACATCCACTTTTACGTCTCGTTGTTCTACCCACTCTTAGTAAGTTGAATCCATCAATATGCAATTCTTTCTTATCAATACAGTTATCGCAATTTCCTTGGCAATCTTTAAGATGTGTTTCTGTAAGGCATGCGATGTCCACCCTTGTTTCATTCATAAAACCTTTCAGGTACAAAACTTTGTGAATTGTTCAGTTTTATTCCTTGAATATTTGCCAGGACAATGTTTGTTCTTTGTTTTGCATTGCCCCTTGTGCATTTTAAGTTCATTGTCCTTTGGTATCGCCTGTTCTGTCGCCTTGTGGTCCTCTGAGATGGATCTGTTCCACCTACCTGTTCTGGTACCTTCTTGCCATGAAGTGGTCTGGCTCGAGGGTTCCCAGCTGTGTCAGCTGCATGTGCTGTATAAGACTTAGCAGCCATATTGTGTCCAAGATGTTGAAAAAATTGTTTGCTATTTGGGTACATATTTTTTTCCTCGCATTCCTCCTGTTGCCATTTGAAATTTGTACTTTGTTCCTTGAACTTGTTGGGAGATGATGGTTGTGGCATTTTCTCCTGTACTGGCAGGTTCCATATGTCATGTAGGTCTTGCAAATGTCTGGATGGTAGAATTTGCATTTTCCACCAAATTTGCAGTGACCATTATTGTAGTAGTAGTTTGCACAAAGGAGGGTGTTCGTAAATACATTCTCCTCCCTTATATCTGCAAATTCCTTTCACATAGTAATTACATGGTGGTGTGTGTATGATTTCTTGTCTACTTGTTTTTTCCTGTTGCTGCTAATGTCCTTATATATATCATGTGAAAAGCATGTGCTAGAGCTCTGCTCATTTTATGATGTGTCTATGATGTCACTATCTTTCAACCAATCTGGAATACAGCTGGCAAAAATGGCCTTACATGACCTCGGAGGCTGACGCCACATAGCCTATGTTCTTCCCCAGCCTCAGTTACCCCTATCCCCAAAGTCTTGTCCAAATCTGGCCAGTGGTTTGTCTGGCCATAAATAATGAAGTTCGCAGTTTGACCATCACAAATATAGATACTATCATACTTCTTTTAACGGACAAGGTACGTTCTTGAGGCTTGTCCACTAAGTGAAAACTCTGTTAATAGAGGTTATTATAACATGGTACTTATGGAGATGGGTTCTTGCTTAATAGTGAAATCAGTCAAAATGATAAATAAATACTTTTAAATACTATTATTTTCTTACAGAATGACTAAATAATAATTAAATGTGCCAAAATAGGTCTTAAACATTAGAAAAAAGTTGGCTACTTAGAAATACATGTGATTTTCCACCACCATCTCTGTACAAAAAGTAAACATTAAGGCAGCAAGCAAATGGCTCCAGCGCAATGATGATAAAGCAACAAAAATGGCTGATGCAATCAGTATAGGGGACAATGTTTAACTTTGTACAATTCAAATGAAGACTTTAACATCAATAATAAACTAAAGTAAATTTAATAACACTAGTCAGTTAATGCTACTTACTGTATACATTTTGAGATGATTGCTGATTGGCTTAGAGGATGTAAACAACAAAGATGGTGGTGGACTTTATCATTGGTTCTTTTACACTAATGTTTGATTTTTTTTTTTCTTGAATGGTTCTATACTTACTATTATATAGTATTTATTAAATGAATATTTTTTCATGTCAGTTAAATGAAAATCCATTGGCCAAGTCTTCATTTGAAAGAGGTATGATAGTACAGAAATCCCCCATGTTAATGACCTTCACATTAGCGGAAACTTCACTTGGACAGATTAAGTTGCTGTCTGGTTGTTAACATTGTTTAACGTAATACAGGTTGTTAAAGTGAAGATTTCTGCTAAAAAAGTCTGTTAGCATCACCAAACTTCACTTTAGTGGACTCCGAGTCATTAAAGTGAAGGTGATGCCACTGGAATATTATTGGAACCAGCTCTTGGATGAGGTTGCGGTCAGTTGTTTCCTGTTGTATTGCGTGGGCAGTGGTGGTGAGTGGTTGTGTATGTGCATAGTGCCGCTTCCATGTGGAGATTCAAGGGCTATACATACATGTGTAACTGTACTGAAGTATTTTGGTTACAGAAAACCCCACTTTAATGTTGTGTAGTCTGGTAAAGTGTGGGTCATCCAAACTTCATTTTAACGTTCCCTGGTACATTAAAGTGGGGGTTTTCCTTACTTCACTTCAGTGGAAATTTCACTTTAGCGACCACATGCTCCCCCCCAAAGTGTACATTAATGTGAGGGTCTACTGTATATAGATATTTCATTTTATGTGCTATTATACCATGATTACATTTGTCAAAAGCTTTAGCAAAATCCATGTATCTGACATCGTAGTTGTCATTGCCTTCCAGTGCATCTAAGATATTGTTATAGTGCTCTATAAGTTGATAGGCATGATCTTCCTGATCAGAATCCATGCTGATTTTTGTTGAATCTTTCCATTGTCTCCAAGAAATCATAGATTTTCTCTCTAACTATTTTTTTCAAATACTTTGGTGAAGTGGTACGTCAATGACACTGGTCTATAGTTCTTTGCTTGAAATCTATCCCTTCCTTATATAATATATATATAATTATATATATAAGCACACCAGACAAAAAATTAGTCACCCCTAATAGCACCGATAGTAGGAAGTTCAAGGTTACACAGAGGGTGCTGATGTAGCATTGGTAAGTGACAAGTAGCAGTGACGTAGCACACAGGATCAGATCTGTTTCGTGAGGTGGTGAAGAACAAAGTGTGTTGGATATAGTCTGCAAAAGGGTCGTGAGGCAGACGTTACTCAGTGGCAAAAAGGAGCCATCGTGTTTGGCAGAGCCCACAGACACACAATGTCTGAAGTAGCCCAATTTGTTGGTGTGTCAACGCGTACTGTCCAGCGAGTTTACAAAGAGTGGTGTAGTTCGCAATCAACTGACAATCGATGGCGTAACTGTGGCCGGAAAACAATTCTCGACAATAGGGGCCGCCGCCATGTTTCTCGTCTAGTAACTGCAAATCGTTTTCAAACCAGAGAACAATTGCTCCAAGAAACCAATGAGGTTCTCCAGCGACCAATTTCCGAACGGACATTGCGACGAGAACTGCATGCGATGGACATCTGGAGCAGGGTACCACGGAAGAGGCCGCTGTTAACAGCAAGTCACAAATTGGCACGTTATAAATGGGCTCAGAGGCACAAAAACTGGACTGCAGCAGATTGGAAACGTGTAATTTGGTCCGATGAGTCCCATTTTTGTTTGTTCTCCAATGATGGGAGGCGACGAGTACATCACAGGTCCAATGAAGCCTTTAATCCTGAATGCGTCGATGGTGTTGTTCAGGGCTGGAGGTGGTTCCGTGATGTTTTGGGGATGTTTTTCGTACCATGAAATGGGCCCTCTCGCTCCAGTGACGATGAATTTGAACCAGCAGGCGTACCTCCGCATACTAAACTCGCCGGATTCGTGCAGTTATCAAGGCCAGAGGCACCGTCACATGTTATTAGGTACATTCTGAGAGGGGTGACTAATTTTTTGTCCGGTGTGCTTATATATATACATTCAACTGCAAAGAACACGCAGTATAAATAACGTAAAGAACGACGCTTGTATAGGAGATATTCCGCGCAAGACGAGAGAGAGAAAATGGAACAAATGAAAAAATGAAGTACCACCTGGGAATCGAACCCGGGATCTTCCGATTGCCGGTCAGACGCGATACCATTACACCATGGACTCCACTCTTCCAAATGCCGTAATTCTTCTACATACTCGCAGAAACCAATGCCCAAGGGGGCACCTCCCACATGCCGTAACATTATATACATTCAACTGCAAAGAACACGCAGTATAAATAACGTAAAGAACGACGCTTGTATAGGAGATATTCCGCGCAAGACGAGAGAGAGAAAACGGAACAAATGAAAAAATGAAGTACCACCTGGGAATCGAACCCGGATCTTCCGATTGCCGGTCAGACGCGATACCATTACACCATGGACTCCACTCTTCCAAATGCCGTAATTCTTCTACATACTCGCAGAAACCAATGCCCCAAGGGGGCACCTCCCGCATGCCGTAACATTATACATTCAACTGCAAAGAACACGCAGTATAAATAACGTAAAGAACGACGCTTGTATAGGAGATATTCCGCGCAAGACGAGAGAAAACGGAACAAATGAAAAAATGAAGTACCACCTGGGAATCGAACCCGGGTTCGATTCCCAGGTGGTACTTCATTTTTTCATTTGTTCCGTTTTCTCTCTCTCGTCTTGCGCGGAATATCTCCTATACAAGCGTCGTTCTTTACGTTATTTATACTGCGTGTTCTTTGCAGTTGAATGTATATAATGTTACGGCATGCGGGAGGTGCCCCCTTGGGGCATTGGTTTCTGCGAGTATGTAGAAGAATTACGGCATTTGGAAGAGTGGAGTCCATGGTGTAATGGTATCGCGTCTGACCGGCAATCGGAAGATCCCGGGTTCGATTCCCAGGTGGTACTTCATTTTTTCATTTGTTCCGTTTTCTCTCTCTCGTCTTGCGCGGAATATCTCCTATACAAGCGTCGTTCTTTACGATATATATATATATACATATGAAATAGGATCCCTCCTAAGGAGACGTAATTTTACATTTAGGAAAAACGAAGACGTAGAGCAAGAAAGTCATTATATTTGGCTGCAGCCGACGTTTCGGGCAACTCTACCCATTTTCAAGGCCTAATAAAATAAAAAGCTAAAATTAATGCATGACAAAAAAAAAAAATATACGAATGTCAAAAACAAACTAATTCATAGCACAGAATAAAACCACTTAAAGAATAAAAATTAAAAAGCGTAAAACAAGCATAAGCCAAAAACAAAAATTAAAAATTATATACATGACAAATAACACATGATAAAAGTAAAACTTTAAAACTAAAAACATTCAAACAAATTAGTTAAAAACTTCACTAATAAAAAGTTAAATGAAAAAACGCAAAAGTGCGAACATACCATGCTCACTTGACATCCTCAAACAACTGAGGCGAAAAGGAGACAGGGTCAAGGGGAAAAACAGAAAAATTTAGTTGGTAGGCATTCTAATTAAATAAAGGGGGTAACAGCTAGAATCAATATTTAAGCTGGAGTTCAGAAATTTAATGCACAAAGATTCATAAATACGGAGAGAGGACGGACATTTTAATGATTTAAGAATTTTAAAGTTATTAACGGAAATATCAACTTTACACTTAACAGAATGATTTCTAATGGCAGACTGTTCCTTTTTAGATAAAACTTTCCCTGTCCTATGGCTAATACCCATATGGGAGCAAAATCTTGCCTGCAAAGAACGAACTGTGCTGCCAACGTAGTTCCCCTGGGAACACCCAGGGCAGGTAAACAAATAAACGACAGAACAGTTCATCGCAGGGGGGATTTTGTCCTTACAACGGAAAAAACATTCAAGGTATTATTATTCACAAAAGCAACCTTAAAATCAGTGTGAAAATAAAATTTCCTCACCACACTCAACAATTGCTTTTTCACAAAAGTGTTAAATTGGTAGAGGTCAGGTAAAACAAGATATTTACAATTCTTAGGAACATCATACGTTGGGATAAGTTTGGGGGAATAAACATTATTAAGTAATTTACCAATAATACCTTGTACAAGAACCCGTGGAAAACCATTTTTAAAGAAAAAATCAGTAAGGAATTCAAACTCATTATGAAGCAGAGCAAAGTTTGAGCAAATATTATAAGCTCTATGCACTAAAGTGCGAATCGAACTTAGTTTGTAATTAAAATTGCAAAAACTATAAAAATTAAAACCTAAACCCGTAAAAGTAGGCTTCCGGTATGTAGAAGTTAAAACAGTTGAGCCTGATTTGGAAACCAAAACATCAAGGAAAGGAATAGAACCTTGAACTTCCTTTTCCTGGGTCCCGTTTTTGCGAATATTTTCATGTCTCATCTTGAGGAAAGGGCCTTCTGTGAGTGCCCCCCTCACCTTAAGCCGAATTTGTACAGACGTTATGTTGATGACACGTTTGCTTTATTCCAAACGGATAATCAATCAGTTCAGTTTTTAAATTTTTTGAACACACTTCATAAGAACATTATATTTACGCAGGAAAAGGAAGTTCAAGGTTCTATTCCTTTCCTTGATGTTTTGGTTTCCAAATCAGGCTCAACTGTTTTAACTTCTACATACTGGAAGCCTACTTTTACGGGTTTAGGTTTAATTTTTATAGTTTTTGCGATTTTAATTACAAACTAAGTTCGATTCGCACTTTAGTGCATAGAGCTTATAATATTTGCTCAAACTTTGCTCTGCTTCATAATGAGTTTGAATTCCTTACTGATTTTTTCTTTAAAAATGGTTTTCCACGGGTTCTTGTACAAGGTATTATTGGTAAATTACTTAATAATGTTTATTCCCCCAAACTTATCCCAACGTATGATGTTCCTAAGAATTGTAAATATCTTGTTTTACCTGACCTCTACCAATTTAACACTTTTGTGAAAAAGCAATTGTTGAGTGTGGTGAGGAAATTTTATTTTCACACTGATTTTAAGGTTGCTTTTGTGAATAATAATACCCTTGAATGTTTTTTCCGTTGTAAGGACAAAATCCCCCCTGCGATGAACTGTTCTGTTGTTTATTTGTTTACCTGCCCTGGGTGTTCCCAGGGGAACTACGTTGGCAGCACAGTTCATTCTTTGCAGGCAAGATTTTGCTCCCATATGGGTATTAGCCATAGGACAGGGAAAGTTTTATCTAAAAAGGAACAGTCTGCCATTAGAAATCATTCTGTTAAGTGTAAAGTTGATATTTCCGTTAATAACTTTAAAATTCTTAAATCATTAAAATGTCCGTCCTCTCTCCGTATTTATGAATCTTTGTGCATTAAATTTCTGAACTCCAGCTTAAATATTGATTCTAGCTGTTACCCCCTTTATATTAATTAGAATGCCTACCAACTAAATTTTTCTGTTTTTCCCCTTGACCCTGTCTCCTTTTCGCCTCAGTTGTTTGAGGATGTCAAGTGAGCATGGTATGTTTCGTGCACTTTTGCGTTTTTTCATTTAACTTTTTATTAGTGAAGTTTTTAACTAATTTGTTTGAATGTTTTTAGTTTTAAAGTTTTACTTTTATCATGTGTTATTGTCATGTATATAATTTTTAATTTTTGTTTTTGGCTTATGCTTGTTTTACGCTTTTTAATTTTTATTCTTTAAGTGGTTTTATTCCGTGCTATGAATTAGTTTGTTTTTGACATTCGTATATTTTTTTTTTTTTTTTTTTGTCATGCATTAATTTTAGCTTTTTATTTTATTAGGCCTTGAAAATGGGTAGAGTTGCCCGAAACGTCGGCTGCAGCCAAATATAATGACTTTCTTGCTCTACGTCTTCGTTTTTATCCTAAATGTTTTTATCCTAAATGTATATATATATATATAATATATATATATATATATATATATATATATATATATATATATAAAGTATTGCCTCCACTCAAATAAATTTTAAATGGGTTGAAGGATGGATTTTATCAAAACAAAAACAGATATGTACCTTAGTTTATTCTTCAAAACACTGCATTTACTTTTCTATAAAATTATCCTCTACCTCGATAAATAAGTTTTTGAAATCCATCCTGGTAAAATGATTCCCACAGAGATGTTCCTTAAGTTTAAGAAAGAGGTGAAAATTGTCATCCTAAATCGGGGCTATATGGTGGATGTGGCAAGACAGCAAATTGCAGATCCTTAATTGCTTCTCATGTTTTGAATACTGGTGTGGGGCCATTTGTTGTCATGGTGAACAATGACTGTGTTTTTGTGGATGCAAACCCTTCTGAGCCATTTTTTCAACTTCTTCAGAGTTTCAATATAACGTGCAGAGTTGATTGCTGTCCCTCTTTGCATTAAGTCTTTGAGAACAACACTATTGGTATCCCTAAAAACAGTGTCATTACTTTCCCAGTTGATTTTTTAACTTTGAATTTTTTTGGTTGCGATGAATTTTTGTGCCAATATTCCATGGAATATTGCTGTTTACTTTCAGGGTCATAATGGTGGACCCACGTCTCGTCTCCTGTCACAATGCTGTGCAAAAATTCATCATCTTCATTTTTTTTGAAGCACTGCAAATTTTCTTACAAATGCATAGTCTCTCCATTTTCATCTTGGCAGTGAGCATGCAAGGCACCCATCTGGTGCAGACCTTTTGGTAACTGAGAATACTAATAATGTGTCACACTCACTCTGGAGATATTGAGCATTGCAGCAATTTAATTTTGTTTATTGCAATGATTTCCATGAATCAGTTCATCAGTGTAGTTCTGATGACTCACATTGGTTGCCATTATAGGCCTTCCACTTTACAGTTTGTCTTACAAATCTTCTTGCCCAGATTCTCTTTCTTTACACTGCCTCTCCCAACATTGAATGGTACTCGCATCAACACAGTTTGCTGTACACAGCTTGTATTTGCCAATGAATGTCTCTGGGAGCAACACTTTCCGCAGTCAAAAAATTAATTATGGCACATTGCTTGAAGTGAACATCTCTACTCCTTTCCATTGTAATTGATACTGAACCAATGTGTGGAATGAGTGTTGGCTATATTAGGCTCTAACACAAAACCAGTTTTATCTGGTTACTTACACAATCTGGAATGGGGTGAGGATATCAAGTTACAACACAAAACTGGTTTTTATCTGGCTACCTCTACACAATCCAGAATTATTCAAGTGGAGACATTACTTTTCAGCCCACCCTCATATATATATAGTGTGTGTATGTTCCTTAAACAGGCAAATCACCGTGGTTAAATACAAATATTTTATCACATTTGCAAAAGTAAATCATTTTACACAGTTGAGTAAAGCTATAGGTTTGTAGGTAAAATTGGATTATGTTAGAATATTTAAATGTTTGTCTAAAGAAATTAATAAAGGTTGCCCCTGCTATCACTGTTTTTGTGAAGAGAATTTTTTTTTCCCTGTTCCTGAAATAGGATATCGAACATTTTTTAAGACTAGGATAAACAAACTGCACTACAGGTGGGATATTAAATTTTGATGGCTACATTCTTTTCTAAATTTGTTGACTAGGTTGATTTTCTTCAGTCTACGAAAGTGTATGAAATTCTACAGAAGCATGTTGGGACTTTGTTTACTCATAGACTTTACTGATGGGGAAGGCCACCAGTTCATGCTCCTATGAAATCTAATATTTTTCTAATAGCCAGAGAAGCCAGCAGATCAACAAATTCATGAAAGAAAGCAACCATCAAAATTTTGAGTTTCACATCCCAAGATCAATGGGCCAAAATCTTGAAATTTAAGTGCTTCATGTTTTAGCATATAAATTTTTGGGGGGACACCCGATCTCAAAAAAGTGTTGTTAAAAACACTCCAGTGATCCCAAAGGGTCTTGTTACCAAGTTTCATGAAAATTGGTCCAGCTGTCCAGATGGTGGATGGATGGGTGATTTTTTGGGTGGGTGGTCATTGTTATTGAAATGTGACAGATCCCGTTTGTTGGGAATGACACAAAATAAAATTTACTGTAAATAATTTGTGTTTATGCTGAATAGAATTTTGCAAAGTTTGATTGGATTTAATTATATTGGACTACATGGTGCCTTGTTAGGTTATGCAATTGAACATTTTGCTGATTTTGCGGTTCCTGTGTTAGACTATTGAACAATTTTTGTTCCAGTGAGCTAAATAAGTTGTACATGTTCCTTGGCAAACCTGGTCTTATCTTCATTACAAAAAATAATTACTTTGGAACTATAAACTGTAACCCAACCAAGTGTAATGAGTATGACATAAAATCAGACTAATAATGATTAGGTTAAGTATATAGTAATTATGATTGATAGTCTTAAGAAGTTTAGTCAGGTTAAATATATTTGACAACATAGTGCCTGATTGGGTTACATTGGCTGTAGTTCCATTTGGCAAGGTTAGTTAAATTATAATTCTGCTTCTAATAAAATTAAGTTGAATGTGTACAAAATCTTATGCGATAAATTTGTTGGTATTAAACAGAAATAATCTAAAGGCATTGATAAAAAAGTTTTGGAATTGTGGATATTCACAGTTATTAGACCAGCAGGCATGGGGTCAAATACATTTAAAAGTATTTGAATACAAATACTTTAAATTTTGCGAAATACAAATACTTTTACAAATACAAATACCAGTCATTGTTCAAGTAAGAACTGACAAAATTTCACAAAGCAACCTAAATGTAAACTCTGTTCCAGAGTAACCAACAGTCCAATACACAATTATGTACTATATAATATAGGGTGTACATAAAGTCAGGATCTTTTTTGTGAAGCACTTGGAAATTATATGGAATTCTATCATAAAATGATAAAGTGGTAACATTTATTAAATAATTAAGAGGAGGATTCGACGTGATGCCCATCAGTATCCCTGCACAGCTCAAATCGTTCTGCAGCATTTCTAAACACATTCTGGAGCATTTGCGGGTTATGTTATCTGCAGCAGTTCGTATACGTGTACGTAAGTTTTCAAGACTCGTAATCTTCGTCTGATAGACGTGCGATTTGATAAAGCCCCATGCAAAGAAATTTAAAGGGGTTAAACCTGGTGATCTCACTGGCCAAGGTCTGTTGCTTCCACGTCCAATCCAGCAATTTGGAAAACGTCCATTTAGATAATCCTGAACAATTTTGGCATAGTGACAAGGAGCACCATCATGTTGATAGACGACAGTACTAACAATCCTATCCCCAATCAGCTGAGGTTCAAGGAAATGCTGCAACATGTCCAGATAAATAAGCCCTGTAACTGTAGCTTCAGCAAAGAAAAAAGGACCATAAACCTTAGATTTTGTTAAACCCATCCAGACATTAACTTTAGGTGAGTCTCTCTCCCAATTTTGGACGAAATCATTCGGTCTTTCATCTGCCCAAATTCGACAGTTATGGCGATTTACTTTTCCACATGTATGGAAAGTGGCATCATCACTGAAGAGAATGTTGTCCATTAAATTATCACTCCAGATTTGTTCTACGAGATCAGCACACACAGCACTTCGTCGAGGGAAATCTTCCTCATGTAAATCATGTAAAACCTGCAAATGATAGCTTTTCTTCTGCAAATTAACTCAGAATTTTGTGCACAGATGACGTCGGGAGGCCGAGTCTGTGTGATGCAGCATGAATGGACGTACGTGGCTCCTCAGTGATAATTCCGCATACTGCATTCACGGTAAGATCTGACATACACGGTTGTCCTGATCTTGCTTCATCATTTACAGATCCCGTTCGTTTAAATTTATTCACCAATTTTCGTATTGTCTTGTCTATTGGCCCCGGCTTATGAAATCTCCTTCTAAACTTCTCTCTGATGTCATTGTATTTCTTTCACTCGATTCGCCAAATTACTATTGCCACACGCTCTTCTGTATTCATTCTAAGGGCTTCTGAAAAGAAAAATAGAAAAAAATAATTATTTCACAAAAATAGATCCTGACTTTATGTACATCCTGTTATTGCCAAGGGTAAGGGTCTTTAATACCTATCACTATTTTTATTTTTAAATGTTCAACAATGAAAGTTTGGACATAATGTTATAGAAATTTGTATAACTATTTGCAAAAGTATTTTTGAAGTATTTCAAAGGTATTTGGAAATTTTAAATACTTTTCAAAATATTTCAAATACAGATACTTTAAATTGGAAATCTCAAAATACAAATACTTCCGAAAGGTATTTAAAATACCTTCAAATACAAGAGTATTTGACCCTATCCCTGTAGTCCAGTTTGTGTAAAGCAAGCCTAGGGTGCTGAGAATGTATTTGTGATTGGAATGGGTGCATTTGCCTTGTCTTGAGGAGGAGACAAACTTGCGATGCATCTTCCTCTTGGTGAATCATGCACCTGGACATATAAAACAAGGAGTCTCTGCACTACAAACTAACTCAGGCGAGGAAATGATTATGAATTTGACTGCTCATTGGATTATGATAACAGTTGTTGTTTCTAGTGTGGTGAACCACGTATGGAAACCTCATTAGTGTGAGGCCCTCTATGTATTTAACTAACACCTGTACCTCACTGGGTAACAGTTTCCCTATAAGCAGTATGAAAATACTAAGATTGGGAGTTTGAATTCCGCTGATGTTAATAATGATGATTATAATGGTACAGGAGTTAGGGCATTGAACCGCATTAGTCTGGCTTCAATGCTGTGGTAGTTTCTGGCACTTGTAACTGATTATTATGTACTTCACAATAATAATATAAGCTGAGCATATCTTGAAAGGGTGTATGGGTCGAGCGGTGCTCCCACACACTGCTTTTGTGTCCAGAAGTATTTTTGTTACGAACCTACACTCCAGACACGAATGATTCCTGTGTGTTAGCCCGATGGATTTGAATTAAGTGCTCTCCATTGGCTTCAGTGCGGGTGGTTAGCAACATAAAAATGGCTTTGAACATGAAAGTGCCATGTGTTTTCCTCAGATGATGAAATGTTGCCAGGTTGTTAATTTTCATGCTATCATACCCTAATGGTCAATACATGTGTCTGAGTCAGAGAGCCAGAGTTCAAATCGTGTGTGTGTGTGTGCAGGATGGGCCAAAAGTCAGGGAACATAGGAACTATGCTTTTTCAATGCAACTATACATATATATTTGCATTGAAAAGCATAGTTCCAATGTTTCCTGACTTTTGACCCATCCTGTATTACAGTGTTTCAGGTTGACCCTAGAAATATGGAAAAGAAACACTTCATATTAGTTATGGAATTACTATGACAAACTTCAAATACCAAATTCAAACTACAAATTCCAGAATTTGTAGTTTGTATTTGGTATTTGAAATTTGTCATAGTAATTGCGTAACTAATATGAAGTGTTTCTTTTCCTTATTTCTAGGGTCGACCTGAAACACCCTGTGTAATGGTTAGAAGGATTTGCACCCTAGAAGAATGAGGAAAAGTAATAATGTAATAAAACCTTACCAATACAGTAATCATTTTGACAATTTAATATGTATTTAATATTTTGTGCTTCCTCCTCTCACATTTATGAATTTTTTATGATTAACTGTTGAGGGCATACTGTTTACAAGGTGCTTGCATGTGGCACTCCCAGTTGTCCCATTCTTCCTGTATTATTGCACGTAACTCAGAATTTGACAAACACCTATATTTCCAGATGCTATTTTTTTTTAATTGCCTAATGGGAGACTGAGAAGGCCAGTTGATCAATCTGACATGCTCTTTTACAAGCCAGCCTTGCTAATGTGTGATGGGCATGTTGAAATATCTTTGATTGTATGGAATACTGGAATTTTTCTAGCTTGTTCATATAAGTGGTGGAATTCATTCTTCCTCCGCATAGAAACTGGTTTGCAGTGCCTGACTATGACATTCATCCCCAGATCATGATACTACCTCCACCAAATTTTACTGTTGGGGTTATGCAATCAAGAGAATATCATTTGCCAACTCTCGTCCTTACTTTGGTTGTTCCAGAGTGCCCAAAAATCTGTTGAAACAGTTATTGGTTATCAAATCGTAACACATTTAGAATTGATAAAGCACATTTTGGGGTATAACATAGGGTAGGTATTTCTCATATTCAGACTTTGCTTGACTTACTTCTGGTACTTTCATCAGGTCAATGCACATTATCCCAGTTTGCATGCTCTTTTGCCCATTGCAACATTTTTTGGCAACCAACTTCTTAAACCAAGGTTTCTTTCCTGCTTTACAGCTCTTCAGTCTATGTTCCTTCAACCACTTTCAAACTACAATCAGACAGTGGCTCCAGTTGCTACTCAGAACGAAGGTCTAATGACGATGATTTAAGTTATCTGAATGAACTGAATTTTAGAAGTCTTCATGGTTGGTTGTTGCCCTTTCTCATCCACCTCAGGGTTTACTTTCATGATATTTGGCCTTCTTGTATCATTGTAAGGTTGTCTGAACAGCGCATTGTGAACACTAGCTGTGTTGCTATTGCAATGAAGATTAGTTATTTGAGAGCAGCACTATTTGAGACCTTTACCCCCGTTGATTCTCTTCTTTGATTTTTCATAGTTGCGACTGATATAGGTGCACTTTACGAACGTCACTTTAAAATACTTTAAACAGTTGATACAAAGGAGATACCCAACAGGTCACTCACACATGTTACTCATAGAAGTTGTGGTGAACCTAACATTAATACTGATGTGAACTATCATTTACCTTAAATCTAAACTGTTTCACTGCTGACCTTAGTTACATACAATGATGAATAGACAGATGGTTGGTTTTTGCGATGCTTTACCTTCCTAAAGTATAGAATTATAAATATTAGATGGGGTGCCTAATACCTAATATTTCTGACTACAGTATATACATTAGGGTTATAACTTTTTTACAACCTAATATTCCTGTACTTTAATTCGATGAACTTTTGCCTAAAAACAAAGAAATGAACTTTCATTTTAATATCTTTTTAGAAAAGGTCACCCCGAAATAAAAAAATTGATTATTGCATACGTAACTTTATTGCATATTCCATGTAATATAATAAAAGAACTCACAACATAATCGTTATAATACTTGTACATATATTACTGCTTATTGCTTAGAATAAACCGAAGTTGCAGTTTGTTTTTGTTTCAGCAGGCAGCATACAGTTCCTGCATAACTTTGATTGCACGTTCTGCACACTGATTACTTCTTGGTATCTTGAGTGGGGATGGCTCCTGCTTCCAGTGATTTTCCAATGAGTTCAATGCTTTTTTGTAAGGTTTCAATATTTCTGACAAGTTCTTGAAGTCATTTTCATTGTACATCTGATTAGTAAACCAATATTCTGCCCAGTTGTATGAAATGAATCTGCATACCTTCTCCAAAGTCTTCCTTGTTGTAGGTATAAGAATAAATGCAAGGATAGCTAGAATGGCTCTTGAATGCCACCTCACATTGCTGATGTTTGGAATTTTCTGAAAGTTAATCAAAGGAAAATTCCCTTTTTCTTCAAAGAATCTAAACACCCATGTTAGATGGTACAAAAACTTAATATCATCTCTCCATCCTGATTTCTCGAGGACCTCTTCTGTTCCATTAACAAACTGTGCCTTTAGTTCCTCATAATTTTTCACCAGTTGGGATACAAATGGATATTCGATGTTTGGAGAACTGGTGTTAGCACCAAGATCTTCGTCCATTACCAAACTGAGAATCCTGTCCAGAATGTGATGCTGACAACTGATAAATTGTGGTTTGCAGATACCCTTCTCTGAGAACATTCGTTGCAATTTGACAATAACTCCACTCTTTTTCCCAGTGTTAACACTTGTTGTATCAGCAACGATCATCTTTATTGCATTCCATAAGGTGTATTCATCAATAACTTTTGCAATTCCTTCAGCAATAGTTTCAGCCTTGCCATCTTTCAGACGCAATGCATCCAATTTTA
This sequence comes from Bathynomus jamesi, assembly GCA_023014485.1. NCBI lineage: Eukaryota > Metazoa > Arthropoda > Malacostraca > Isopoda > Cirolanidae > Bathynomus > Bathynomus jamesi. The sequence goes on along the minus strand of JAJOZX010000902.1, from coordinate 39,706 downwards.
CTTCGGTTCTTTCATTTTTAAGTACCACTACTTGATACTCATTTTCCTCAATGCGCTTTCTATCAAAATGTAAAGACCACTCTTCCATCTGTAAATTTTCAATCATTTCCTCCTCCAATTTAGCAGCCTCTTTGTATGCTGACTTGTAAATTGCTGCTTGACTTGGTGTTGGAATGTCAATACCATCAAGTGACAACTGTTTGTGCTGGCAGGGTCATTCCATGTCAAGTCAGCCACCTAAAACACACACCCCTTTCAATTTTGCTCATACTTGGCACAATAGCAGATATACATGCCAAACTTAAATTCCCAAATTATTAGAGCTGACTGACCTTTGGTTACTGAGATACAAGGTCACAAAGTTGTGACATTTTGACCTTTTTTGCGTTAAATGACTATTTTCAAAACGGTGTAACTAAAAAACTATTAAATCTAGAGCATTGATTTTGGTCTCATTTTAAAGCTCTTTAGTAGCCCCTTGTTTATTGTCTCTTGTTAAATATCTCTACTGTGAAAAATAAAAACATCCCTTCAAAAGTTGACCTTTGACCTTGAATAAAAAAAAAATACCTTCTCCTAAAAAATTCAATTTTTTTACATTAATACCTTGAGTCATGTACAACAAAATCCCAAGAAGCTGTAAGTGGCTGATAACTAGTTCAATGTATAAAAAATAATGAATTCAAGCAACATTTTGAAAAAAGTCATTTTATACAAAAATTGTCAAAAAGTCATGACTTTGTGACCTTGTATGTCAGTAACCATTTTTGTCTAAGGTCAGCTCAATCTCTTACAAATACAACCCATATCTACATACTATCTGCAGCCTTCTACAAACAAGCAAATGCTTATTTTTAAATATTTGTTCTTTACCCACCTCACCTGTATGTTGTGCATGTATGTGATGGTTTTCAGTAGTTGACAAGATTCTTGTGGGCCACCCAATTTATTGTGATTTCTAGAAGAGAAAACAATTTTTAATGTATACCTAGATAGCTACCTAATTAACAAATACAAGTAACATATTAAAATGTACATACAATATGTATAGGTATAGTGCTCATTGATTTCCATTTATCACAACTTAAAATGTATGCAGTGTATATATAGTTACATGACCATTTTAATTTTGAATTCTTACCTTTCTGTGCTGTAGATCTGCCAAAGCTTTGGATGCCTTCAAAGTAACTTCTTTGCAAATCCTGTATGTTCGTCCATTAGTAGTAGATGCCTCAACTTGTGTTAGAATATCTGAATATGGTAAGATTAATTCATCTGGTCGACCAGGATACACAAATGATGGGTTTGGGCCATGAGGATGAAGGAATGTGACTTTTACTTCTCTATTCTCTGGTATCTTTTCCAGCACATATGCCACCCACCAATGGCCATCATATGCAGCAGTAACAAAACCATGTATTTTCTCCTCAGTCACAACTTCTTCCTTTTCAGTAACTTTCTCAATATTTGAATAATCTGATAATGAATAATGTTTAACCTTAAGAGAAGTCAATGAAACTGGCTGTAAATGGTGTAATTTCTGTGTACCAGCAATAGTCCTTGCAGTTGAGTGTCTTTCTTGGAGAAGTTGGCTTTCCTCTTCATGCTCTTTATTGGTTGAAAAATGACATTTTATATTTACAATATTTTCACTTGCAAATGTATATAACTGTTCTGCAGTAAGGATCTGTTCATCATAAGGTCGTTGTAGACTAGCTTTTGCAGCTAATCTCTTAACTGTGCCTCCAACACCATCACAGGGTCCCTTTCCATGACTTGTTGCAAAAAAATTCCATTCTGCCTCAATTCCAAAATCATCTCTGTGATGGCAAAGATTCAAAAAGTTTTTGCAGTTCTTATACTGTCCTGCACACCCATCTGAAAAGTAAATTATTTTGTGGATGGAACCGATGGATGAGATATTATCTTTTAGGAATTTTATCAGATGCTTTTGAAACAAATGTACAGCAACTGTGTTATGGATGTTACACTCTGAAATAATAACAAAGCTAAGGTGAGCAATCTCATCTTCCTTTTTATAGTAAATAACAAATGGATGTAGAGTAGCCATCTCATTGTTCCAGTGAAAGCTCTGAACCTCATCTTGAAGAATAAAGGAATAATTTTCAGCAAAATCACACACAGCAAGGACCTCACCATCTTTCAAAGACATTTTTGTTTCACGGTAATAAGTTGCTTGCATCTTTGTCTTGAAGTCATGTATCTGGTATTCTTTCAGTTGGTTACAGAATTGGTCAATATATTCATCTGTATTCAGTTCTACTGATTCAAGATTTGACCGATCTGTATTGGTCCACTTTTTAAAATTTATGATATCAATGAAGTTGTTTGTAAATATGTCCAGTAGTCTGTTTTTTAAATCTGATGGATCTCCACATTGTTCACATTGTCTGAGGCAGCATTTCTGTGAGGCAGGATTGCATTCCATAAAGGCAACACAATGACGTACATTCTTAATAGGTGTGTCATCATTTGCAGTTAGTTTTTCTAATTCAGCTCCTACAAACATAAGTTTGGCATTCTGATGAATTGTACAGACACATACTGAGTGAGTTCCTGTTGCTCCAGCAATAACACACTGCTTTGGACGCAATTCTGCAAATTTACTGAATCCCACCTTAACCAAAGGATTTCTTTCTTTGAAAATATGATAGGCTTCTTTTAAATTGCAAAGTAAAAGATACTTTTGCAAATGTATCCTTCCTCTTTCATTGTCAATGATACTACAATAGTCTTTCTTTCCTGGCATTGTTCTACTGATGTCTTCTGAAAGATAAAATGCTTTAATAGCGTCAACAGTATCCTGTTTAATTCTTTTCCCACCCTTTGGATTTGGGTCTGAAAGGACACCTTTTTCTTCAACTATTTTTTTAGCAATAGATGCTGTATGCCTTGTTAAATTCTGAAGCAATTTTCCTAATGCTCCAACTTTTGGGCAATACAGTGAGGATTTTTATTTTATCACTTCTTTTAGTATTTTCATTTTTGAATTTTTCCTTGAGTTGATTTATTATTTCTAAACAGTCTACATCTCCAGATGGCTCCTTAAATTGTGAGTCAGTCAGAAATCTCTTTTCCTGCAACTGTTTCCATTCTCTTCTTAACTGTCTCTGTCACCTTGCTTAGTTTTTTAGCTCCATATGACTTTTGCTCTACAAGCTTTCTCTTTTTTATGGGTGATTCACCAATTGAAACAAAAGAAGCATTCAAAGTACACACATCATGGTTTTGCTCTGAAGTTGATGCATCACTATTGTCAACATTTTCAATTTTCTCAAGATCTTCAGGTGGTTCACTACTACAAGAAGAATCATCATTTATGTCTGAATTCAAAGTGCCTATTCCTTTCTCAGGCAAGGACTCAAGATGTTCTCTACACTGCTTACAAAGTCTGTGATGTAGTGTTAAGTGCAGATCGGGAAACTTATTTACAAGTTCCTGTGGTACAATTCTCAAACTCTTCTTTCGACACTGACCTTTGTGACGCAGCAAAGGATCAGCACACTTCTGTTTCAGTTTTAAATGTTCCATGTTTGTACTCTGAAATCAAAAAGCACAAAGAAAATCCTGAAAAGAAAACAATGAACAATTAATGAATTATTAAATAAATTTTTATACATGTATTTAGTAAAAATAAATTAACTTTAACTTGAAGTCAGGAGTCAACTCTGTAAAGTTGACAGTACTTATAGTATACTAGTTGGGCCTTTGGATCAGCGCTACTCCAGTAGATTTGGGGCTGTCGAGGGGTTTAACCCTGGTTGTCTTTTAAAAGACTTCTTTTGGCACAGGTCACAAAAAGGTTTTTGAACTAATAATGTTAAGTTGAACTAAGTCTTCACTGACACTATATCAGAACAGAACTTTTAAATAAATGAACTGACAAAAAAAATCTAAAATTGAAGAATGATGCCAACTTCATTTATTTTTTATACATTGAACTAGTTATCAGCCACTTACAGCTTCTTGGGATCTTGTTGTACATGACTCAAGGTATTAATGTAAAAAAATTGAATTTTTTAGGAGAAGGTATTTTTTTTTTATTCAAGGTCAAAGGTCAACTTTTGAAGGGATTTTTTTATTTTTCACAGTAGAGATATTTAACAAGAGACAATAAACAAGGGGCTACTAAAGAGCTTTAAAATGAGACCAAAATCAATGCTCTAGCTTTAATAGTTTTTTAGTTACACTGTTTTGAAAATAGTCGTTTAACGCAAAAAAGGTCAAAATGTCACAACTTTGTGACCTTGTATCTCAGTAACCAAAGGTCAGTCAGCTCTAATAATTTGGGAATTTAAGTTTGGCATGTATATCTGCTATTGTGCCAAGTATGAGCAAAATTGAAAGGGGTGAGTGCAAAAAGTGCCATTTTGTGGCTGAGTTGACATGGAATGACCGCACATATTTTAGCGGCTTTACTTGTTGATACTCCTGTGGATGTCACCAAGTTGGTTGCAACTTTACTTTTGTTATGTCTTCTGGTTGGTGGAGTAATACTCTCATCTTCATCTTCATGCTCACTCTCTTCAGATTCAGTACCACTACCACCAGATACATGATTGTAAGATGTTGATGCTGATTCAGCAGGCAATTTTCGTCTCTTTGAAGGGTGAATCGTTTCTTCACTTGCAACTTGACCTGTAGAGTACCCCACTTCTCCTTTGCTTTCCACTTGAAGGTGGTACAGCCATTTGTCTTCCGAGGATAACCATTGGCCTTTACTTTAGTGATATCAAAAAGTTCATTCAGGGCATCATATTTTCCCCTCCTGACACATTCATCATAAGTCTTCATCACCTTGTCAAGCTTTGCTCGTATTACTTGATCTGACACATGCGTAAAATTCAATTTATTCTTCCATAATTTTGTAACTTCTTTGGAAATTTCCACTATTCGCTCCTTTCTTCCTTTGATTTCTGTTCCAAGAAACTGGTACCGTCCAATGATTTGGATTTGGAGTGGCATTCTGCATTTTTCTTCTAGTGAAGATTCTTCTAAAGGCACACTTCCTCTTCCTCTATGTGACTGCTGGAATCTCACCAGATTATTGGTCCAGATATCCTTGTTCTTCTGTATGGTAGTATCACTTTTCTTGTGTGACATTATATTGCTTCTGAAACAGATATAAAAAGGTATTAAGTTGATTTGTTTGTTTGTTATATATATTATATATATATAATATTAATATAATATATAGAAATAATATAATAATTAGAGGGCGGATTTTTAGGTGAAAAAATATGACCAAATATTTATTTTTTAGGTGATAAAATTTTGGAAAATATTTTTAGAACATCCATAGAACGTCTCACAAAAATATTTATCACCAAATATTTTGGGCTCTATATATTTTTTGAGTTTGACTCCCCTCTACAAAACATTCTGGATACGCTTTTGTTTACGTGTTAAAATGGAAGAAAAATTCAACAAATTATTATGGTTAATAAATTTAAAAAATGTTCTGGAATGTTCAAGAGTGCAGAAGCGAATTCCACATTTTGCTACGTTTTTTAATTAAGCAAACATATTACAAATAATAAAAGCTTACCTGAAGTTGAGTTGAACTGAACAGTTGAGTAACTATTGCGCAATACTGGACACAAGTGATTCGGTTGATTTCATTTCGTGCTTTTATACAATTTGCGAGTGCATGAAGAACAATGTCGTGTGTTCTAGAATTTTCTTGTATGGGTGGATTGATATTAGTCATCGAATTTGAGCACCGGAAGTGATTTTTCGGGCGATCTCACGATATATTAGCGTACTGAAAAATTCAAAAATATTTTTTAGGTTAAAACCTAAAAGTCCGCCCTCTAATAATAATATATTTATATACTTATGAGTAGTAATGTAAATATATGGTTATGGTGATTCAAACTTTTGATTTGGGGGTGACCTTTTTTAAAAACAGAGGAATTAGGGTCTTTTTCATTGTTTTTAAGCAAAAGTTCATCGATTTATGATACAGGAGATCTTTTATTTGAAAAAAAGTCTGAAAGTTATAACCCTAATATACATACTGAAAATAAAATTAATAACTTTTTTCCTATTTCCTAAATGGAAGCTTTGAGTATTTGAGAAGTTGGGCTCAAACACTTTTGAAAGTGATGTATAGTATTGAAAGATTTGCTTATCCATCATTTCACTTTCGACATTTTGGAATATTTGAGGCCTCTTTAACAAAGTTATTATTATTATTATTTTTATGATGGTTGCCTTGTGACTGTACAGGGAGTGCTGGAACTCTCGTTTCTCCTGCCACTCTCCTCCTTAGCTGATCTTTTTCTGTCTCATCTACCCAGTCAGCAGTCCAGCATACTCTAAAAAAACACACACACACACACACCTCTTTTCCTCACTACACATACACACATTTGCATAATACACAATCTTTTCAAAAATAAAGCAGCAGCAAAATGACTTCAACTTCAAGAGCCTTGAAGTACCCCAGAAGAAACCATAAATGTCCCTACTCTTGGCTTCTCCACTGATAATAAATGGGAAAGCAGACCCAGGACCACATTTGTGATCTTTCCTCAAATTTTCAACCTGTTGAGCACCACCACCACCTCCTCTAAACCACACCATCTCTTCCTCACTGAAACTCAGGTGTGTGAGACAACCGGTGGCAGCTCCTTTTCTGTACCCTCCCGCAGTTTCATTCCAAAGGTGGCTGTTGTATTCCCGAACTTGAATGCTTTGAATTCTACACCCTCTGGCTATGGCTCAGTTTCCAATCTCAAACTAAATACATATGTGCTCTCTACCCTTCTAATTCTACTGACTCGCCAAAACTCTTTGACTACCTTACTTCCAAAGTGAAATACACTTTAGATCACTCACCTGAAATCTCCATTTTAGGAGTTTTCAATGTTCACCACCACCTTTGGCATTTGTCCCATTTCACTGACACCCCCTAGTGAACTAATTTTACATCTGTTTCCTGTCCTATCACTCCAGTTTGGCATTTGGATTAGGGATGGAAAATAACTGAAAAGTGTAAAACCAGCTTTCACCATTGCTATATTCTTAAAGCTGGTTTTTACCAGTTTTCACTGATGGGATTCTGTATGCTTTTTAGGGAGGTAAATGATCAAAATATTAAACAGAAATAACGTTTTAATTGATTCAATCAAGTATGTGTAACATTTGAATTAAGAAGTTTATTATCAAACTTGATTTTTGAAATAACACTTGAGAAAACAAAGAGCATTAAGTGTCTGATCTGACATTCTTTATCGAATCTTTGTGGCGAATAAACCAGCAGCTGAAAACACACACTCAGACTCTACACTGGTGGCTTTTATTGTAAGCAATGCCTCGTACATTCGATCCAAATTTTCGCTTCTATTCAAAGTAGCTTCAAAATATTTGAATTCATTGTTTACGTCAAAGGTCTCGGAAGAATCTTTCTTGGATTTCATTTTCAGTTTGTTCATCTCACACATGTACTCATTCATAAGTTGATCATCATCATTTACTTCATGACCTGAGCTGCATTGTGAATCTTCGAGTTTTGAAGCAATTGATTGGACTTGGTCATCTGTTTCTGAAATCTGGCAAGCTTCCGGAAAAAGCCTCTTAAATGTATGATCCGCATACTTCTTAAGTGCTTGTCTTGAAGGAAAGAGGAATGGTGCTGATGATTCATTTTTCAAGACCTCGGTATTGTGGAGAAAACTCAGCAAGGCAACAGCGTCTTTTTGTCTTCTCGATGAGTAGCGATCAATGAGACACTGACATAGCTCAAAAGCTAAAGGATTGTTTTTGCTTTCAAATTTATCCAAAATGAACTTCATGGAAGATTCAGCTTTGAGCAAATTTGCATCTTTGGAACAGAGTCCCTTCAAAACAATTTCCAGTGGACGAAGCGTGTCAAAGAGGCTCTTTAGAGCATTCCAGTCTTCATCTGAAATCGTCTCTGTTGAGCATATCACTCTGAGGGCCTTTGGAATGCAATTTTTGAGTTTCAAAAATCTTTCTATCATGGCCAAAAGACTGTTCCACCTCATTCTACAGTCAAGGATAAGCTTCATTTCCTTTCCATTAAATTCATCTTTGACAAAATCCTGCACACACTCATTTTTCAAAGGAGACTTTCGAAATATGCGGCAGATTTTTCTCACCTTATTTATTACTTTTAAATAATCTTCTCAAAGTTTTGGAAGAACAACTATGTCATCTATGTCAGACTCAAAAATTGTATCAGTGCATAAAATTTCACACTCATCTTCACTTAACTCATGTGCAGTGTGTTCATCTTCTTCGATGGCTTCATCTTCAGGGGTAGGGTCACTTTCCCCTTCAACTGAATTTTCAGCAGTTTTTTAGTACAAGATATCTGAAACTGCGAGATGTATAGCATGTGCAATGCATTGCTGGTGATCAGGTACTTTTTCTCTTTCTCTTCCAAATTTGACCATTACTGAGGCACTGTCGGTGGTGCAACCCACAATATGCTTATCTAGGTCCAAGCCAACGTCTTCCAATCTCTTCCTAATGATTACAATAGTTTTGGTGCTATCGAGAGAACCATTTATTTTCATGAGACCAAGAAACCAATGTTGATTTTCATCATGAACATTAATATATCTTTGGTTTTGCAAAGATGTATACTCATCCATAGTTAATAAATAGCGGATTCCTTGTCTCACCTGATTCTTGAAGTAGTTGACCAATTCACGTTTCTTTTTCTCATAAAAACTAAGCACCATTTTTCTGACACCATTATGGGAAGTTGGATGAGGCTTGTCATATTTTATCTTTTTTAAGCTTTCTTGATTTCACTTTTAGCAATTGATTGGAAACTTAGTCCATCTACACATGTAAGTTTCGAAATTTCCTCTTCTATGGACTTTTTTTGCACAAACTCTTCCACTGTTCTTTGTTTCTTCAATGGCTGATTAATCTTGATGTTTGTCATGAATATTTTTCATGTGGGATGATAAACTTGAAGTAGAACCTCCACAACACTTTAAAACTTTATGACATGTCATACACTCTGCTGCTTCTTTATTCTTACGAGTGAAATGATACCAAGCATTTGATTTCTTTGACATGGAGTATTAAATCTTAGAATCTTAACTGATCAATGTGCAATTATCCACATAACATTCAAGACTGAAGCATCAATTATTTACACTTATAAAAAAAGAAAAAATTATACAAAATGATGCAAAATGTAATTACTATGTTTTTAAACGTTTGGAAACATTTGTTTTATAGAAAATGGACCAAAGTGATCAGAGACTTGCGCAAAAATGTGAAAACCAGTTCTTATCGTTGGTTTCAGTGATGATTAAAACTTTTCATCACTGGTTAAAAACTGTTTTTTTAAAACTGCGTTCCATCTCTACTTTGGATCCTCCAAAGAAGAGGTGCCTTTCACTTTAGCACCATTGACTGCGAGGCCCTATAGAGTGATTACTGGTTCCATGGCTGGGGCCCCTCCGAGTGCGCTGAGTCTCCTTGCGGGCATCGAGGCATGCATTCCTTATTTTATTCATTCTACTAATGCAAAAAAAAAAAACTAACTCTACTTGCTTTAATGCTATCTGCACCAGAGAGGAGCTTTCAGAAGGTACCATCGCCATCCAACTCGTCACACTCTCAGCTTATTTCTCCCTGGAATCATGCAAAATCTGTTCTTTGACTCTCTAAAAATTCTTTCATCAGACAAAAATGTGAAAACCTATATAATTCCAATTCTTTTCGCTCTTTCTGGCACCCAGCCAAGAACCTCTCCAATCACTTAGCTTCTTTTTCTCCTCTCTTCCATTCTGACAGCTCAGTTGCAGTCTCCTCTCCTGATGAAGCTGACCTCTTCCCTCAAACTTTCACTTCCAACTCAATACTGGATGATTCAAGTGCTGTTTCTCCATCTCCTCCCTTTGACTTAATTGTCTTGCATTAGAATCTCTCCAAAAGATGTTTTCTACCTTATCTGTACTCAACTCTAGGAAGGTGTACAGTTCTGATAGTGTCCCTCCTGTTGTTCTCAAGAACTGTGCTTCTCTGCTGACACCCTGCCAAGGCAAACTCTCTTGTCTTTCATCTGGTACTTTTGTTTCCTGCTGGAAGTTCACTTTCATTCAGCATGTCCCAAAGAAAGGTGAATGCTCTTGATCCCTCCAACTATCATCCAAGTGCTTTGATTTCTTGCCTTCCCAAAGTTTTTGAATCTATCTTTAATAGCTTAATAGGAAGATTCTTAAACACCTTTCTTCTCTCAATCTTCTTTCAGATCGTCAGTATGGGTTCCATAAGGGACGCTCTACTGGCGATCTTCTTGCATATCTTTCACTCGTGGTCATCCTCCTTTCTGGATTTCGGTGAAACCTTTGCTATTGCGCTAGACACATCAAAAGCTTTTGATGGAGTCTGGCACAAATCCTTAATTTCGAAACTGCCATTTTGTGTATGTAAAATGATTGCACATATAGCGAAGAATAGAGGGGGAAGTATGTGTGAAAGTATGCTGGACTGCTCACAGGGTAGATGAGACATGGAAAAAGATCAGCTAAAGAGGAGAGTGACAGCAGAAATGGGGGAGCCAGCACTCCCTGTCTCCTGCGTAACGCCCTCCCGGGAGTACTTCCCTGGTCGATTGGTGTCTACTACCTCCTCTATCCTTCTATTTGTGCCATTATCTCTGATTTCCTTTCTGGCCGGTCAATAGCTGCGGTTGTAGATGGCTACTGTTCTTCTTAAGCTATTAACAGTGGTGTTCCTCAGGGCTCTGTCCTGTCACCCACTCTTCCTTTTTTATCAATGATCTATTTCGTCGCACTTCCTGGTCTACCCACTCCAATGCTGATGATTCCACCTACTTCACGAAGCGTCTCTCTCAACAGTTACTCTGTGATTCGCGTAGGATGGCTGGTGCATCTGACCTCTGATCTTTCTACTGTCTCTGATTGGGGCAGAGAAAATCTTGTTGCTTTCAGTGCTTCAAAAACTCAGTTTCTTCATCTCTCCACTCAGTCTTCCACACGACTGTCCCCTTATCTTCAACAATACACAACTCAATCCTTCCTTTTCTCTTAACATTCTTGGCATTTCCTTTTCTCGTGATCTTTACTGTAAAGATACATATACGCTGTTTCTAAAAGGTTAGGTGTGCTGTACCAGCTCCGCAGTTCCTTCACCCTCACTAGGTTCCTGTTTCTATATAGGGGTTTTGTCCGCCCCTGTATGGAAAACGCTTCTCATGTGTAGTGTGGCTCAACCTACACAGCTCTACTTGACCGGATGGAATCAAAGGCTTTTCGTCTCGTCATTTCCCCACCCTCTTACTGACTGTCTTTATTTTCTCTCTCTCTTGCAATGTTGCCTCATTCTCTCCTTACTATTGCTATTATAACGGACACTGCTCTTCTGAACACTCTAACTGCATGCTTCCTTTAACCCTTTGACGACCAGTATACGTTTCTGAACTTAAAAGTTTAGGTGTTATTGGTATTCACAATTAGATATGTTGGTAACTATAGTCACTTAAATGACCCATTTTGGGGTTAATTTTTCAACAACTAAACGATACCTATATAAACATTTAGATGTATTTGTAGAAACGTTGCATCATTGTACAATTTACATTATTTCGCTGGGACACACATGTCCCGTGGTCCTCAAAGGGTTAAGGAGACCACACAGTACCCAATTTTCAACACATTCTCATTCCTTTTATGTCCAACTTGCGGGAGTGTTCGATGTACCGCGACAGTCGTTGCCGATAGAATAGACAAACAGCGCGTTTAAGGCTCCTGGGCCAGACCAGTTTCTCCCCAGAGTGTTGCGGGTGGTGGGCGACCAGGTGGCTCCCCACCTGGCTACAGTCTTCAACAAATCGTTGGAGACGGGCCAGGTGCCTGGTGACTGGAGGGAAGCCAACGTGACCCCTATCTTTAAGAAAGGGGATCACGAAAGTCCAGGGAACTATCGTCCCATTAGTCTCACTTCAGTTGTAGGTAAATTATTAGAGGGGATAATACCGGATAGGATCATTGACCATTTGGATTCCTACAAGCTGTTTGAGACTCCCAACATGGGTTTAGACGGCATAGGTCGTGTCTCACCAACTTGCTCGAGTTTTTCCATGTCATGTTGAGTGAGTATGATAAGAGTAGGGCGATTGATATACTTTATCTCGACTTTCAGAAAGCCTTCGATAAGGTACCTCACCGCCGGCTAATGGCGAAAGTGCGCGCGCTGGGTATCGGTGGGGAAGTAGGTAGGTGGATTGAAAACTGGCTGAAGAATAGGCGGCAGAGGGTTGTAATTAAAGGGGCTGGTTCGGGTTGGGCCTCGGTCACTAGCGGGGTTCTTCAGGGTTCCGTTTTGGGGCCACTGTTGTTTATCATTTATATAAATGATATCGACGGTGGCATCGTCAGTTGGATCGCCAAATTCGCTGATTACACCAAGCTTGGGGCCAATGTTGGGACGCCGGAGGCGATCGAGCAACTGCGTGCGTACCTAGGTAGGATAGGAGAGTGGTCCGAAAAATGGCAAATGCCGTTTAACTTGGGTAAATGCAAGGTGATGCACATTGGCTACGCCAATCCAAAGTCGGACTACTACATGTTGGGAGTAATATCGAAGCCACTGATTTGGAAAAGGACTTGGGTGTGCTAATTAGCAGCGACCTTAAGTTTACGAAACAGTGCGTAGAGGTGGAAAAGAAAGCCCAGAAGCTGTTGGGTTATATCAGGAGGCAATTTCAGTTTCGGAACAAGGAGATTGTGCTCTGTCTGTACAATTCCCTGGTTCGGCCGCACCTGGAGTATGCTGTGCAGTTCTGGTCGCCCACCCTCAGGGAAGATATTGAGAGGCTGGAGCGAGTACAGGCGATGGCCACAAAGTAAATCCCTTCCGTTAGGCATATGGGCTACAATCGATGCTTACGCGCCCTGAACTTGCTTTCGTTGGAAACTCGGAGGCTGCGCGGTCAACTCATCGAGGTTTTCAAGCTCTTACGCGGGTTCAACGATGTCTATTTTAGAAGCATGTTTAGTTTAAATGATAACCGAACTCGCAACAATGGTTGGAAGTTGGATTTGAAACGGTTTAGGAAATTAGGATTAGTGTGTGTGGGAATTACTTTACGTATAAGATCTGTGACACGTGGAACAGGCTACCTTCAGAAGTTGCGAACAGTTCCTCTGGATCATTTCAAGAAAAGGTTAGACCAAATCTTGCACAGTATTTGAGTGTGTAGAAAATTTTCCCTGGCACCCGTTGCCATTGGTACTTCCTCAGTATGAGTCGCAAGGCCTTTTGAGGTACTTCTTTTCCTTGTAACTCTCTAAGGAAAGGGTTAATCAGTATTTTTAATTCTCAGCCTAGTAAAGCCTAGAGCTTAAGGGCCAAATCAAATAAAATAAATAGTCCAGCTTTACAATTATTTCTGTCATTGTAAATTGTATAAGTACTGTACTATTTGTTTCATTAATAATAATAGTCATTAATTTCAATTTCATATACTCAACCAGTGAATTCTGGAACAATCTTCCTCGGTCCATCTTGTGACCTTCATTCTTTCAAACCCAGTGTGTCCAAACATCTCGAAAACCCTGAACGTTGATTTTGGCTCTCTTCTTCCTCTATGGGTTGGGAAGGGGGGCATTTTTGCGGGTGTTCGCCCTTGGCCGGCCCCTCCTTTTTGCATGAAAGAAAATTAGATTATCTCCTCCTTGTGCTTAACCCTTTAATGACGGATGGTACCTTAAGGTCCACCAGAAATAATAATATAAATTGTACTACAATGCCTCGTTTCTACATGTTTATATATAGATGTCATTTAGTTCTTGAGAAAGAAACCCAAAATGTGTATCATTTCAGTGACTAGTTACTAAAATATTTAGTTTTGAATAACAATAAAACCTATACGTTCTGGTAACAAGAGTGACCGCGTATGCTGCGGACTAGTCCTTAAAGGGTTAACAGACTTGGAGGTTAGGTTTTCAGTTCCGGAAAAATACTCTCCCATGAGCTGTCCCAACGCGGACATGTGTGTGTGTGCGCGCCCCGAAATTTGAACAAATCTCATGATTTTTTTAAAGCTTATATCTAAAATTTAGGCCGAATCGCAAGAGAACAATGAATTAGGTTATGCTTCTGGTTTTAGTTATTTTAGGTCGGGGAAGGGTTCCGAATAAAATAAAATTTCTAAAAAATATTAGGAAATTTTGAACTCTATAAAACTTTATTTTTTCGTTAAACTCATTTACGCTGCTCATTCTTATGAAGTAATATTTATTTAAGATTTAGCGTTTTGTTAAGCGTAATCAGTTATATGAGGGATTTGCAAACAAAAATTTCACTATTGATGCGCCTCGGTGGTGTAGCGGTTAGTATCGCTCGCTCCGAATTCACCGGCCCCGGGATCAAGACCTGGTGATGGCAGGCGGCGTGCAGCAAAGTCCAGCTATTCATTCTTCTACTCGTTAAAAAAATTGGGTGGTAGATAAATGGGTAGCCTAGTGGTTAAGACGCTGCTGCTGCTGATCGGGAGGTTTTGAGATCGAGTCCGAGCGACTTTGTAATTTCTATCCGTCCGTGGTGGGGCGTGGTTCAGATTCCATGTTACACTGTTGGTCTAAGGTGGAGTGACAAGCTTGACCTTCGTCAGAATGAACAGTTGGGGCGGAAGCAAAACCAAGGTTATTAAAAAAGCTTAAGATGATGGACAAAATGAGGAATTGGAGAAATGGTATGAACATTTAGCCATTTTAAACTATTACATAACCTCGTAATTCCTAGTAAAGTAATAGTGGGTATTTTTTCTGGGTTTTTAAGTGGGACATGAAATATTTCTTTGAAGAAAATAAACACTAGGGAAACTGTATTTTCATGGCAAAAACGGATGAACTTCATGGCGTGATGATTTCGTTTCAGGAACTGGTAATAGCTCTTCAGAGAACGGGTGATCCAGGTCAGTTATCATCCCTTAGGCATCCTCTTGAACTCCTTGCTGGACTAGATCCTTCTCCAGACTCTGAGGTGCCTGGGTGGGAAGCTTGTTCTTCAGCTATGGAAGCAGTCAAGACTGTCGTCAAAGGACTGGTTCAGTTTATTCAACATCATGGCAATAGAAAGATCACGGAAGCACACCATCCCCATAATGCAAAGTATAAAACTAGCATGTGTCGAGACCTCACTCAAAGGGGAGGTTGTCCTAGGGGGAATGATTGTACTTTCGCCCACTCTGAAGATGAGTTGGAGAAGTATCGAAGTCGTAGTCGGAAGCACAACAAGACTTTGCCAAGTCCTCTCCCTACAACTGCGAATTCAGTGCCATCAAATAAGGCTCAGCAAAATCACCACCCAACCAAAAGTGAGCAAAGTTCACAACAGCAACGTTCACAACAGAAGAATTCTCAGTACAATGCTCACAGACCTCCTCCAGAGCAGAAGAAACAGCCGGGTCAGCAGCATCCTCAACCACAGCCACCCCAAACACCAACTTCTCAACAACCCAACAATCAGCCAACACATCCACCACCAATCCCTCCAAATCCAATTTTGTCCATCCAACCTCATCCAGTTCACCCATCAGAAATGGTGAGGAATGGAGAAAGGCCGCCAGTGCTGCCGCTGATTGGGAAGCATTTGCTGGTAGAGGAAATGATTCAGCCTGGGATGGCACCGCCGCCTCTTAGCCCCTACGAAGCCCCTAAATTTGTTCAGGTTCCTCCTCATTCTTCCGCTCTGCCTGTGATGCCTGCTGCTGGTCCTTCCGCTAATGTTATCCGCCCAGCCATCGCACCCCCACCCACTCCTACTCCCCTGTACGCTACCCCCATTCCAGATTATGCTTATGGAGCTTTTCACCCACAAGGACCTATATTTGCCCAAGCTGCACCAGGGCCTCCCACAGGGCCCGCCCCAGCAGGATTACACCCATCAGCGGCAGGTGGGCCACCCACGCCTGTCTATTCTCCTCAACACCCGCCACCCCTATTACCAGATATGTACTCCCCCAGTGCCCAGACTCTCCTAATGAACCAAGGGCAAGTTTACAACATTATGAACCATGCAAGAGACTTCCAGACTGCCCCTCAAGGGATTTCCATCGCAGACACAAGGCAGACAAATGTGATTGAAAAGTCATTGGTTTCCTCATGGCTTGAGGTTGCGGAGGATCAAATTCCAAATGAAAACATCACCTTCACCAGTCATTCTAACATTCACAACAATATAATAACAGACTCATCTTCAGCTTCTGTTGAAGTTCTGGCTTCTAAATCCTTAACTGAGCTTAAAGAAAGGAAAGAAGAACTCCTCAATCAGCTAGAGAATATAGTTGGAAAGGAAGCTATAGATGAAGTAGCATCTCAGATAGCAAATGGAGAAGTAGTCTCAACGACTTCTTCAGGCATCTTCCCTGAGTACTCTTCTACATACAGCATTTGGACATCAGGAGCAAATTTATCCAATATTTCTTGGAGTGGAAAATCTCCAGAGAAAAATTGGGATCCATCAAGAGGTTACAGGACATACCCTGATCAAGGTAAACAAGGAAAGAAGGATGACTTTATTCCTTTTGATCCTCCTGTCGTAAGTAGATTTGGTCCAATATCAAGGATGACGAGACCTTATCTTCGACCTTCGAACCCAATACAAGTATCTGCCTGTAATACCACAGACCCAGTTACAACCCCCACAGTGCATAGGCCCGTACCTGCCATATCCCCAATGCCACAGGTAAGTTGAATATTCGTACTCGTGATTAAATTGAAATAATTTTTCATAATTACAATGCTAATTTTTTTGTTTAAGGTTTTGTAGTTACTTTTATTTTCTAGGTGTTGTACCAACATCCTGCGTTCACTGCCTATGTTTCGTACCCGCCTTCATTGGACTACATGAACACCATCGGCCATGGAATCATTGACCCCCCACACCTTCATATGTCTCAGTTGGAGCCTTCTGGGGCAAGACCTTCAGACCCCATTTTAGACTCCTTACAAATGGGACAAGAAGAAAGGCAGCGACAGCAATTTATCGCTGCCAAAGAAGGACTTGACGTGTTTTCCTTCCACCAAAAGGTTTTAGTTATTTCCGTAAATGTCCCTTTGAAAGTTAAGGATATACTTTCACACTCTAGTGACGCTGAAATATAAGAGTATGTTGTTAAAGTAAACCCAATTAATTTATTTATTTTCATATAAAATTTCGTTTTTAGTTTGAGGAGATGAGATTGAAAGAAGAGCTGAATAAAGTGATGCAAGGCATTCAAGAGAAGAAGAGGGAGATAGAGGAAAATAATAATCAGGAACACAATTCGCAGGTATGTATATGTGGGTATGAAATTTTTCATCCTACCAACTGAGAGGGTAGAGTAGAGCTTTTACAATATCACTGTTGTACGGCGCAGCTGAATACAGCGTACAAACTCCAAAACTTCTCAGCAGTCATGAAATACTATGGAATATGCCTTCATGTTACGTTTCAGTTATTAGAATTAGCATTTTCCTGTATAATTGTTTTGCATTAAAGTCTTTTAGTAATGATTGTTATTATTTATATATACATATCGCTTGATGCATTTACCAATAGTTGTAACTTGTATCTGCTTGTATTCCATCTGAGAACTTGTAATAATAATAATAAAAAGACCTTACTTGTCCTTTGGCATATTATATGTGACTTAGATTTAAAAGCGTCCTTGTCTTATAAACCGGTAACATGAGTGCATAAATAAACTGAATATCAAATTTTGAAAATTGAAAGATTTTAAATTTTGCATGTAATCCTCTGATTGCAGAAAGCGGTGTACTTCTTGGCTGGTTTGATTAAAAGCTTTTAGGTCTCGAAATATTTTGGATTTTGAATGAAGGTGCTATTATTGTTATTATTATTATAATTATTATAATAATAGTATTGAGAAATTTGTTTCTTATTTTTAGGACGAGGATATGACGGATTTCGAAAAAAACTGGAAATTTGATTTTGATGAAGGGGAAAAAGAGGATGTATGAGAGGCAGTTTTAATTCTAAATTTTAATTATATATATATATATATATATATATATATATATATATATATATATATATATATATATATATATTTATTCAGTATGTTACTAATGGTAGCGTCTTGAGTGATTTTAAAATATTCTCTAATAAAGATTTTAGTGAATTGTATACAAGTAAATAGATTTGTGATTAATCCTTAGCCATATATATTTTGTATATATGTAATTCTTAACATTGGTTTATCCATTTTATACACTTTGAACTGCTGTAGATGGTATCAACATTTGCCAAAATTTAGTACTTGCTGTATATAACATTGTGTAGGTATGTTTAAATGTTGCCGCTTTTAATTCATTCTTGTAATTCTGTATTTGTGATTGTTTTAATTTGAGACATTTAAAAAACTTTTATTCATTAAGAATGAAAACTGAGCAAAACACGATTATTTCTGTTAGGAAATTTGATATCTGAGTTCGTTTGTGGGACTTGTAAAACCTAAACTATAGAAAAAAACGTATCACCCAGCTTTAAAGAGAGCTGTAAGAAACGATAACTCGGTTTTGTAAACCTTTTACCACGAAAGCACTTCTTTAAACTCCTTTTCTGCGTTTCCTCTTTTCGTCATAGTCTGTGGTTTGTTTTCGCTTTAATTTTGGATGGAGGTAAATGCGAATAGGGAGCGTAAGAAATTTATCGGTTATTCTCCCCCAATAGTAATGCTTTTAAAGGGACTGCAATGAGCGTTGCTGTTTCTTCTCGGTTACAGGTGAATTAATCTTGAAAACTTTTGTAAAATCTTCATTGGTGTATAAAAAGCTCAAGTTGTGAAGTTTTGAACAGGCAGAGAGATATTCGCTTTCTGAACTTGAAGAAATTAAAATTGTTTAGTGCTCTTGTACTATTGAGTACTTAAGAACTCGCTTAATTCTTCTTTTCCTTCTTCCTTTGTATGAACACCGTTTTAGAAAATAAAAGTATTTTTAGGAGCATAACAGCTGAAATACAATATTCAATACAATTTATAAGTGAAACAAAATTTAAAATTTTTTTTTATTCAAATTCTGCAGAAAATATTGAAGTCAGTGCCGCCTTATTAAAATATATATATATAAATAATTTTTTCCCTGACTTTTCAAAAGCACACACTATAAATTTACGCTACGCTTTAAGATCTCATTAGGTGCTGATAATAAGTTTTTTATTTATTTGTGTCTTAATACCGTTACTAAATTAGTAGCGTTAAGGACCTAAGTATGACCTATTGACTTTAGGTTGAGTAAATTCTAAAGCAATTTCCGGTTTGATTAAGTTAATCAGTAAATACTTCATTAATTTGTGTCCTTAAAAATTTGTCTTTCGCTCGCAACTTAACATTTGAAATGTGAAAACGATCTCTAAATGGAATGTGTTTTTATTTTACAAATAATTGTTAATCATACTTATTAAGTATTTGTAGAGATTAATAAGATTATTTTACGTCATCTATTTTCTTTTGTTCTACTTAGGTTTAAGAGTAACACGATTCGAGTGAATACCAATTTTTTAAGGTGATTCACAACTGAGTAATTTCCCGCTCAGTTCATTCAAGCCTCTCTCTCCCTTTCTTTTTATACGTAAATTGGGTTTTCCGATTCTTCTCGTACATTATTTATTTTAAAGGTCACTCCCTTTTTGTTTATGTTGCAGTTCACCCTCCGAAAAGAATGCCTAAAGGTCTTGAAAGGAAGTTGTCAATGAAGGTGTGAGAATTTGGGAGACTTAGCACGACCTAAATCATTTACAAATGAAATTTTTTAGTCATGATTGGTTGGAAAAAAAAAAAAAAAAAAAAAAAAAAAAAATTGAGGTTGAGGTTTGTGGACATTGCCACTGCCCAAACTTAGTTTTTGTGGACGAAATGTTTTTTCGTTATGAATCAAAATCTTTGAATTTTATTGTACATAATTTTTTCTCGAAGTTAATCGCTGTTTATTATTATTATTATTTTTTTATTTTTTTTTTTTTAGTAGTTGGCTGATACTAACTCGTTTTCTTCGTGTATGTAAGCAGGTAATATTTTATGTTATAGTTACGTTGTAGATTTTTAAAATTACGACAACGATTACTTCACTTGATTATTGGTAGAATTCTGTATAGCTTTCAGTTATATGTGTGAGCCGATTTATTTCGGAATAAGAGTTTATATAAATAGAGCGTAGTAGAAGGCACCAGTATTTGCAACTGCGGAAGGAAGTGGAACAATAAGTTTATTACTGGACGCCCTTCATTAGGCTTTTGTATTATTATTATTATTATTATTATTATTATTTAAAAGAAATTTTTAAGGTAATATCATTGTTCTTTATATACATTAGTTATGTTTAAAGATAGTGTATATTAATAAATATACGTGTATAGGATTTATGAATATATATTTATATTAAAGGTAAATCTATCCTGTGCAATCTTTTTTAGTACTGTACTGAATTTATTAGTCAAGAGCTATTGTTAGTTGACTTGTACTTTTCCATTGTAATACAATGAACAGTAGCGCACACACCAACCCATTACCCTTTATTGATGTTTAATGATGCTTACGATTAATGATCACGGTGTTTACCGGTTTTTGTTACCAGTAGAAATTATGTATCGCTAAACATCATCTGATTAATGTGGTATTTGTATGTTTTTCAATTGATCTACCACAAATTGTGTGGTTTATTTTATATAATATATAACATATATATTACCGCTTTCGGTATGTTGTGAAAATATTCTCTATATATCCATTGACTTTTTTATTGTATTTTATACTTTTTGTGTATAGGAATGTTTGTGTAAACAAACGTCTCGAGTCAATACTGATTTAATGAAAAAGTTCCTCTACAATCAATCTTTCTTACTAGCTCTTTTTATCATTAATGAAGTCAGTGGAGTAAGAAATATTTTTGTTTAGTCTCATACTGAGAATTAGCAAATTGTTTAATTAAGCATTTAACAAAAGCAGGAAAGCAAGTTTCAAACTTTATTATATAAATAAAGAATTAGATTCATTATCAATCCTTATATTTGCTTTAATATCTGTGAAATAGGAGAGAACTGCAGGGAATATGGAATTTTTTCCATTTTTACAAATAAGTGTTGATCTTGTTTCAACCCATTTTGAAGTCTGCCTTGCATTTATCACTTGTATAGAGTTTTAGTAACATCGTGAGAGGTATTGAGGTTGTTAGATTTATGGAGAGATTTTTGAGATTGGTCAATTCCATATTGTCTGTTTTCTCTCTCCTTTTAGCATGTTGCACATGTATTTCTGCTAACGATTATATTAATCATATAGTTGAATAACGTTTGTGTATTAATAAGAATATGGGTTTCATTTATCCTGGTAGTATAGATACGTCACACGGGGTTTGTATGTAGGAAATATTTACCTGTGACACTTGGTTTTTAAAGCTGCTGCTACTACTACTACTACTACTGTACTGAAAAAGTGTTCAAATGAAATGCCATTCGTATTATTAATTTTTTTTGTAAATAAATCTTCATAAGGGTTTCTTGTACTTCGCTTGAACCCAAACTCTGTACATGGTTAACTGCTTTCCTCTGTTCACCTGGAGACGTCTGTCCACTAAATTATGGACTTCTTGTAATCCAGCTTCTGCCATCATTTCTTTGACATCATCTTACGGGTAGAAATAAATAAATTGTATATATATCGGGTGATTTTTTAAGCGTCTGTCACTTCAGAAGGTTTGTATTTTTTTATTAATTGAAATAAAAGCATTTAGTTTTTACTCTACACCTGGGGAATTAGTTCCCTAGTGCAAACATGCTCGATGTGATGTCGGCTAATTAACTCTCTACTCTCGAGCCAAATTTTGCAGTACTCTGGACAGAGTATCTGTTCAAATCTGAGAAATTTCTTGTTCAAATGATTCTTTTTAAATAACCCCATAGGGGTCTAGATCTAGTGATGGTTGGTCGCCATGATATTCCTTTAACATAAACCGCAGGAAATCTGTTGGACAGGACTCTTCCGTCGAAAGTATCGTGAACTGAAAGCATCACATAGCATATTGTGCGTTAGACTAATTTCCCATGTATAGAGAAATACTAAGTGAAATACTAAAGTTTGCAAATAAAAAATACAAACCTTTGTGTCGGATGTTTAAAAAAAATCAATATGTATATATACACACTGAAAAACATTTGATTAATGTCTAATTTATAAATTTAATTGTTAACTACAAAATACAGAGCATATATACTTTATTATGAAGGAAGGAATAGCAGTACCTCACCCCCGACACTAAACTACGGAAAGAAGGCAACAGCAAAGGATTTGGGGGAGGGTTCGTACCAGAGATGCATTAAATAGAGCAACAGGCCTGTCTGACGGAGAAGAGTGTCCTGAAGGACAAACGGAGATGAACCGGGAGCGAGCAACGGCAAAGGAAGGACGAAGATGGGATACAGAGAGGGAAGTGCCGCAAGGGGGTAAGATCGCCGTCATAAGATGACCATGCGCAGGCGCATCATATCGGTCTCGAAACCGATCACGTTGGTTGACAGGATGAATGAAGGCCACGGGCGAATCGAGGGCTCGAAAGTCGTCCCACTGGCGTTGCCACCAGTGGAGTGCATCCTGGAGACCCAAGGTAAAGTCCAACACCGGGAAAGGTGCGTTAGGGTCAAAAGGCAAGGACAACACTTGTCTCGCCACAGCGTTCACGCGTTCATTACCCAGGACACCGACGTGGGGAGGCACTCGGCAAAAGACGGCAGACTTACTGCGTGATGAGAGAAGGCCAAGCCAGTCATGAATCCGTCGCAATAGTGGGCGAGAGAAGACAAAGGAGGACAGTGCCTCGAGTGCGCTACGGGAATATCAATAAATAACAAAGGGAGTTGAAAGAGAAGCCGAAGGTTCTTTGAGAAGATGGAAGCCTTCGTTTTTTTTTATGCAAAAAGGAAGGGCCCAAGGCCGAATGCTCGTATAAACGCGTCTCACATAGAGAGAAAAGTTTTTTTTTTTTTTTTTTTTTTTTTTTTTTTTTTTGAGGTCTGGACACTACGTTTGTAAAACGGAAAGTCACAGGCAGGAGAAAAGATGGATTGAGGAAGATTGTTCCATAGTTGACTGGTTGAGTATATGACGCGTTCGGTGGAGAAGGGGCGAACGCAACATTTTCGAATTATGCCACAAAATGCAGTTAGTTTGTAAACTTTCAACCTTTGTATTTTTCCGGTTTATTGAAATGTATGAATTTGAGTAAAATATTATTGTGTAATATGTCGATATAATGAAACGCCAAGAAATTTTACATTATTATTTATTGATAGCTTCTGATGTTAACTGGTGTAATCCATTATTTGGTCCTCTTCGTCGAATGTTGTATTACCTGCTTCAACTGTTTCGGTTTCTTCCAGTTCCTTTAACAATCTTGTATAATAGTTCACTTTGTTTTCTTACAGCATTCCGTACGCGTTTTTCTGTGAGACCATGAATATTAAGAAATGCTTTTCTACAGATTTGATGCACCACACCGTCAGACATTACTGTATACTTAAAAGTAGTTTCTTCGACTTACATCTTGTTTGGTGTATCTTCGTTTAACAGTACCTCTAGAAACAAATCGCTGTATGTAGCCATTCTGTTCATCAAAACAATCAATCTGCCAAAAAGCATCAAATATTTTTGAAACTCCTTGCAAATTCCCAACTTTAGCGAAACACAAATCTTTGCAAGTACAGGGTGGTCCTATAACACGTTTACTAACAATTTTGTTCGTATAACAGCTTTTATACACCTGTCCAGAATTTCTCTTACACTTCATTTTCTGTCTTTTCCAATTTTGTATGTTCTTTTTCGGCCAACCATAGTAGAAGGGCAATTTTCAATTCCATTTTGAACCATTACAGATTCATTTTCAGACATAATACAAATGAAACTTCACAACAAACATCGCGCACCGAACAAACTATAGATAATGAGGTGGCTATTCGT
The DNA here is from genome assembly GCA_023014485.1 of Bathynomus jamesi. Taxonomy (NCBI): domain Eukaryota; kingdom Metazoa; phylum Arthropoda; class Malacostraca; order Isopoda; family Cirolanidae; genus Bathynomus; species Bathynomus jamesi. Next base: position 15,717 of record JAJOZX010000902.1, on the reverse strand, counting down.
CTCTACACCACCTGAACTCCTCGATGAACCTATCTCGCTAGTTTATCCCTGTCTTTAAACCTAAATTTTACCGTGGAAGAGGAGTGCAGACTAACATCTAATTTTTTGCATAGGTAAAGCAAAGGTTTTAAAGGATAATTATACGACAAAAAACTCATTTTTCGAATTTTGTGGCGTTCGCCCCTTTCTCCACCGAACGCGTCATATGAAAGATTGAAAATACCGATTACCCTTTGCATTAGAAAGAGACAGAAAAGGAATGAGAATGATGTGCTGAACGTCGGGTACTGCGTGCTCTTCTTAAAGGAGAGGGCATGCAGTGAAAGTTCAAAAGAGCAGTGTTCGTTATGAGAGAGTTACAAGGAAAAGTACCTCAAAAGGCCTTGAGGCCCATACCGAGTAGGTACCAATGGCAACGGGTGCCAGGGAAAAATTCCTACACCCTCAAATAGTGTGCAAGATTCGGTCTAACCTTTCCTTGAATAGATCCACAGACCTCTCCACAATTTCTGAAGGTAACCTGTTCCACGTGTCACAGATGTTATCGGTAAAGTAATTCCCACACACACTAGTGCTAAACCGTTTCAAATGAAACTTCCAACCATTGTTGCGAGTTGGGTTATCGTTTAAACTAAACATGCTTCTAATATCGACATCGTTGAACCCGCATAGGAGCCTCAAAACCTCGATGAATTGACCGCGCAGCCTCCGAGTTTCCAGCGAAAACAAATTCAGGGCGCGTAAGCATCGATTGTAGCCCATATGCCTAATGGAAGGGACTCACTCCAGCCTGTCAATATTTTTCCTGAGGGTGGGTGACCAGAACTGCACAGCGTACTCCAGGTGCGGCTGAACCGGAGAAATGCAGAGTGCACAATCTCCTTGTTCCAAAATCGAAATTTTCTCCCGATATAACCCAATAGCTTCTGGGCTTTCTTTTTCACCTCCGCGAACTGTTTGGTAAACTTAAGATCGCTGCTAATTAGCACACCCAGGTCCTTTTCTAAATCAGTGGCCTCGATATTACTCCCCAACATGGGGACATTACTCCGACTTCGGAGTGACGTAGCCAATGTGCATTACCTTGCATTTACCAGAGTTAAACGACATTTGCCATTTTTCGGACCACACACGTATTCTACTAGGTCCGCACGCATTTGCTCGATCGCTTCGCCCGAAGCTTGGTGTCATCAGCGAATTTGGCGATCCTACTGACGATGCTAGCGTCGATATCATTTATGTAAATGATGATAGCAGTGGCCCAAAAACGGAACCCTGAGGAACCCCGCTAGTGACCGAGGCCCAACTCGAGCTAGCCCCTTTAATTACAACCCTCTGCCGCCTATTCTTCAGCCAGTTTTCAATCCAGCTACCTACTTCCCGACCGATACCCAGCGCGCGCACTTCGGCCATTATCTTGCGGTGAGGTACCTTATCAAAGGCTTTCTCAAAGTCGAGATAAAGTATAGCAATCGCCCTACTCTCATCATACTCCACATGACGTGGAAAAACTCCAGCGCTCAAGTTGGTGAGACACGACCTATGCCGTCTAAACCCATGTTGGGAGTCCCCAAGCAGCTTATTCGAATCTAAATGGTCAACGATCCTATCCGCTGTTATCCCCTCTAATAATTTACCTTTCTTAAAGATTAGCTTCCTTCCAGTCACCAGGCCCGTCTCCAACGATTTGTTGAAGACTGTAGCCAGGTGGGGAGCCACCTGGTTACGCACTTCCCGCAAGACTGAGGAGGAACTGGTCTGGCCCAGGAGCCTTAAACGCGCTCAGTTTGTCTATTGTATCAGCAACGACTGTTGTGGTACACCAAACACTATCCAGGCCAGCACCTTCGAGCCTGACGCCTGGCTCAGGGATGACGCGGGTGTCCTCCCCTGGTGAACACACCCGGAGAGAGAGAGTGTGTGTGTGTGTGTGTGTGTGTGTGTGTGTGTAGGGGGGGCGGGGCCGATGAGATGAAAAGCCTGATTCCATCCGGTCAAGTAGAGCTGTGTGGGTTGAACCACCCTACACATTAGAAACGTACTCCATATAGGGACGGACAAGACCCCTGTACAAAGACAGCAACTGAGTGGGGAAGAAGAAACTGCGATGCTGAAACAGCTGTTTTAGAAAAAGTGTATATGTGATCTTTCCGGAAACACCAAGAATGTTAATAGAAGAACAAGTGAGTTGTGTATTACAGAAGACAATGGAATAGTCGTGCGGAAGAGTAGGGCGAGTAAACAGAGACCGAAAATAATGTTCACACAATTGACGACCACCAATAGGTCGAAGTTCGACAAACTCCCCAAAAGTTATTTTATACACGAGGGGTCGCGACTACGATGGCGAACTCGCCACATTGGCGATTTTGCAATTGTTCCACGAATGAATAGTTAAACCTCCTGCCCCCCCTCCCCCATCACAGATAACTTGGTATAGCCAAATACCCAGATCAAAACTCAAAATACAATTATTTTCAAAGCGTGTACGTATTTCCGATATGTGCCCCTCCTACACAATAGTCCCAAAGTTTAAACGCGTTTATCTCGAAACTGTTTTGGTGAGTTCGCCCCTCGTACTCACGAATATATATTTCTTTTTTTTGTTTTGAAGTTCGGGAAGAACCGATTCGCCTCTATTTAAAAGGGCATATCTCGGCGGAAAAACAAAGAAAGAATGAGAGGAAAGACAGAGGAAAAAGAAAGGGTGGAGGGGACAGGCGAAGTGGAAAAAGACCAAGGACTGCAAGGTCGAGCCCCATCATCCTTGGGTGCTAGGGCCGGGAGGGCGCACATGAAACCTCCTGGAACAAGCACGTACAAACGAGCACTAGCTTAGAACCCCCTTGCGGGACGAATATATATATATATATATTCCATATTCCATAAATGATTACCCTGATTAAAGCATGCTATAACTTTTAAATAAACACTGGTATAAGTAGATAAATATACATAGTTAATGAACTTAATAAGCTCCCACATGGGCACCCCCCTACTAGCACGTAAAATGTCTGAACAGTATTCACACTCACGCCACATTTTCCAACACTAGTGGGTTAACCTTTGCAATTGCATCCGTAATGCGTTCTCGCAATGTCCTGATATCTGGAACAACTGTTGGATAAACCAAATCTTTAACATGAACCCAGAGGAAGAAATCCAGCGGGGTAATATCGGGTGATCTTGGGGGCCATGGGATTGGCCCGTCCCTGCCAAACCATCGATTTGGAAATGTTGCGTCGAGAGTTTCACGAACAACATGCGCCCAATGAGGGGGTGCCCCATCTTGTTGGAAGATGACAGTTAGCTGCCTGTCCTGCAGCTGGGGGGGTGGCGTAATTGGTGAGCATATCCAGGTACACAGTTGCGGAAACAGTGTTCTCAGCGAAGAAGAAAGGACCAATTATCTGGTCATGCATTAGTCCACACCAGACATTGATCTTCGGACTGCCCCGAATATGCTCCCTTACGGCACGTGGGTTTTCCGATCCCCAAATATGCACAAAGTCTGTTGAATCTACCACTGAATAGCTACTACAGCGCTCCTAGCGGCGAATGCGGTAGACGAAACACACCAGCAGAGAGAAACTATGCGTGTACGAGATCACCTGTAAAAAGAAAACCAATGTAAGATTTGTCATTAAAACATGAGAGCATACTGTTTTCAGGGTAAACATTTATGGACACCGTATATATATCGGGTGGTCCAAAAAAAATGACGCATTTTTAAAAAATTAATATCTCAGTAACCCCCTTCCTTATCATGACATTTTATATGCAAGATACTTTCAAACTTCTTTTTTTAATGCAAGAAACGGAATCTGATATCTTTATAGTTTTTTTCTCGCAATTAACAAAAGTAACAACATGGGTCAAAAAAACAAAAAATCGCAATATAATATCCGTTTTTTATACGATATCATTTTTATACGATATCATGCGATATTTTGCAAGTTTTACAAAACTCTACAGGAATGAACAAGTCAAATTGTGGATATTTTTATTTTAACAATTCGTCAGTACCCTTAATGATGTTGTCAGAGGAAGATCGTATTCTCATTAAAAATTGTTACTGTGAAAAAGGATGGAAGACTGGAAGGTTATTGCAAGAGTTTCCCGGCAAAAAGTGGAAAAGGCGTGCAGTGGAAAGACTCTTAAAGAAGATTCGCGAATCGGGAAGTACTGCCAGAAAACCAGGAAGCGGTAGACCTAAAACAGCTTCGGTTCCAGAAAATGTGGATTACATCAACGATAAAATCCGCTCTCAAGAAGATAAACCAGGAAGTCATTTGTCACAAAGAACAATTGCTAAACATTTGAATATTGGGAAGACATCTGTACACTGAATAATTAAAGCACAAAAACTAAAAGCATTCAAAAGAATAGTATCTTCTAGAAAAAGTGATACTGTTAAGGATAAAAGAAAAACAAGGTGCAGAAAGTTACTTGATAATTTCTCTGTCGTTGATATTAAAAAGATAGTCTTCACGGATGAAAAAGATTTCACTCTAGAAATTCCGCGAAACCGTCAAAATGATGTTGTCTACGGGCGTGGTAAAAAGTGTGACATTTCAATAAACAGATTGTATCATGAAACGTCAAGATTCTCCAAAAAGGTTATGATATCTGCGGGTATCTTGGAATGGCAAGACAGATGTTCATTTATTGAAACTGAAAAGACAAAGGTGAATTCTGCAAATTACATTGAACTTTTAAGAACAAAATTGTTGCCGGATTGTCGTCGCCTGTATCAAGAAAATGATTCATATTCAACAAGATGGAGCACCGTCGCATACAAGCTACGCCACACAGTCGTTCTGATTAGCAATACCAAAATTAATAACGAAAAATGAGTGGCCACCACAAAGCCCAGATTGAATCCTATGGACTACTCAATTTGGGAGTACTAAAAGAGAAGGTTACCGAGGTCGACGAGAAAAATTCACCGAATCAGAATTAAAAAGTAAAATACTGAATCTTGGCAAGAAATTGGCATAATGAAGTAAGAAGTATTATTTTGTTGTGGAAGAAAAGACTTAGATTAGTGTGTCAACAGAGTGGTGGTCCAATCGATCATTTACTGTAAATTAATTAGTTAAATTTCTGATTAAATTTTCCTTTCTCATGATATTCATTTTTTTGACCCATGTTGTTACTTTTGTTAATTGCGAAAACTATAAAAGATATCAGAATTCCGTTTCTTGCATTCAAAAAAAGAAGTTTGAAAGTATCTTGCATATAAAAATTGTCATGATAAGGAAGGGGGTTACTGAGATATTAATTTTAAAAAATGCGTCATTTTTTTCGGACCACCCGATATATATATATATATATAATATATATATATATAATATATATAATACTCCTTTCAGGCTGCCGTAACTCAAACGGTCCCAGCGTAAATTCCACAAATTTCCCTGCGCTCGCGAAGGTGTCGCAATTACAAAACAATTTGAAGGTTCTATCCCTAAATGCTCGTAGCCTACGAAATAAAATAACGAATTTTTTTCTTTAATTGCTGTAAGACTATGATGTAATTGCGATAAATGAATCGTGGCTTAGCACCGAAACACGTGACTTTGTAGGGGAGTATCAAATTAGAGGTTATAGACTTTTTGTTTAAAAACAGAATAGGTAGGCGAGGAGGCGGTGTTATGTTGTATATCAAAATAATATTGCGAACGTCATAGAAGTAAAGCACACAATTCCAGAAACCGATAGATTCGACTATAGCAGAACTTAAATTGAACGATTTCAAACTTCTTGTTGCGGTTATATATAGGCCCCCTAATCAAACAGCTGACACGGACGAAGCGTTATATCGTGAACAAGAGAATAATCGGTAGTGAGCAGGCTTTAGTTATGGGTGACTTTAATTGCGCCAACGTGAATTACGATACAATGCAGGGAGACGCGGAAGGTAATCGTTTAGTTAATTTTCTCGAGGATAGCTTTCCTTATTCAAAAGGTTGGGGAACCTACGAGGTTGGACATTTTAGATTTAGTAATAACTCCGGATGATAGGCTAATACTGATCATCAAGTAATAGAACCGTTAAGCAATAGCGATCACAATATGGTACAGTTTGTCCTCTCAGTAAGTCACTCGAAACCAACCTAACTCGAAACCAACTAACTCGAAACCAACTAACTCGAAACCAACTAACTCGAAACCAACTAACTCGAAACCAACTAACTCGAAACCAACTAACTCGAAACCAACTAACTCGAAACCAACTAACTCGAAACCAACTAACTCGAAACCAACTAACTCGACTAAAATTCCTAACTTCCAGCACGCAGACTTTTGTAAATTTCAAAATAAATTGTCACACGTCAATTGGGAAAACGTAATGGGGAACTCCAACGCAAAACTAATGTGGGAATCGTTCGAAACAGTATTTAGGACTATAAATGAGGGATGTGTACCGTACAAAATTAAGCGTGCGAAAGTAAACAACAAGCCCTTGTGGTTTACTTCTAGAGTAGGAGACATTATAAAGAGTAAAGATACGGCTTATAGGCTACATAAGTGCGATAAAGACAATTTGTGGTTACGAAACAACAAGGCGTGAAGCGAAAAGTGTAATAAAAAAGTTCAAGCGCGAATTTGAAATCTCCATATCTCGTGACGGTAAAGAAAACCCCAAGCGATTCTTTCAATACGTCAACAATAGAAATCCAGTAAAAAGTGTCTTGGGGCCGTAGAAAAATGTAAACGGAGATCTAGTTTCTCAAAACAAGGAAATGGCTACCTTGCTAAACGAATTTTTTACGTCAGTTTTTACTATAGAGGATGTAACGAATATCCCTAAGGTCATAGACATAGTACCTTTTGATAATGGTAATATTTTGGATATTGTGGTTAGTGAAGGGGAGGTAATGCGCTATATTGATAAAATGAAAACGCGTAAATCACCGGGGCCGGATTCCATATATCCCATACAACTAAAAGAATTAAAAGATAGCATTGTTGTGCCGCTAACAAAGATTTTTAATGCGTCTATTTCTGAGTGGTCCGTACCAGATAATTTCAAGTGAGCAAACGTAACACCTATTTTTAAGAAAGGTGATAAAGGTGCGGCGGGAAATTATAGGCCAATCAGTTTAACGTCTGTTGTAGGTAAGCTACTGGAATCAATAATTAGGGATCGTACAGTCAAACACTTAGAATTGCATAAACTAGTTAGAAACACGCAGCACGGTTTTAGGCGAAACAAATCTTATTTAACTAATCCTTTAGAATTTTTCAAAAGCATGGTTGACGTTTACGATAGACATCGGGCGGTTGATGTAGTGTATTTAGATTTTCAAAAAGCGTTTGACACCGTGCCGCACAAAAGACATTAAAAAAACTAAGGCTCATGGAAACAGGGGTGTAGTAATAAATTGGATAGAAGAGTAGTTGCGAGGTAGGAAACAGAGGGTGGTCGTTGATGGAGCGGAGTCGTCTTGGACTAATGTAGCGAGTGGCGTTCCTCAGGGTTCTGTATTAGGCCCCTTGCTTTTTCTTATATATATTAACGATTTAGATGTTGGCCTAGTCAGCACAGTTTCAAATTTTGCGGATGACACGAAGCTGGGTGGTAGGGCAATTAATGACGAAGATAGAGGTAAAATCCAGGAAGATCTGAATAAAATCGTTGATTGGTCAGTCACATGGCAAATGAGATTTAACGTCAATAAGTGCAGAATTTTGCATATACGTTCGCGTAACGGTAATTTTGCGTATAGTATGTCAGGGAAAGAGTGAACAAGCGTAGAGCAGGAAAAAGATTTAGGAGTTATAGTCACTGGTGATTTAAAAGTAGCGAAACAAAGTACAGCAGCGGTCAATAAAGCGAACAAAGTGTTAGGTTTTATAGCTCGAAATTTTGAGTACAAATCGCGCGATATTATAGTTCCTCTTTATAAATCATTAGTTAGACCCCATTTGGAGTACGCGGTCCAATTTTGGAATTCGCATATGCGCAAAGATATAAACAAAATCGAAAAAGTTCAAAGACGAGCAACTAAGATGATTCCGTCGCTTAGGTCAAAGTCGTACGAGGATAGGCTTAAGGAGTTAAAATTGACTACACTCGAGACTCGGAGGCTAAGGGGTGATCTAATCCAGGTGTTCAAAATTATGAATGGGTTCGATAACGTAGATAGAGATAGCTTTTTCGAAATATCTCAATATAATAGGACTAGAAATAACGAGTGTAAGTTGACAAGTAGAAGGTTCGTGAAAACAGTTGCCAAAAACTTTTTTACGCATAGAATAGTAAATAGCTGGAATAGTTTGCCGGTAGAAGTAATTAGTAGCACGTCTATAAACATGTTTAAAAATCGATTAGACGCATATGTTGATAGATTGGGTATAGTTTGAGGTAGTAAAATTAAGGCTTTCTGGTGATAGATCCCACAGCTCAACACAAGTGTTGTGGGATATAGGGAGGCAGCATCTTGGGTAAGGGGATACTCTGTCCTTACACACCACATTTAAAGAGATTCCTCTGCCGAGCGGTGCCCCCCAATAGTACTGTGAGGTATTGAGAAACTCATGATCTTCACTTGCCCCACAAACACCTTTAAATGGAAGACCCAAAATGGGTGTACACACATTTCTACATTACTGTACAGTCTTTACAGCCACACCTACACTTTTCCTCCAAAGTGTATATATGGAAATGTATATGGTTGTAAATTGTGACTTGGTCCGCAATTGATATGGACCGTGACTTATTTTTGGTTGGCAAGGTACTGGTAGTGATGGATACCGTAATGAAATTGACTGGATTCTTTGGATCTGATATATTTGCATGTCGGTTATAAATAGATATAGAATGTAACATATTTGTGGATAGTAGTCTATTATGACTTCATCCCCTGGACCGAGAGATTCTATCTTTAGTTTTTAATTGATAATTAATTAGTTTTAAATTGATAATTATTTAGTTTTGTAAAAATTGGTTGTTGCCAATGTGCAGGCAGTTTTTACATAGTGGAACCACCTCGATGGGCGGAAGTGGCCCCTAGTGTGCCCACTATAAAAATTTCTCATGTTCTTGTGGTTCGGAACCCACGTAAAATTGTAGGTCCCCTGCGCCACCACGGAGGACATGCGCAATACACAATTACGAACGCAGTTAAGTAGACCAGCCATGAGTGGATCCTAGGGTCTTTGTTGGTCCGAAACATTATAACATTACATTATAACATACATATATTATATATATAATATATATATATATAATATATATATATATATGAATAAACCAACAAAGGGAAAAGAAACACAAAGTGGTGCTCAAGCGCTTTCGTCTAATGACATTTTCAGGAACACTGGAATGAAAGTAGTTTTTTCTTCCCTGACTGATCGAGGCCCGTGGTGTAGTGGATAGCATATCTGACCGGCAATCGGAAGATCCTGGGTTCGATTCCCGGGCGGTTACCTCATTTTTCATTTGTTCGTTATTTCTCTTCCTCGTATGCAGAACACTCCTCTATACTTACGTCGTTTCTATACATTAATATACTGCGTGGTCATTGCAGTTAAATGTACATATTCACGATTTGCGAGGGTGCCCTCTCAAGGCATTGGTTTCTGCCCTATGTAGGAGAATTACGACTTCTGACTGATTGAGGCCCGTGGTGTAGTGGATAGCATATCTGACCGGCAATTGGAGGATCCTGGGTTCGATCCCCGGGCGGTTACCTCATTTTTCATTTGTTCGTTATTTCTCTTCCTCGTGTGCAGAACACTCCTCTATACTTACGTCGTTTTTATACATTAATATAATGCGTGGTCATTGCAGTTAAATATACATATTCACGATTTGTGAGGGTGCCCTCTCAAGGCATTGGTTTCTGCCCTATGTAGGAGAATTACGACTTCTGACTGATCGAGGCCCGTGGTGTAGTGGATAGCATATCTGACCGGCAATCGGAAGATCCTGGGTTCAATTCCCGGGCGGTTACCTTATTTTTCATTTGTTCGTTATTTCTCTTCCTCGTGTGCAGAACACTCCTCTATACTTACGTCGTTTCTATACATTAATATACTGCGTGGTCATTGCAGTTAAATGTACATATTCACGATTTGCGAGGGTGCCCTCTCAAGGCATTGGTTTCTGCCCTATGTAGGAGAATTACGACTTCTGACTGATCGAGGCCCGTGGTGTAGTGGATAGCATATCTGACCGGCAATCGGAAGATCCTGGTTCGATTCCAGGGCGGTTACCTCATTTTTCATTTGTTCGTTATTTCTCTTCCTCGTGTGCAGAACACTCCTCTATACTTACGTCGTTTCTATACATTAATATACTGCGTGGTCATTGCAGTTAAATGTACATATTCACGATTTGCGAGGGTGCCCTCTCAAGGCATTGGTTTCTGCCCTATGTAGGAGAATTACGACTTCTGACTGATCGAGGCCCGTGGTGTAGTGGATAGCATATCTGACCGGCAATCGGAAGATCCTGGGTTCGATTCCCGGGCGGTTACCTCATTTTTCATTTGTTCGTTTTCTCTTCCTCGTGTGCAGAACACTCCGATACTTACGTCGTATATATATATATATATATAATATATACATATATATATACACATACATATATATATATATACATATATATATACACATATATACATATATATATATATATATATATATGAAAATTATTTCACGAAGGTAACACGTGAAAAATATTTATGATGAATAACACCACGAAGGAAAGGAAACACAAAATGGTGCTCAAGCGCTTTCGTCTAATGACATCCTCAGGAACACTGAAGTACATAAAAGGTTAAGCCTATATATAGGTTACAGAAAGAAAAAAAGAAAAAATAAATAACACACATACACACACACACACATACATATATATATTATATATATACATACATATCTATATATACAAATACATACACACATACATACATACATATATATACAATAAACAGAGAAGTAAAAATAATAAAAAATTATAAACAAATTAAAATTAAAACCTTAAAAGATTACCAGTGAGGCGTACAGATTTTGTAAGGAAAAATATCGATTTTTAGCACAAGATCAAATGGATTATAAAATACAAATTTATACTATCGATTTTTAGCACAGATCAAATGGATTATAAAAATACAAATTTATACTGTCCGGGTTTTAACACAATGCTGCCTATGGTCAGGTTTCGATATATATAAAAAAAATAATAAAAAAAATAAAATGCAAATTAAAAGTTAATAAAGTAGAAAACAAGTTTACCAAGATTTAATGTTTTACACTTCTTATCTATATCTGTTTTAAAGGAATTCAACATAACAGGATCGAGTTGAAAAAGACCTTTGCTTATGTTGAAGTTATTTGAAAGTTGGATAATGGCAGACTCAAGAATATTTCTATTAACAATGTTGCTTGAATGGAATAAAACTGAAGCATTATCCAATCAATACAGTGGCTAACTCTGACAAATGGACAAAAAGGGCACTGGACAACTGTCCTGTTCTAACGGAATATTGATGCTGTTTATACGTATGTGCAAATCCTTTCCGTCTGACCTATGTAAAAGGAATCACATTGTTTACAACCAATTTTGTAGATAATGCCTGAATTATTGGTAGGGCTATTTTTACTATGATATTTTTCACAATATTGTTATATGAAATACTACATTAATATCCAAAAGTTTAAGTACATTAGCAATGCCTAAAAAGCCCGGGAAAAATGGAAGTACTAAAATATTTTTTGACAAAGTACGAGTGTTAATATTGACACGATAGAAAGTTCGTTTTGCCTTGTTGAGACAAGATTCCATAAACGCAGATGGATAACACAAATCACTTCCAATACGTTGATTTTTTCCAATTCGGCATCGATGTATTCCGGACTGGCGATCCTAAGGGCGCGGAGAAACATTGATGAAAATATGGCCTTCTTAGTGGGGGTATCATGTCCGAGTAAAAGTGTACGTAGGACAAATTGTTTGTCGTTTCCGATAGATACTAAACTTAAAACCTGGGCTTTCCCTATGTACACGCACATCCAAAAATGGGATTGAATTGTCTTGCTCAACTTCTAAAGTAAACTTAATGGAGGGGACTTGATCATTTAACTGAAGGAGGAAGCTATCCAGGTCACGATTCATGGGCCAGATACACAAAATATCGTCGACGTACCGCACCAAGGGATGCCAACCCCCAGGATTCTCGGAATATAGGTAATTTCGAAAAACTCCATATAAATATTGGAGAGGAGGGGCGATAAGGGGTTGCCCATAGCCATCCCAAAAACTTGTGATAATACTCGTTATTGGAAGTGAATTTACAGTCTTTGATGCAAAGCTTAATGAGTTCCAAAACAATGTGTGAAGGTAGTGGCAGGTCATACTTATGTAATTCTTGGGAGAGAAAGTCAAGCATATCGTCAATCGGCACTTTTGTAAACAATGAACAAACATCAAAACTAATCAATTTATCGTTAGTTTCAGTACGTGCATATTCAATTTTTCCGTAAGATCCATGGAATTTTTACATGTGAATCAGAGATAGTTCCGAGAATGGGGGACAAGACTTTGACAAGCCATTTGGAGAGTTTATAAGTAATAGGTGCCCACCGAGCTAATAATAGGGCGCATAGGGTTACCAGGTTTGTGGGTTTAATAAGACCGTAAAGGTAGGGCAGAGCAGGTGAAGTGGACATGAAAAGCGGAATTAAGTTCTTATGATCTTGAGAAGGCGTTTCAAGCCACTATTAAATGATTTGATGACGTCATCCTGCGGGTTCTTCCTAAGTTTGGTGTATGTGCCGGGGTCCTGGAGAAGCTCGTTCATCTTTCCGATGTAGTCCACTTTGTCCATAATAACTATGGTGTTAGCCTTGTCTGCTTTAGTAATATGGAGCTCCCCATCTTTTTTTAATTGTGAGAGGCTATTGCGAAAACGTTTAGGAAAGTTATCTTCGTAATTACCATTCGCCGCACTATAAACGAGGCCTTTAACTATGTTAAACAAATACTGAGGGAGATTACACTGTTTTTCAAAACACGCGAGACTGTAACAAATTTGTAAAGCCGAAGGTTTTTTAACAATAAAAAAGGACATACCATATCCAAGGGCACTTTTGCATCGTCACTAATGTTTTTCGAAGAAAGGTTCAAACACACTTTGAGCTTGCTTTTTTACTCCACTGACTATCTCGAATGAGACTTTTAATTTTTCGATCCAAAATGTTACGAAGTGAAGTAGTTCTCCGACGCAACTCGTTGTAAATTTCATCAAACAAAGGTTGGATCCACGGTTGGGGAATAACGGTTACAAAATTATGTTTGGCGATGTTTAAATTTTTGAAGGCGGACCACTCATTTTGTCTGGTGACTTCAATATGTTTCTTTAAAATTAATCTGCTGAAGTTGTTGAACGGATGGTCGTCAATTTGTCTGAGGCGAATCGGAAGCAGGGATTTGGGAAGAACTTGCTCCTCCAGACACTTAGTAAGAAACTTCCGTCGGATACGAATTGCATGCCCCTTCATTAATGTAGAAGAAAACACGGACACAAACGGACAGTATAAATTTGTATTTTTATAATCCATTTGATCTTGTGCTAAAAATCGATAGTATAAATTTGTATTTTTATAATCCATTTGATCTTGTGCTAAAAATCGATATTTTTCCTTACAAAATCTGTACGCCTCACTGGTAATCTTTAAGGTTTTAATTTTTAATTTTTTTATAATTTTTATTATTTTTTACTTCTCTGTTTATTGTAATATATGTATGTATGTATGTGTGTATGTATTTGTATATATAGATATGTATGTATATATATATATATATATATGTATGTGTGTGTGTGTGTATGTGTGTTATTTATTTTTCTTTTTTTCTTTCTGTAACCTATATATAGGCTTAACCTTTTATGTACTTCATTGTTCCTGAGGATGTCATTAGACGAAAGCGCTTGAGCACCTTTTGTGTTTCCTTTCCTTCGTGGTTTTATTCATCATATATATATATATATATATATATTATATATATATATACATATATACATATATATATACATATACATATATACATATATATATATGTGTATATATACACACGTGTATATATATACATATATATATACATATATATATATATATATGTGTATATATATACATACATATATATATATATACACATATATATATATATATATATATGTATATATATACACACATATATATATATATATAATATACATATATATACATATATATACATGTATATAAGTATATACATTATATATATATATATATATATATCATATACATATATTACTTTTGTTGAGTTTGAACGACGGTTCAGGATCGACCTGCGGTCGACCCCTCTGCAGCATCCCGCCTCATTTGCGGGACTTGGTGAAGGAGGGAATTGCTCTCTGATCGCCTCCTGCCCTCGTAGCCAGCCACGCATGGCTGGTCAGGGACTTTGCACAAGAATCTGTCCAGCTGGTTCTTGAAGTTATTCAGGTTGGTGTGCTGGAGATTCCTCACTTCTTTTGGAAGGACATTGAAAAGCTTTGGGCCCCGTATTCTGAGGGTATTTTCCATCCTCGTTTTCATGGCTCCTTGTCCCACCGCAGCTGGGACCGTACAAAATCTGCCTCTTCTCTCATTCCAGTTTGTTTCTACTTCATTTCTGAGGTTAGGGACAGTGCCCTCAAGTATGTTCCATATGTATATTAGTGTACCGCTCTCGCCTTCTTTCAAGAGAGTAGAGTTCCAGGGATTGTAGTCGAGACCAGTAGTCTTCACCTTCCGTTTCCTCTATCTTAGACGTAAAAGTCCTTTGTATAGCTTCAATGCTCGCAATGTCTCTTTTTCTGTGTGGGCTGTGAGTACTGAGCAATACTCAATTATTGGTAGGACTAGACTCTTCCATAATTTGAGCATGATGTTGCTTTTCTGCTGCGGAAGCTCCTCCAGATGATTCCAATTATTTTTCTAGCCGTTGTGATTTTGATTTTATAGTGCTCTCTGAATTCCGCATCCGACGACATTATTACTCCAAGATCGCTGACTTGTGGATTGGTGTTATCTGTTTGGCTTGCGGAGTTTTGTACCCTTTTTTCTGTAGCTCTTTGTTATTACCATATCTTAGAAGTTGGAATTTTCTTCGTTGAACTTCATATTGTTGTCTTCTGCCCACTGGAATAATGTTTCAATGTCGTTTGTAGTATCTTATGTCATCTTCGTTCAATCTTCCTTACATATCTTCGTGTCATCTGCGAAGCATGATACAATACTGTCCTTAATATCTGCATCAATATCTGCAATCATTATTATGAACAGCAAGGGAGCTAATACTGTCCCTTGTGGGACAGAGCTCACGACTTCCGAGACTTCCGATTAACTCCGTTTACCACCACTCTTTGCGTTCTTTGCGTCAAGAAATTAAATATCCACCTTCTTAGCTTTCAGTAATTCCTGTATCCTTAAGTTTGTGTGCTATGATTCCATGGTCACATTTATCGAAGGCTTTAGCAAATCAGTATATATTACATCAATGTTTTGTCCTCGACACAATGTTCTAATATTCTCCTGGTGGTCTAGTAGCTGTGACAGGCATGATCTACCCGCCCTGAAGCCATGTTGATTTGGGTGTATAAGTCTTTTTCTTGTAGGTAGTAGGTAATTTTGGCTCTAATTATGCGTTCAAAACACTTTATATGGTGTGAGGTGAGAGCC